>JAGFBZ010002583.1:0-229530 GCA_018398805.1 Hirundichthys speculiger | reverse complement strand
CAGGTGGATACGTGGGCGGGATCAACGCCGTCGTTCAGGCCCAGATGTGGCCAGAGAAACCTGCAGGGTTAGGGCCAGGGGGCGGGGCTTAGCAGACGCGTCTTCCTCCAGTCGTCCCGGTAGAAGTAGGTGGGACCAGCGCTGGTCCGTTTGACGGGAACGTAGCCTCTGAGGTTCGGCGCGTCGATATCTTCCACCGTTTGCGGTACCGGGTCGCCTGAACTTCACCGTAGTTTCGTCATCATGTGTTTGGGTTCGTTTTTATTTTTTCTCAACAAACATTGAAGCAAATTCCCAACAGAACATCCCGGTTCTGGACCGTTTCAACCTGCAGTTAGATGACTGATCGAAGTGGGTTTTTGCTTTGATAACGAACGGCGTTCGTTCTCCAACGAGGCCGTCGACGCACCGACTCTTCCACTTCAGAAAAGAAGGAAAACAAAATTTAAGAGCCGTTGAAAAGAAGATGGAAAATTGACACATTTCGTGATTTTATGTGAATTAAACGTGTTTTTGGGAGGTTTCGGGACATTTTAAGGACGTCGCGTTCGCGCCGACTCCAATCACACTGGCTGAGTTAATTTGGCTTTAAAATCCACGTGACTTGTCCAGATCTGCGTTTGGAGGATCTCGTAGATCAGGTGGAACCGTCTGGCGGGACGTTGACTCAACCAACAGGTAACCTGGACGGCGTCCAGGCTCAGATAAGCTACACAGCTCAGTTACCTCTGATCACTACGCAATACAGCTGCTGCTCAGCGCGCCGCCACCAGGGGGCGCCCTGTCGCGCAGACGCGGAGATGTCCGTCGCTCTTCTCAGATGTTTGTAAAACCAAGCATGTCTTCTGGTTTGTTTTTTTTTCCTCTTTTTCATAAACACTTGTGGCTCTGACGACGCGGGACGGAGGACATGTTGGTTGTTGAGGACGGACAGAAACCCGGTCGGAAACGTCCGTTAATGACGCGTTAATCTGCTGCACTCGATGCTCCACGTCTCAGTCTGCTGGTTTCCAGCTGTGGATCATCTGGAGTCTGAAGGTGCAGAACTTTACAACGATCTTCTCTTGACCTGCTTCGACTTGGTTCATATTTATTATCTTCTAATTCTATTTAAGTCGTTTATATTTGAGCGCGTGACGCCATTTCTGAACAGTTTCACAGAAGGTTTAAACGCTGTAAAGAGATCGTCCCACATTTCTGAAACAAACAACATCCGTGACGGCTAGTTAGCTTATCAGTGTTAGCTTGTAGCTGACCAGCTTTAGCTTGGCTAGTCATCGTTAGCCTGTAAGCTAATCTTCATTAACTTATAAAGTAGTTGGTTTTAGCTTGCAGGCTAATCCTGTAAATTAACCTGCGCTAGCTCAACAGATAACTCCATTTAGCTCACAAGCTACCTGGTGTAACTCACACTGTAAACTAATCTCTGTTAGCTTATAAATTACATCTTGTACGCTGACTGGCTAGTTTGTAAGCAAACCAGTGTTAGCTTGTAAGCTAACCAGTGCTAGCTCAACAGATAACCCGATTTAGCTCACAAGCTACCTGGTGGAACTCACACTATCCTGTAAAATAATCTGTGTTATCTTATAAACTACAGCTTGTACGCTGAGTGGCTTGTTTGTAAGCAAAACAGTGTTAGCTTGGAAGCTAACCAGCGCTAGCTTGACAGATAACTCCATTTAGCTTACAAGCTACCTGGTGGAACTCACACTATCCTGTAAGATAATCTGTGTTATTTTATAAACTACAGCTTGTACGCTGAGTGGCTTGTTTGTAAGCAAAACAGTGTTAGCTTGGAAGCTAACCAGCGCTAGCTTGAGAGATAACTCCATTTAGCTTACAAGCTACCTGGTGTAACTCACACTATCCTGTAAGATAATCTGTGTTAGTTTATAAACTACAGCTTGTACGCTGACTGGCTAGTTTGTAAGCAAACCAGTGTTAGTTTGGAGGCTAACCAGTGTTGGCTTCAAAGCTAATTATTTCTCAAAATTATGACTTTTTGACTTAAAATTACTGCTTTGTCAGAAAATTGCAAAATTTGCAGGATTGCAACTCTTAGTTGTATAATTGGGACATTTTAACCCAAAATTGCAGCTTTTTGTTGTAAAATGTCGACTTTTAGACGTGAAATTACAACTTAATGATAGAAAACTGCGAATATCGTATAATTGGAACAGGGGTCCAACCCGACTACCGCGGAAGACGACAAACCGGGGGGCGGGGCTCAGTTATGACCAGCTGTGGGCGGAGCTCAGATTCTTACGGGGGGAGTTGTCCAGTTGTTCCAGTAGAGGACGGGACCCCCCACTGGTCCCAGTCAGTTCCTGGCTGACGGGAACTTGGTCTGGAACTATTGAGAGGTTCAGCTGGTCAGGATTCGTCCCCGTTCGGTCCTGAATCCTTCAGAGTCAGTGGGAGTTCACGTAGAACTGGGTCGTTATAACATGTTAAAACCTACATACCCCACCTTTAACTCTGAAAACTACGTTGTAAAGTTCTGTGGCTTCACGCTCGTAAATACCTGATCGATGATGACACCTGGAGAGAGGATGGTCCTCGTCCTGGTTCAGGTGACGTCATCATCAGGAGAGATGATGACACCTGGAGAGAGGATGACCTCGTCCTGGTTCAGGTGACGTCATCATCAGAGATGAGATGATCCTGGTTCAGGGTCATCATGAGATGAGAGAGATTGATCAGAGAGATGATGACACCTGGAGAGAGGATGACCTCGTCCTGGTTCAGGTGACGTCATCATCAGGAGAGATGATGACACCTGGAGAGAGGATGACCTCGTCCAGGTTCAGGTGACGTGAAGCTCCGCGTGCAGCGGAGGTTCCCGCGTCATTGACGACCGATCAGCCGGATCCCGTCAGACCGGATGGATGTACCGGGACTTTACCTGACCTGCAGAGGTTGAAGGTCACCTGCTTCAGGGTGGGCAGGTGCAGGTTGGACCACCTGGCAACCAAAGGACTAACGGCGGGGCCCCGCTGCCCCGCCCACAACGCCAGAAATACTTCAGCACTTAACGGCGGGAAAGAAAGCGTTGAAAACGTTTTATAAACACAGGACGGTGACAAACCTACACTTATTATCAGACTTATTTAAACTACTAAGATGTTTGTTTTTGTTTTGTTTTGTTTTTTTGGATATGAAAAATGTAAATGAGCTCGGAGCTGAACTCGTTGGGAGGACCGGCCGGCAGAACCGGATCCTTCAGGACCGGATCAGACCCTCAGCGGGCGGGAAACGTCCTTTATGCAAGTGAAGCCCGCGGCTCGTCTTTCTCCTCTCAGACCCCCGCAGGAGCCGGAACCGGAACCGGAACCGGAACCGCGCTCACACTTCAGGCCGAACCAGAACCAGAACCTATCAGGTATTACAGTTTCCCTACGTAGCAGAACGTTAACGGATAACCTCAGTGCAGTTTGCACGCTGCAGAAATAAAACTGACCTGTAAATAAATTTAAAAGGAAAAAAAACAAAAAAAAAAAAAATCCATTAATAGAACAGGGCTGGGCAATATGGAACAAATATTTATATTCCCTAAAAACCACAAGACCTCTTTTAAAAGAGCTGCAGGTTTGAGTTGAACTGTCAGTTTTAAGTTTATTTTTTTACTCTAGTACGTGAAGACACAGCTGCATAGTTAAAGACAAATTAGTTCCTGGAACAGATTTAACTGTTTTACAGACTAACTCAGTCAGGTAGTCTAGAACAGTCCAGATCCTGGTTCTGGGCTGGTCCAGATCCTGGTTCTGGGCCGGTCCAGATCCTGGTTCTGGGCCGGTCCAGACCTGATCTGGGCCGGTCCAGATCCTGGTTCTGGGCTGGTCCAGATCCTGGTTCTGCGCCGGTCCAGATCCTGGTTCTGGGCCGGTCCAGATCCTGGTTCTGGGCCGGTCCAGACCGGGCCGTGCACAGACACTTCAGGGGTCAGGTGCTCAGCTGAGAGGATGAGGGGATGAGGATGAAGATATAAGGATGGAGGGATGAGGACGCTCCAGACGCTCATCTGCTTCTTTAAAAAAAAAAAAAAAAAGTACAATTTTATCAGAAATTATAAATTTACAGCTTTTTTTTTTGTAAAATATCAACTTTGACAAAGAATTACGACTTTGGAACATAAAATTGTGAATTTTGAAAAGCTGCAATTTTTGCTGAAAATTTTCAAGTTTTGCAACTTGTTGCTGTAAAAAAAATTTTTTTTCTCATAAATATCAAATCTCAAAATTTCGTAAAAAGAAAACTTCAACTTGACGTTCTGTAATCGTATTTAGTCATAAAATCTCACGACTTTGACGTCAAATCCCAACTTTCTGTGATAAAACTGCTGTTTTAGTAGAATTTCATCATTTTGTTGTTTAAAACTTTTTTTTTTTTTTTAAGTCACTAATCTGTTAAATTTCAACTTTCATAAGAACAGAAATTAAATCCCAACTGCTGGAATCACAAATATTTGTTGTAAAATCCCAACTTTCATGGCAGAAAGAAAGAAAGAAAAGAGGAAGAGGGTGAAGGGGGAGGAGCCTGAGCAGCCCCTGGAGTCCACCTGAGCACCTACCTGGGTCCACACTGGTTCCATCTGGGTCTGACTGTTCAGTCTTTGAAATGCTGAGCTTGTAGTTTTCAGATGATTTAATAAACCTGTAAAACGAGTTCATATATAAAAGAATATATATAATATATAAGGATACCTCACTACGCTGCAGCTGAAGTTGCAGAAAATAAACGGATGTTTTGATGCCAGATAAACGATTTAAGCATGTTTTTAGTCTAAAGTTTCTGCTTAAAGGTAGTTGTGGCTCATTTCTATATTTAATAGCAGATGTGTTAATTTTAAAAGCGGACATGTTGCCCAGCTCTCATCACAAACAGATTTAGCTCCCAGGCTTTTATTCTGTAGGGAAACATGTTGGTCCAGTTATCTGCTTCCTGTTGGAGCGTTTTCAGTTAAAGCATCATTTCAAGCCAGTTACAGTCAGGAACAAGCTGCTCTCAGACCAGGTCCAGACTAGACTGGTCCAGACTAGACTGGTCCAGACTAGACCGGTCCAGACTAGACCGGTCCAGACTAGACCGGTCCAGACTAGACCGGTCCAGACTAGACTGGTCCAGACTAGTCTGGTCTAGACCGGTTCAGTCGGGTTCATTCTGGACCAGGCTGAACCATTTCATCCGGTCTAGTCTGGCCTGTTCGGTCTAGACCGGTCTCTTCAGTATATTCAGTCTGGTTCGGTCTAGACCGGTCTTCTTCAGTATATTCCAGTCTGGGCGGTCTACTTCAGTATCTACTTCAGTACTCCAGCCTGGTTCGGTCTAGACCGGTCTATTCAGACTCCATGTCTACTTCAGTAACTCCAGCCTGGTTCGGTCTAGACCGGTCTACTTCAGTATACTCCAGCCTGGTTCGGTCTAGACCGTCTACTTCAGTATACCCAGTCTAGACCAGTCTGGTTCAGTCTACTTCAGTATACTCCAGTCTGGTTCGGTCTAGAGTCTATTCAGCTCCATCTGGTTCGGTCTAGACCGTCTACTTCAGTATACTCAGCCTGGTTCGTCTAGACCGGTCTACTAACCTGGTCGGTCTAGACCGGTCTACTTCAGTTACTCCAGTGGTTGGGTCTAGACCGTCTACTTAGTTACTCCAGTCCTGTTTTGGTCTAGACCGGTCAGAGCCGGTCTAGACCGGACTCAGTATACTCCAGCCTGGTTCGGTCTAACCGTTCTACTTCAGTACTCCAGCCTCGGTCTAGACCGGTCTAAGTACTCAGGTTGACCGGTCTCCTTCAGTATACTCCAGCCTGGTTCGGTCTAGACGTCTACTTCAGTATACTCCAGCCTGTTCGGTCTAGACCGGTCTACTTCAGTATACTCCAGCCTGGTGTTCGGTCTACTTCAGTATATCCAGCCTGGTTCGGTCTAGACCGGTCTACTTCAGTATACTCCAGCCTGGTTCGTCTAGACCGGTCTACTTCAGTATACTCCAGCCTGGTTCGGTCTAGACCGGTCTACTTCAGAGTCTTTGGTATACTCCAGTCTAGGTCTACTTCGGTATAACTCCAGCCTGGTTCGTCTAGACCGGTCTACTCAGTATACTCCAGCCTGGTTCGGTCTGACTTCAGTATACTCCAGCCTGTCGGTCTACCAGTATTCAGTCAGTCTGGTTCGGTCGACCAGTCTACTTCAGTATACTCCAGTCTGGTCGGTTAGACCCAGTCTTCAGACCGGTCTACTTCATTACTCCAGCTGGTTCGGTCTAGACCGGTCTACTTCATACTCCACCTGGTTGGGTCTAGACCGGTCTACTCAGTATACTCCAGCCTGGGTCTAGACCGGTCTACTGCATATACTCCAGTTCGGTCTAGACCGGTCTACTTCAGTATACTCCAGCCTGGTTCGGCTAGACCGGTCTACTTCAGTATACTCCAGCCTGGTTCGGTCTAGACCGGTCTACTTCAGTATACTCCAGCCTGGTTCGGTCTAGACCGGTCTACTTCAGTATACTCCAGCTGGTAGGTCTAGACCGGTTCTTCAGTTACTCCAGGTCTAGACCGGGTTCGGTCTAGACCGGTCTTCAGTATACTCCACTTCAGGTATACTCCAGCCTGGTTCGTCTAGACCGGTCTACTTCAGTATACTCCAGCCTGGTTCGGTCTAGACCGGTCTACTTCAGTATACTCCAGCCTGGTTCGGTCTAGACCGTTCAGTATACTCCAGCTAGTTCTAGACCGGTCTACTTCAGTATACTCCAGCCTGGTTCGGTCTAGATCCGGTCTACTTCAGTATACTCCAGCCTGGTTCGGTCTAGACCGTCTACTTCAGTATACTCCAGCCTGGTGCGGTCTAGACCGGTCTACTTCAGTATACTCCAGGCCTGGTTCGGTCTAGACCGGTCTACTTCAGTATACTCCAGCCTGGTTCGGTCTAGACCGGTCTACTTCAGTATACTCCAGCCTGGTTCGGTCTAGACCGGTCTACTTCAGTATACTCCAGCCTGGTTCGGTCTAGACCCGTCTACTCAGTATACTCCAGCCTGGTTCGGTCTAGACCGGTCTACTTCAGTATACTCCAGCCTGGTTCGGTCTAGACCGTCTCTTCAGTATACTCAGCTGGTTCGGTCTAGACCGGTCTACTTCAGTATACTCCAGCCTGGTTCGGTCTAGACCGGTCTACTTCAGTATACTCCAGCCTGGTTCGGTCTAGACCGGTCTACTTCAGTATACTCCAGTCTGGTTCGGTCTAGACCGGTCTACTTCAGTATACTCCAGGCTGGTTCGGTCTAGACCGGTCTACTTCAGTATACTCCAGCCTGGTTCGGTCTAGACCGGTCTACTTCAGTATACTCCAGCCTGGTTCGGTCTAGACCGGTCTACTTCAGTATACTCCAGCCTGGTTCGGTCTAGACCGGTCTACTTCAGTATACTCCAGCTACTTCAGTATACTCCAGCCTGGTTCGGTCTAGACCGGTCTACTTCAGTATACTCCAGCCTGGTTCGGTCTAGACCGGTCTACTTCAGTATACTCCAGCCTGGTTCGGTCTAGACCGGTCTACTTCAGTATACTCCAGCCTGGTTCGGTCTAGACCGGTCTACTTCAGTATACTCCAGCCTGGTTCGGTCTAGACCGGTCTACGTCAGTATACTCCAGCCTTGTTGGGTCTAGACCGGTCTACTTCAGTATACTCCAGCCTTGTTCGGTCTAGACCGGTCTACTTCAGTATACTCCAGCCTGGTTCGGTCTAGACCGGTCTACTTCAGTATACTCCAGCCTGTTCGGTCTAGACCGGTACTATACTCACCGGTCTACCTTCAGATACTCCAGCCTGGTTCGGTCTAGACCGGTCTACTTCAGTATACTCCAGTCCGGTTCGGTCTAGACCGGTCTACTTCAGTATACTCCAGTCCGGTTCGGTCTAGACCGGTCTACTTCAGTATACTCCAGCCTGGTTCGGTCTAGACCGGTCTACTTCAGTATACTCCAGCCTGGTTCGGTCTAGACCGGTCTACTTCAGTATACTCCAGCCTGGTTCGGTCTAGACCGGTCTACTTCAGTATACTCCAGCCTGGTTGGGTCTAGACCGGTCTACTTCAGTATACTCCAGCTGGTGGGTCTAGACCGGTCTACTTCAGTATAGACTCCAGCCTGGTTCGGTCTAGACCGGTCTACTTCAGTATACTCCAGCTGGTTCGGTCTAGACCGGTCTACTTCATATACTCCAGCCTGGTTTCGGTCTTAGACCGTCTACTTCAGTATACTCCAGCCTGGTTCGGTCTAGACCGGTCTCTCAGTACTGGTCAGACCGGGTCATAGGTCTTCTACTTCAGTATACTCCAGTCTGGTTCGGTACTCAGGGTTACTTCAGTATACTCCAGCCTGGTTGGGTTAGTCTACTTCAGTATACCCGTCTACTTCAGTATACTCAGCTGGTACTTCACCAGACTGGTTGCTACCAGCCTGGTTCGGTCTAGACCGGTCTACTTCAGTATACTCCAGCCTGGTTCGGTCTAGACCGGGTCTACTTCAGTATACTCCAGCCTGGTTGGGTCTAGACCGGTCTACTTCAGTATACTCCAGCCTGTTGGGTCTTAGACCGGTCTACTTCAGTATACTCCAGCCTGGTTCGGTCTAGACCGGTCTACTTTCAGTATACTCCAGCCTGGTTCGGTCTAGACCGGTCTACTTCAGTATACTCCAGCCTGGTTCGGTCTAGACCGGTCTACTCAGTATACTCCAGCCAGCCAGTCTAGACGGTCTTCAGTATTCGGTCTAGACCGGTCTACTTCAGTATACTCCAGCCTGGTTGGGTCTAGACCGGTCTACGTCAGTATACTCCAGCCTGGTTCGGTCTAGACCAGTCTACTTCAGTATACTCCAGTCTGGTTCGGTCTAGACCGGTCTACTTCAGTATACTCCAGCCTGGTTCGGTCTAGACCGGTCTACTTCAGTATACTCCAGCCTGGTTGGGTCTAGACCGGTCTACGTCAGTAACTCCACCGGTCTACTTCAGTACTGGGTTCGGTCTAGACCGGTCTACTTCAGTATACTCCAGCCTTGTTCGGTCTAGACGGGTCTACTTCAGTATACTCCAGCCTGGTTCGGTCTAGACCGGTCTACTTCAGTATACTCCAGCCTGTTTAGACCGGTCTCTAGACCGGTCTACTTCAGTATACTCCAGCCTGGTTCGGTCTAGACCGGTCTACTTCAGTATACTCCAGCCTGGTTCGGTCTAGACCGGTCTACTTCAGTATACTCCAGCCTGGTTCGGTCTAGACCGGTCTCTAAGTATACTCCAGCCTGGTTGGGTCTAGACCGGTCTACGTCAGTATACTCCAGCCTTGTTGGGTCTAGACCGGTACTTCAGTATACCAGCCTTGTCGGTCTAGACCGGTCTACTTCAGTATACTCCAGCCTGGTTCGGTCTAGACGGTCTACTTCAGTATACTCCAGCCTGGTTCGGTCTAGACCGGTCTACTTCAGTATACTCCAGCCTGGTTCGGTCTAGACCGGTCTACTTCAGTATACTCCAGCCTGGTTCGGTCTAGACCGGTCTACTTCAGTATACTCCAGTCCGGTTCGGTCTAGACCGGTCTACTTCTACTCAGTCTAGGGTTCGGTCTAGCCGGTCTAGAGTCAGAACTCCAGCCTTGGTTCGGTCTAGACCGGTCGGTCTACTTCAGTATACTCCAGCCTGGTTCGGTCTAGACCGGTCTACTTCAGTATACTCCAGCCTGGTTCGGTCTAGACCGGTCTACTTCAGTATACTCCAGCCTGGTTGGGTCTAGACCGGTCTCTACTTCAGTATACTCCAGGCCTGGGTTGGGTCTACTAGACCGGTCTACTTCAGTATACTCCAGCCTGGTTCGGTCTAGACCGGTCTACTTCAGTATACTCCAGCCTGGTTCGGTCTAGACCGTCTACTTCAGTCTACTTCAGTATACTCCAGCCTGGTTCGGTCTAGACCGGTCTACTTCAGTATACTCCAGCCTGGTCGGTCTAGACCGGTCTACTTCAGTATACTCCAGCCGGTTCGGTCTAGACCGTTACTTCAGTATACTCCAGCTGGTACTCAGTATACTCCAGTCTGGTTCGGTCTAGACCGGTCTACTTCAGTATACTCCAGCCTGGTTGGTCTAGTCTAGACCGGTTCTACTTCAGTCTACTTCAGTATACTGTTCGGTCTAGACCGGTCTACTTCAGTATACTCCAGCCTGGTCGGTCTAGACCGGTCTACTTCAGTATACTCCAGCCTGGTTGGGTCTAGACCGGTCTACGTCATTCAGTAACTCCAGCCTGGTTGGGTCTAGGGTCAGTATACTCCAGCCTGGTTGGGTCTAGACGGTCTACTTCAGTATACTCCAGCCTGGTTCGGTCTAGACCGGTCTACTTCAGTATACTCCAGCCTGGTTCGGTCTAGGACCGGTCTACTTCAGTATACTCCAGCCTGGTTCGGTCTAGACCGGTCTACGTCAGTATACTCCAGCCGGTTCGGTCTAGACGGTCTACTTCAGTATACTCCAGCCTGGTTTGGTCTAGACCGGTCTACTTCAGTATACTCCAGCCTGGTTCGGTCTAGGACCGGTCTACTTCAGTATACTCCAGCCTGGTTCGGTCTAGACCGGTCTACTTCAGTATACTCCAGCCTGGTTCGGTCTAGAACGGTCCAGCCTCGTCTACTTCAGTATACTCCAGTCAGGTTCGGTTCTAGACCGGTTCTACTTCAGTATTACTCCAGCCTGGTTCGGTCTTAGACCGGTCTACTTCAGTATACTCCAGCCTGGTTTCGGTCTCAGGACGGTCTATTCAGTATACTCAGCCTGGTTCGGTCTAGACCGGTCTACTTCAGTATACTCCAGCCAGTCGGTTCGGTCTAGACCGGTCTACTCAGTCTAGACTCCAGTCAGGTTCGGTCTACCGGACTTCTCTACTCGGTTACTCCAGTCGGTCTCGGTCTAGACCGGTCTACTTCAGTATACTCCAGCCTGGTTCGGTCTAGACCGGTCTTACTTCAGTATACTCCAGCCTGGTTCGGTCTAGACCGGTCTACTTCAGTATACTCCAGCCTGGTTCGGTCTAGACCGGTCTACTTTCAGTATACTCCAGCCTGGTCTAACCGGTCTAGACCGGTCTACTTCAGTATACTCCAGCCTGGTTTCGGTCTAGGACCGGGTCTACTTCAGTATACTCCAGCCTGGTTCGGTCTAGACCGGTCTACTTCAGTATACTCCAGCCTGGTTCGGTCTAGACCGGTCTACTTCAGTATACTCCAGTCCAGCCTGGTTCGGTCTAGACCGGTTCAGTATCTACTTCAGTATACTCCAGCCTGGTTCGGTCTAGACCGGTCTACTTCAGTATACTCCAGCCTGGTTCGGTCTCCAGCTGGTTCGGTCTACTTCAGTATACTCCAGCCTTGTGGGTCTAGACCGGTCTACTTATACTCCAGCCGTTCGGTCTTCAGTACTTCAGTATACCAGCTGGTTGGGTCTAGACCGGCTACTTCAGTATACTCCAGCCTGGTTCGGTCTAGACCGGTCTACTTCAGTATACTCCAGCCTGGTTGGGTCTAGACCGGTCTACTTCAGTATACTCCAGCCTGGTTCGGTCTAGACCGGTCTACTTCAGTATACTCCAGCCTGGTTCGGTCTAGACCGGTTCTACAGTATTACTCCAGGGTTCGGTCTAGATAGTCTACTTCAGTATATCCAGCCTTCAGTATACTGGTCACCGGTCTACTTCAGTATACTCCAGTCTGGTTCGGTCTCTAGACCGGTCTACTTCAGTATACTCCAGCCTGGTTCGGTCTAGACCGGTCTAGACTACTTCAGTATACTCCAGCCTGGTTGGTCTAGGTCTTAGTAACGGTCTACTCAGTCAGTATACTCCAGGTTCGGTCTAGACCGGTCTACTTCAGTATACTCCAGCCTGGTTCGGTCTAGACCCGGTCACGGTTCTAGTAGTACTCCAGCCTGGTTCGGTCTAGACCGGTCTACTTCAGTATACTCCAGCCTGGTTGGGTCTAGACCGGTCTACGTCAGTATACTCCAGCCTTGTTGGGTCTAGACCGGTCTACTTCAGTATACTCCAGCCTTGTTCGGTCTAGACCGGTCTACTTCAGTATACTCCAGCTGGTTCGGTCTAGACCGGTCTACTTCAGTATACTCCAGCCTGGTTCGGTCTAGACCGGTCTACTTCAGTATACTCCAGCCTGGTTTGGGTCTAGACCGGTCTACTTCAGTATACTCCAGCCTGGTTCGGTCTTAGACCGGTCTACTTCAGTATACTCCAGCCTGGTTCGGTCTAGACCGGTCTACTCAGTATACTCCAGCTGGTTCGGTCTAGACCGGTCTACTTCATAACTCCAGCCTGGTGGGTCTCAGACGGTGGGTCTAGACGTCTACTTCAGTATACTCCAGCCTTCAGTGGTCGGTCTAGACCGGTCTACTTCAGTATACTCCAGCCTGGTTCGGTCTAGACCGGTCTACTTCAGTATACTCCAGCCTGGTTCGGTCTAGACCGGTCTACTTCAGTATACTCCAGCCTGGTTCGGTCTAGACCGGTCTACTTCAGTATACTCCAGCCTGGTTCGGTCTAGACCGGTCTACTTCAGTATACTCCAGCCTGGTTCGGTCTAGACCGGTCTATACTCCAGCCTGGTTCGGTCTAGACCGGTCTACTTCAGTATACTCCAGCCTGGTTCGGTCTAGACCGGTCTACTTCAGTATACTCCAGCCTGGTTCGGTCTAGACCGGTCTACTTCAGTATACTCCAGCCTGGTTCGGTCTAGACCGGTCTATTCAGTTATCCAGCCTGGTTCGGTCTAGCCGGACTTCAGAGCCTGGTTGGGTCTAGACCGGTCTACTTCAGTATACTCCAGCCTGGTTGGGTCTAGACCGGTCTACTTCAGTATACTCCAGGCTGGTTGGGTCTAGACCGGTCTACTTCAGTATACTCCAGGCTGGTTGGGTCTAGACCGGTCTACTTCAGTATACTCCAGCCTGGTTCGGTCTAGACCGGTCTACTTCAGTATACTCCAGCCTGGTTGGGTCTAGACCGGTCTACTTCAGTATACTCCAGCCTGGTTCGGTCTAGACCGGTCTACTTCAGTATACTCCAGCCTGGTACTTCAGTATACTCCAGTCTGGTTCGGTCTAGACCGGTCTACTTCAGTATACTCCAGCCTGGTACTTCAGTATACTCCAGTCTGGTTCGGTCTAGACCGGTCTACTTCAGTATACTCCAGCCTGGTTTGGTCTAGACCGGTCTACTTCAGTATACTCCAGTCTACTTCAGTATACTCCAGCCTGGTACTTCAGTATACTCCAGTCTGGTTCGGTCTAGACCAGTCTACTTCAGTATACTCCAGTCTGGTTCGGTCTAGACCAGTCTACTTCAGTATACTCCAGCCTGGTTCGGTCTAGACCGGTCTACTTCAGTATACTCCAGACTGGTCTACCCTGGTTCAGTCTGGTCCAGTCTGGACCAGTCTGGACCAGTCTGGTCCTGCTCGAGGAATCTCTGGGGGAAAAGTTGGATCAGAGCTGCCCTTAGAAACCGTTGTTATCAGCCTGACGAGAACTTAATTTTCACTGTGAAGAGATTATTTCGTACCTTTAAAAATGTTTTTAAAGCCGTTTTTCTTTTATTGAAGTCGTTCAGTTTCCAACTCGTGAGCAGCTTTCAGGTCGACGTCCAGGGTCTCATCCTCGTTAAAGGCTCCAATAAATCTGATAAACTTTAAATGTCTTTCATTAAAGAGTAGCTGAGTAGCAGTACCACTGCTGACCACATGGGGGCAGCACCTCAGGAGGCTCCATGATGTTCCAGTAGAACATAAGTGTGTGAATGGAAGTTCTTCAGATGTTTTACTGACTTTTGGTCCATCGTGAATCACAAACAAAACTGACCCAGTTTCCCGTGTTACTAGGTTTAACTGGATCAGAGGCGGTGCTGCTGCTTCGAGTCTAAATATTTTAATCTGAACTGAATAATAATAATATAGTGCTACACTGCTAACAGCTATGAACAGTGTTTTTAATGTGGAGGGAAATATTGAGGCCTTTAAACAAAGACCTTTGGTTTAAAGAAGCATCGGCCATCATTGCAGCTCTTTTTCAGCTCGGGACTGTTATTTTACCGTTTTTATGTCCTCGGAGAGAAAACGATGGTTGAAGGGTCAAAAACCTGCAGCTCGAAATCCAACTTTTATCCCGTAAAGCTGCCGTATGCGGCTGAACCACGTCTGACCACAGGGAGGCGCCCCGTGGCGACAGACGTCCCGACGTCTGCCCCCGTGTGGTCGGAGGAGGTACTGCTGCATGGAGCGGCTTTAAAAGATTCCTTTCATTTCACTTCTTTCATTTTCAAACTGTGAAAAACAGCCGAACCTCATCTTCGTCATCTTCGTCATCTTCGTCGTGTCCAAGTCAGTTTTGTCTCAGCGGCTCAAGTTTGCTTTATTATAAAAATGCCAAACTTTTGTTTTCATGTGTCTTCAGCTCAAGTATAAATCTTATTTGCTTGTTTATTTTTTATTTTTATTATTTTATTTTTTACTTTTTACTGTGTGAATCTAATGTTTAGTATAAATAATATCCAGTAATCTTGAACACAACATGCCTAATTATAAATCAAATCATTTAGACATATTCACTAAATGAGATTACTCTTTATGGTTGATTCCTGAAAAATATATCCTAATATATCAAAACAGAAAATTAATCTGACAAAAAAAAGTTTAGTAAATTAACTTTTAATACTGTACATTTTTGTTTTTAAGGGAGGTACTTAACAGGATCTGTAGTTGATGAACCTGAAAGGTTTTTATGTGAAGATCTTTTCTGTTGCATGTCTCTTGCTAAATCATGTTGATGGGGGTGGGGTGGGGGGGTGGGGGGGGGTGCAGGGGGGGGGAGGGGGTGAGGCCAAAGGTCAGTCAGTTAGTCTAGAAAAATGTGAAGAAGCTTCCTTTCCTATGACCACTAGATCACTCACAGGTCACATCTCCTTCAAAGGAAATAAAGCACTTTAAGTGTCAAACAGCAGCGAGTCGCCTCGTCTTTTACATCCAGGTCACGCCGCCGGCGCCGCCGCCCCGTAAACCCGACTGGTCGTTGAGACGGACCGTATCAGAACCGGACAAAGACCCTGTGATGTCACCCGTACGTCTCCGGAGGCTTTCATTTCTCCGTGTTGCAGAACGAGCAGCGGAACCAGCTGGAACACGCCCACCTCACGGCAATCACAGTTAGCCACTTTAGCTCGGCTAGCCTAGCCTGTGCTAGCCTACGGTGCTATAATGGAGGCTACCCGAATACCGCTTGCGCTCAGCTCTGCAGACCTGTGCCTTTCCAGTCTTCTGGATGGTTTCCAGAGGTGTCACTTCACCTGCGACACGTCTGCCATGACGGGACAGGTGTGTAGCGTCTTCGCTGTTATTTACGCTGTAGCATCGCAGACGTGCACCACCATGACTGTTTAAAGCTAGAAAATTATGTACGTTCTTTGTTGGAAGTGGTCGTGTGCTAAAAGCCCCAAATGCAGCAGGGCTGGTGCTGCCACCTGGTGGATAAAAATAACAGCACTATTAATATAGTGGTTTGATAATAATAATAATAATAATAATACGCAACATTGATCCTGATCAATCTGTTCAAACATCCTCATTTTAAGCGTTGCTACCGTGTCCTCACGTCCAGACGTCACGTTGACATGTACAGCGAGAAACGTGACGCTTGGATTTGTTGTTCTTCATCTTTTTGAATAAATAAGAAAAGAGCCCAGAGCGCCATCTGGTGGTTGGTGGTGTGATTACAGCGCAACGGCAACAACAAGTAAAAGGTACGTCGTCCATGAACGTCTGAAGCTTAAATCAGGCCTAATTCTACGGAGCCCCGTTTGGGTCATAATTCAATGAATAAATGAGTCTGTTTTTATGAAATACAGGCATTTATTATTATGAAATACATGTTTATTATTATGAAATATTTCCCATTATTATGAAAAAAATGTAATTATTATGAAATATATTTTTATTATTTAATCTTAGTTTAATGCATAATAGTTTATTTCAGAATAGCTTTTTTTAAAATCTAAGAATGAGTTTTTACATAATTGCTTTGTTTTTCATAAGAATGAGCTTTTACATAATAATGACATTTTGCCAGTGGGCGGGGCCAGTGGTTGACCTGCACGCTCATTGGCTGATCCTTCTCCATTCTACGCTCTGACATCGACTAGTTTTGGCCGTGAGGTCCCGTTAGCAGCGGGCCGTGGCGTCATCAAGGTGCGCTCCTAGTCCGATTGTAGCTATGCTAGCTCGGACTGAGCTACGGGAAACCTTGACCAGGTTAGCAGACAATATCGGAAATTATAATTTATCAGGCGATACTATTTTGACCCGATTTGACGATTAACTGTTCTGTTGCTTATGCCTGAATGAAAGAGCAGCCAATCACATAAATGGCTCCGCCCTCTCCGCTGTGACTGACACACAGATCATTCTTATGAAAAACGAATCCATTATCATAATAATGGAAAATATTTATTATTAATAAACGCCTGTATTTCATAATAATAGACTTATTTATTCATCGAATTATGACCCAAACGGGGCTCCATATTATCCTAACATTGCATCCTGTTAGCTCAAACATAAAATCCACTGAAAATGTAAAGTGATACAATAAATCTTTATTGGTTCCACAGCAGGAAACAACCAGCTCTGAGCTGTCACTCAAACAACCCCGCCCCTAAACACGTTTGATGTTCAGATCAGTTCATTGTTCGTTAGTCATGACTTCAAACACTTAAATGGTCTCTTTTATCCTAAAGTCCAGATTATCTGTTGAGTCCTTCTTCACGTCTGACTGTTGTTCTCACACCGTTATTACATTGTTTTGTTTAGTTTTTTTAACTGGTAAAGCGGCGGCGGCGTCCGTTACTGCTCGCAGGGGTCGGCCACGCGGCCCACGAACAGCAGCGTGTTGATGGTGGACTCTCTGATGAGCACCAGGAACGGCCGGTCGGCCTGGAAGATCTCACGGTTCATGTTGAAGGAGCGTCCGAACGCCACCACGGCGGTGGCGGCCGCCGCCTCGCTGCCCTCCTCGTTCACCTGGAAACCAGAGAAAAAACACGTTGTTTTCTGTCACCGGTTTCACAAACGCTGAACACAAGTCCGACTAGACCCCGAACAAGAGTCCGACTAGACCCGGAACACGAGTCCGACTAGACCCCGAACACAAGTCCGACTAGACCCCGAACACGAGTCCGACTGGACCCCGAACACGAGTCCGACTGGACCCCGAACACAGGTCCGACTAGACCCCGAACACGAGTCCGACTAGACCCCGAACAAGAGTCCGACTAGACCCCGAACAAGAGTCCGACTAGACCCCGAACACGAGTCCGACTAGACCCCGAACACGAGTCCGACTAGACCCCGAACACGAGTCCGACTGGACCCCGAACACAGGTCCGACTAGACCCCGAACACGAGTCCGACTAGACCCCGAACACGAGTCCGACTAGACCCCGAACACG
Source organism: Hirundichthys speculiger (assembly GCA_018398805.1). Taxonomy (NCBI): domain Eukaryota; kingdom Metazoa; phylum Chordata; class Actinopteri; order Beloniformes; family Exocoetidae; genus Hirundichthys; species Hirundichthys speculiger. The sequence goes on along the minus strand of JAGFBZ010002583.1, from coordinate 211,980 downwards.
AGTCCGACTAGACCCCGTACAAGAGTCCGACTAGACCCGAACACAAGTCCAACTGGACCCCGGAACACGAGTCCGACTAGACCCCGAACACGAGTCCGACTAGACCCCGAACACGAGTCCGACTAGACCCCGAACACGAGTCCGACTGGACCCAGAACACGAGTCCAACTGGACCCCGAACACGAGTCCGACTAGACCCCGAACACGAGTCCGACTGGACCCGGAACACAAGTCCGACTAGACCCAGAACACGAGTCCAACTGGACCCCGAACACGAGTCCGACTAGACCCCGAACACAAGTCCGACTGGACCCGGAACACAAGTCCGACTAGACCCGAACACGAGTCCGACTAGACCCCGAACACGAGTCCGACTAGACCCGAACACGAGTCCCCCGAACACGAGTCCGACTAGACCCGAACACAAGTCCAACTGGACCCCGAACACAAGTCCAACTGGACCCGGAACACGAGTCCGACTGGACCCGGAACACGAGTCCGACTGGACCCCGAACACGAGTCCGACTAGACCCCGGAACACGAGTCCCGACCGAACACGAGTCCGACTAGACCCGGAACACGAGTCGACTAGACCCGAACACGAGTCCGACTAGACCCGGAACACGAGTCCGACTAGACCCCGAACACGAGTCCGACTAGACCCGAACACAAGTCCAACTGGACCCCGAACACAAGTCCAACTGGACCCGGAACACGAGTCCGACTGGACCCCGAACACGAGTCCGACTAGACCCCGAACACAAGTCCGACTGGACCCGGACACGACAGACCCCGAACACTAGACCCGACTAGACCCCGAACACGAGTCCGACTAGACCCGGAACACGAGTCCGACTAGACCCCCGAACACGAGTCCGACTAGACCCGAACACAAGTCCAACTGGACCCCGAACACAAGTCCCAACTGGACCCGGAACCGAACTGGTCCGACTGGACCCCGAACACGAGTCCGACTGGACCCGACCCGGAAACACGAGTCCGACTGGACCCCGAACACGAGTCCGACTAGACCCGGAACACGAGTCCGACTAGACCCCGAACACGAGTCCGACTAGACCCGGAACACGAGTCCGACTAGACCCCGAACACGAGTCCGACTAGACCCGAACACAAGTCCAACTGGACCCCGAACACAAGTCCAACTGGACCCGGAACACGAGTCCGACTGGACCCCGAACACGAGTCCGACTGGACCCCGAACACGAGTCCGACTAGACCCGGAACACGAGTCCGACTGGACCCCGAACACGAGTCCGACTAGACCCGAAACACGAGTCCGACTAGACCCCGAACACGAGTCCGACTAGACCCGGAACACGAGTCCGACTAGACCCCGAACACGAGTCCGACTAGACCCGAACACAAGTCCAACTGGACCCCGAACACAAGTCCAACTGGACCCGGAACACAAGTCCGACTGGACCCCGAACACGAGTCCGACTAGACCCGGAACACGAGTCCGACTAGACCCCGAACACGAGTCCGACTAGACCCCGAACACGAATCCAAGTAGACCCCAACACGAGTCCGACTAGACCCCGAACACGAGTCCGACTAGACCCGAACACGAGTCCGACTAGACCCCCGAGTCCAACTAGGACCCCGAACACAAGTCCAACTGGACCCCGAACACAAGTCCAACTGGACCCGGAACACAAGTCCGACTAGACCCCGAACACGAGTCCGACTAGACCCCGAACACGAGTCCAACTGGACCCAGAACACAAGTCCAACTGGACCCGGAACACAAGTCCGACTGGACCCCGAACACGAGTCCGACTAGACCCCGAACACGAGTCCGATTGGACCCCGAACACGAGTCCGACTGGACCCCGAACACGAGTCCGACTGGACCCCGAACACGAGTCCGACTAGACCCCGAACACGAGTCCGACTAGACCCCGAACACGAATCCAAGTAGACCCCAAACACGAGTCCGAGTCCGACTAGACCCCGAACACGAGTCCGACTAGACCCCGAACACGAGTCCGACTGGACCCGGAACACAAGTCCGACTGGACCCAGAACACAAGTCCGACTAGACCCCGAACACGAGTCCGACTGGACCCGGAACACAAGTCCGACTGGACCCCGAACAGGAGTCCGACTAGACCCCGAACACGAGTCCGACTGGACCCGGAAGACAAGTCCGACTGGACCCGGAACACGAGTCCGACTAGACCCGAACACGAGTCCGACTAGACCCCGAACACGAGTCCGACTAGACCCCGACACGAGTCCGACCCCGAACCCCCCGAACACGAGTCCGGGACCCCGAACACGTCCGACTAGACCCCGAACACGAGTCCGACTAGACCCCGAACACGAGACTAACCCCGAACACGAGTCCGACTAGACCCCGAACACGAGTCCGACTAGACCCCGACTAACGAACACGAGTCCGACTAGACCCCGAACACGAGTCCGACTAGACCCCCGAACACGAGTCCGACTACCCGACCCCGAACACGAGTCCGACTAGACCCCGAACACGAGTCCGACTGGACCCCGAACACCCGAAACACGAGTCCGACTAGACCCGAACACGAGTCCGACAGACGACGATCCGACTAGACCCCGAACACGCCGACTCCGACTAGACCCGAACGAGTCGACACGAGTCCGACTAGACCCCACGAACCCGAACACGAGTCCCGACGACCCGAACACGAGTCCGACTAGACCCGAACACGAGTCCGACTAGACCCCGAACACGAGTCCGACTAGACCCCGAACACGAGTCCGACTAGACCCCGAACACGAGTCCGACTAGACCCCGAACACGAGTCCGACTAGACCCCGAAACACGGAGTCCGACTAGACCCCGAACACGAGTCCGACTAGACCCGGAACACGGTCCGAGTCCGACTAGACCCGACCCGAACACGAGTCCGACTAGACCCCGAACACGAGTCCGACTAGACCCCCGAACACGAGTCCGACTAGACCCGACTAGACCCCGAACACGAGTCCGACTAGACCCCGAACACGAGTCCGACTAGACCCGGAACGAGTCCGACTCCGACTAGACCCCGAACACGAGTCCGACTGGACCCCGAACACAAGTCCGACTGGACCCCGAACACGAGTCCGACTAGACCCCGAACACGAGTCCGACTAGACCCCGAACACGAGTCCGACTAGACCCGGAACACGAGTCCGACTAGACCCCGAACACGAGTCCGACTAGACCCCGAAACGAGTCCGACTGGACCGGAACACGAGTCCGACTAGACCCCGAACACGAGTCCGACTAGACCCGGAACACGAGTCCGACTAGACCCCGAACACGAGTCCGACTGGACCCCGAACACGAGTCCGACTGGACCCGAACACGAGTCCGACTAGACCCGAACACGAGTCCGACTAGACCCCGAACACGAGTCCGACTAGACCCCGAACACGAGTCCGACTAGACCCCGAACACGAGTCCGACTAGACCCCGAACACGAGTCCGACTGGACCCCGAACACGAGTCCGACTGGACCCGAACACGAGTCCGACTGACCCCGAACACGAGTCCGACTGGACCCCGAACACGAGTCCGACTAGACCCCGAACAACGAGTCCGACTAGACCCCACACGAACACGAGTCCCGACTAGACCCCGAACACGAGTCCGACTCCCGAGACCCGGAACACGAGTCCGACTAGACCCCGAACACGAGTCCGACTAGGACCCGAGTCCGACTAGACCCGGAACACGAGTCCGACTAGACCCCGAACACGAGTCCGACTAGACCCGGAACACGAGTCCGACTAGACCCCAAACACGAGTCCGACTAGACCCCGAACACAAGTCCGACTAGACCCCGAACACAAGTCCGACTGGACCCGGAACACAAGTCCGACTAGACCCCGAACACGAGTCCGACTAGACCCCGAACACGAGTCCGACTAGACCCGGAACACGAGTCCGACTGGACCCGGAACACGAGTCCGACTGGACCCGGAACACGAGTCCGACTAGACCCCGAACACGAGTCCGACTAGACCCCGAACACGAGTCTGACTAGACCCGGAACACGAGTCCGACTAGACCCCGAACACGAGTCCGACTAGACCCGGAAACACGAGTCCGACTAGACCCGGAACACGAGTCCGACTAGACCCCGAACACGAGTCCGACTAGACCCGAACACGAGTCCGACTAGACCCCGAACACGAGTCCGACTAGACCCCGAACACGAGTCCGACTAGACCCCGAACACGAGTCCGACAGACCCCGAACACGAGTCCGACTGGACCGAACACGAGTCCGACTAGACCCCGAACACGAGTCCGACTAGACCCCTAGACACGAGTCCGACTAGACCCGGAACACGAGTCCGACTAGACCCCGAACACGAGTCCGACTAGACCCGAACACGAGTCCGACTAGACGAACACGTAGACCCCGACCCGACTAGACCCCGAACACAAGTCCGACCGCCCGAACACAGTCCGAGACCCCGAACACGAGTCCGACTAGACCCGAACACGAGTCCGACTAGACCCCGAACACGAGTCCGACTGGACCCGGAACACGAGTCCGACTAGACCCCGAACACGAGTCCGACTAGACCCCGAACACGAGTCCGACTAGACCCGGAGCACGAGTCCGACTAGACCCGAACACGAGTCCGACTAGACCCGAACACGAGTCCGACTAGACCCGGAAACACGAGTCCGACTAGACCCCGAACACGAGTCCGACTAGACCGGACCGAGTCCGACTAGACCCCGAACACAAGTCCGACTAGACCCGGAACACGAGTCCGACTAGACCCGGAACACAAGTCGACTAGACCCCGAACACAAAGTCCGACTAGACCCCCGACTACCCGACCGAGTCCGACAACCCGAACACGAGTCCGACTAGACCCCGAACACGAGTCCGACTAGACCCCGAACACGAGTCCGACTAGACCCCGAACACGAGTCCGACTAGACCCCGAACACGAGTCCGACTAGACCCGAACACAAGTCCGACTAGACCCCGAACACGAGTCCGACTAGACCCCAAACACGAGTCCGACTAGACCCGGAACACATGGATCTCTGGCTGGAGGAAGATCTTCTCTACGTGTTAAAAAATGTTGAAAGGGGCGTGTTTAGGCGTGTACGCAACGTATCCATGACAACGGGAGCATTTCCCGCCCAGAGACCCTGTGAGACGGACGGAGACTCATCCAATGACTGACAAACCCCACCCAAAATTCAAGGATGCAGCTGGCCATCCATCCATCTGTCTGTCATCCATCATCCATCCATTTATCATTCATCCACCCAACCAACCATTCATCCATCCATCCATCATCCACCCACCCAACCATCCATCCATCCATCCATCCGTCATCCATCCGTCATCCACCCACCCAACCATCCATCCATCATCATCCATCCACATCCATCCCCACCATCCATCCATCCATCTGTCATCCACCCACCCCAACCATCCATCCATCCATCCATCCCATCCACCCACCCACCATCCATCCATCCATCCCCCCACCCATCCACCCATCCATCCAACCATCCATCCATCCTCCCGTCATCCACCCACCATCCATCCATCCATCCATGTCATCCATCCATCCATCCATCCATTCCATCCATCCACCCCATCCAATCCATCCATCCATCCATCCATCCATCCCGTCATCCACCCACCCAACCATCCATCCATCTGTCATCCATCCATCCATCCATCCATTCATCCACCCACTCATCCATCCATCCATCCATTCATCCACCCATCCATCCATCTGTCATCCATCCATCCATCCATCACCACTCATCACAGTTGTGGGGGCAGCAGTCTAACCAGGGAGCTCCAGACCTCATCCAGGTCTTCCAGGAGGACACCGAGGCGTCCCCAGATCAGCAGAGATCTAATGTCTCCTGGAACTGTCCCGGGGACTCCCCATCCTCCTACAGAGGGAGGATCCATCCTAGATGGAAGCCTGAATCACTTCATCTGGCTCCTCTGGATGTAGGTGAGCAGCAGCTGTGTCCTCAGTCTGAATCACCATCTCATGGTGGTGGACGGGTCCACGTACCTGAAACCGCCCTCACAAGGGTCCTCTAGGTCAAACTGGTCCAGAGAGACGGGTTAGACTGAGTGACTTCAGTGGGCCGTCATGGACAAGTCAAAACAAGGAGCAGAGTCCACTGGGTCACTGGGGTCCCACCCTGGAGTCCCCTGGAGGCGGGGCCTGAACAACAAACATGTTATGGTCCAGTCCTGGTTCTGGTTCTGCTCCTGGTCCTTTAAAAGGCGCTGCTGTCCAGCCTCTGATCCTCGTAGCTCCAGTCTCCAAACGTCTTTTCTTGTCTAAAGTGGTCCTGCTGCAGGTGCAGAATGATTCAGGTAAACACGTTAAAGCTCAGGTGTTGCTTAAACAGGTGACTCTGCTGTTCTGCTCCGTTAGCTGGACCGTTAGCTGATCAAAGGTTGGATCTAACAGGTGGGTCCAGTCCAGCCCTGCTGGGACTCATCAGCGGTGTTCCTCAGGGTTCGGTTCTGAGCTCCATCCTTTTCCTCATCGTAGCCGACGTCCCTGGAGTCTGTTTTTAATAAGACCAGCGTTTGATCGCTACGCAGACGACAAACATACGAACGCGCCCTTAAAGTAAAAAAGTAAAGGTTAACTGCAAAAAAAAAAAAAAAAAAAAATGGTGCGTAAAATCCCCCAGTGAGTCATTTCGGATCGCTTTTTCGTCAGATGTGCGATTTGAGGCTTTGACCTGCGTTATCAGCGGCTGGTGGGCGTGGTCTAACGGACACGCCGCTCAGCAAACAAAAACATGTTTGTGTGCTTTTATTCTGCGTGGTCGTCGTCCCACTGACCTCCAGGAAGGCTTTGTGGTAGGCGTCGGAGATGAAGAGGCCGTCGCCGCCGTCCTCCAGGATCCCTGAGACACGGAAGCAGATGTTTTAACGGAAACACCAGGAAACATCTGGACTCTTCTGATCAGAGGTCCGACAGAAAATAAAGAGAAAAGTATAAAGTTGTCTGAAAGATTCTGATGGAAGTAAATCACTTAAAGAAATATTTACATCCCTAAATTAATATTAATTAGATGTTCACAAAATAAAAAATAAAATGCGAAAAAAGTCGAGTTGCTTTAATTCTTTTACCAGGATTTAAATATTGATTCTGACTGAATACATCTTTTATTTTTTTATTTTTATCTTCTACCAGCTTTTTAAAATATTTTTATTATTAATGCACCTTGTAATAAATTTCCTAAAATCTGAAGTTATTTTGCAATAAACTGACTCTGAAATAAAGTTATTAATGTCTACGCAGCATCTGATATGTTATTTATAGGGCTGGGCAACGATAACATTTTTAAATCGTGATTAATCGCATTATTTCCCTGATTAATCACGATTAATCGCATTGTTTACGCAAAATCAAATAATGAATTCAACAGTAGTGTAAAGGTCACTTTTATTTAAATGTTCTGCTGCCATATGAACTAAAGTGTCATAACATTTGTTGTTCAAACACTTTTCTTTCCTTTTCTTTCTTTCCATTTTCAATTGTCAATCAAAAATTAAAAAAAAGTGACATTTTATTATGTTTTTCGTTTTTTAATATAACACAAAAAAATGCCTGATTTTTTATATTTCAATTTTAGACTTGGATCAAAAACACGAAATTAAAAAACGGGCCACAGAACTGAATTAGTTTTATAATGGAGGACTGGACTTTCTGTTGTCATTACACATCTGAGCCACTAGATGGAGCCGCACTGCAGTAACCAGCTAGAGAACAGCAGGACAGTGAACACATGGAGCAGATCTGATGGAACATGGAGGAATGACCACAAACGTTTGGTTGTTGTCTAGAACTTTCTTTTTTCAGACAGAATTGTTAATATTGCTACCTGAGTTGCTACCTGAACTGTAAAGTTCACGGATTTTTACCGTTCTCCATGTCTGTTTTAGCTTTTCTGCATGTTTACTGTTTTCCGGTTCTGCAGCAGCCAGAAACAGACTTTTCAAAACAAAAGCATGTGAGCAACATGCGTTAACACACGATAAAATAAATGTCGGCGTTAATAAATTAATGCGTTAACACGATAATAACGCGTTAACTTGCCCAGCCTTAATTGTTTTAAAAACACAATCTAACTGAAAACTGCTAAACTGTTAAATCTGTTTATATTTTGTTGTCACATGAACGTGTCTCGACTTGAACATGAGCTGCAGTGACTCCATCAGTGACTCCATCAGTGGTGGGCGGTCCGGTCCGGTCCGGTCCGGTCCGGTCCGGTGGTCACCGTGGTCATGAACATTGACCCCCAACACCTGCTGTGAGCAGAAACCACCCAGGTGGAGGCGTGTCTCAGGTGGAGGCGTGTCTCAGGTAGCAGCACCTGGCAGGCTGGCCTTGTCGGGGCTGAACAGGTCGGTCAGTCCCATCTCCTGCAGCTTCTCCTTCAGGCTCAGGTGGTCCTCCACCGTGAAGCGAGGCAGGTAGACCGAGACCTTGGTTTCCTTCATGGCTCCGAGCCAGTTGTTCAGTTTCCTCAGGTCCAGACTCTCCTCCACCTGAAGTCACGAGCACACAGAGCACAGGTGAAGAGCAGCACAGGTGAAGAGCAGCACAGGTGAAGAGCAGCACAGGTGAAGAGCAGCACAAGTGAAGAGTCATATTACCTTCATATTAGTGCTTCACTGCTGTTACTTTTATCTGCATTAATTAACACATAACTGCATATTTGAAGGCGCTGTGAGTCTGAAAGTTTCAGTGACATCCATATTTATTTTCCAAACTCTTAAAGAAAAAAAAATTAAATACTAATTAAAGGCGGGGTAAGTGATTTTAGACTATTCCAACCCAGAACAGTTTTATGGTTCATCCAGTCAATATTTCCACACCATCGACCAGCAGACCATCACATGAGGCTCCGGTTCCTCAACCGACCGCTAGAGGCTGCGGTTTCTCTACCGACCGCTAGAGGCTGCGGTTCCTCTACCGACCGCTAGATGCTGCGGTTCCTCTACCGACTGCTAGAGGCTGCGGTTCCTCTACCGACCGCTAGAGGCTGCGGTTCCTCTACCGACCGCTAGAGGCTGCGGTTCCTCTACCGACCGCTAGAGGCTCCGGTTCCTCAACCGACCGCTAGAGGCTGCGGTTCCTCTACCAACCACTAGAGGCTGCGGTTCCTCTACCGACCACTAGAGGCTGCGGTTTCTCTACCGACCGCTAGAGGCTGCGGTTCCTCTACCGACCACTAGAGGCTGCGGTTCCTCTACCGACCACTAGAGGCTGCAGTTCCTCTACCGACCACTAAAGTTGCGGTTCCTCTACCGACCACTAGAGGCTGCGGTTCCCATACCGACCACTAAAGGCTGCGGTTCCTCTACCGACCACTAAAGGCTGCGGTTCCTCTACCGACCACTAGAGGCTGCGGGTCCTCTACCGACCACTAGAGGCCGTGGTTCCTCAACCGACCACTAGAGGCCGCGGTTCCTCAACCGACCACTACAGGCTTCAGTTCCTCTACCGACCGCTAGAGGCTGCGGTTCCTCAACCGACCACTACAGGCTTCAGTTCCTCTACTGACCACTAGAGGCTGCGGGTCCTCTACCGACCACTAGAGGCTGCGGTTCCTCTACCGACCACTAGAGGCCGTGGTTCCTCAACCGACCACTAGAGGCCGCGGTTCCTCTACTGACCACTAGAGGCTGCAGTTCCTCTACCGACCGCTAGAGGCTCCAGTTCCTCTACTGACCACTAGAGGCTGCAGTTCCTCTACCGACCGCTAGAGGCTGCAGTTCCCTTTACCGACCGCTAGAGGCTGCAGTTCCTCTACCGACCGCTAGAGGCTGCAGTTCCTCTACCAACCACTAGAGGCTGCGGTTCCTCCACAGACCACCAGGGTCTGGCTCCAACAGTGAGTCCATCTCCATTTACCTCCATGTTTAAATGTCCACCTTTACAGCAGAAAGAAACATATTTACAGTCTGGTACCAGAACCAGTTTTGGTCTCCATAGATACCACACTACCTACAAAGACTGTTCAGAAAGGAACCTCATGTCATTTTACCTCATCAGGTAAAATTATGTATGGCAACTAATTTATGTATAATAAAGGTTGTGGTCTTTTGACTGGCAGCCAACTGAGCATATAGATTGTTATTTTAAAGATAATATGGACTGTCAGATTAACTGCAGTAAAAGACCGCTGTGACTGGTTCTGGGTTGATCCGGAACAGTTTGGAGGTGTTCACCAGGGTGAACCTGATGATACCAGCTGTGGTGGGGAGACACCTCTGCTAGTCTGGGAGGTTGAGGGGTCAGTCGGGGTCACCTCAACGCTCAGTGAGTCCTGGAAACCATGTCCATGTGGAGGCATCTAAGTATCACCAGGACATGGACAGATGGACTCAGGTCTGTTGAGGTGAAGACAGAGCTGAGAGGCAAGACTGTCTGTGGGTGGATCTAAGGTCCACCCCTCACCTGTGGATGGTGACCAGAAGAACGAGATCATGATCAGGTACGATTATATTACATGTCTTGTCCAGTCACCATCTTTCCCAAACACATCTGAGAAGATGTCGCTGTGACCTCCAGCGTAAAGATAACGGACGGATGAGTCGGCCCTTAATATCACCACTGAAGAACAAGTATGATGTCACCAGAACCTCGATAACAGGTATCTTCAGGATTACCTGACTGAGCGGGACGTCTCTGTTGGGCAGGATGATCACCATGGTGATGTCTTCTCCTCGGTACGGCATCTCCAGCAGCTGGACCTGGTCTTCGGGGAAGTCCTTGTACTTGAAGTTGGTCTCCTGGTACATCATGTTGACCTGGCAGCTGCGACTCGCGCTGACATAGAAGTCCGAAGCAAAGACGTTTTCCTTGTCGAACTTGTTCAACCACTGACCCTGAGAGGGAAGAAGCTGTCCGTCAAAACCCAGACAGGAAGTGACACGGCAGGCTGGATGTCTGGAGGAAGGCAGCTAAACGCCTAACCCTAACCTCTAACCCCTAACCCCTAACCCCTAACCTCTAACCTCTAACCCCTAACCCTAACCCCTAACCCCTAACAGCTAACCCCTAACCTCTAACCACTAACCATAACCCCTAACAGCTAACCCCTAACCGCTAACCCCTAACCCCTAACCACTATCCCTAACCCTAACCCCTACAAGCTAACCCCTAACCCTAATCTCTAACAGCTAACCCCTAACAGCTAACCCCTAACCTCTAACCACTACCCCTAACCCCTAACCCCTAACCCTAACCCCTAACAGCTAACCCCTAACAGCTAAACCTTAACCCCTAACTGCTAACCCCTAAAAGCTAACCCTAACCCCTAACAGCTAACCCCTAACCCCTAACCCCTAACCCTAACCGCTAACCCCTAACCCATAACCTCTAACCCCTAACCTCTAAACCCTAACCGCTAACCCCTAACCCTAACCCCTAACCCTAACCCCTAACTCTAACCCCTAACTTCTAACCGCTACCCCTAACCCCTAACCCTAACCCTAAACCCCTAACCCTAACCCTAACCCTAACCCTAACCCTAACACCCTAACCCCCTCTAACCCTAACCCTAACCCTAACCTAACCCCTAACCCTAAACCCTAACCGCTAAACCCCCTAACCCTAACCCCTAACAGCTAACCCCTAACCCCTAACTCTAACCCCTAACCCTAACCCCTAACTCTAACCCCTAACCTCTAACCCCTAACCTCTAACCCCTATCCCTAACCCCTAACTCTAACCCTAACCCTAACCTCTAACCCTAATCGCCAACTCTAACCCCTAACCTCTAACCCCTAACAGCTAACCCCTAACCCTAACTCTAACCCCTAACCTCTAACCCCTAACCCTAACCCTAACCTCTAACCGCTAACCCCTAACCCTAACCTCTAACCCCTAACCGCTAACCCCTAACCCCTAACCTCTAACAGCTAACCCCTAACCCCTAACCCCTAACCCTAATCCCTAAACCCCAACCCTAACCCCTAACCCTCTAACCCCTAACCCTAACCCTAACCCTAACCCTAACCCCTAACCCCTAACCCCTAACCTCTAACCCTAACCCCTAACCTAACCCCTAAAAGCTAACCCTAACCCTAACCCTAACCCCTAACCTCTAAACCCCTAAACCCTAACCCTAACCCTAAACCTAACCCCTAACCAGCTAACCCTAACCCTAACCCCTAACCCCTAACTCTAACCTCTAACCGCTAACCCTAACCCTAACCTTAACCCCTAACCCCTAACCTCTAACTAACCCCTAACCCCTAACCCCCTAACCCCTAAACCCTCTAACCCTAAACCCCTAACCCTAACCCCTAACCTAACCCTAACCCCTAACCCTAACCCCTAACAGCTAACCCCTAACCCCTAACCCCTAACCCTAACCTAACCTAACTCTAACCCCTAACCTTCTAACCGCTAACCCCTAACCCTAACCCCTAACCCTAACCCCTAACCCCTAACCCTAACTTCTAACCGCTAACCCCTAACCCTAACCCTAAAACCTAACCCCTAACCTAACCCCTAAACCAGCTAACCCCTAACCCCTAACCCCTAACCCTAAACCCTAACCCCTAACCCCTAACCCTAACCCCTAACCCTAACCTCTACCAGCTAACCTAACCTAACCCTAAAACCCCTAACCTAACCCCTAACCTAACCCCTAACCCTAACCTCTAACCAGCTAACCCCTAACCTAACCCAACCCCTTAAACCACCCCTAACCCTAACCCTAACCCTAACCTCTAACCCAGCTAACCCCTAACCCTAACCCTAACCCTAACCTCTAACCCCTAACCGCTAACCCCTAACCCCTAACCCTAACCTCTAACCGCTAACCCCTAACCCTTAACCCCTAACCTCTAACCCCCGCTAACCCCTAACCCTTAACCCCTAACCTCTAACCGCTAACCCCTAACCTCTAACCCCTAACCCTAACCCCTAACCCCTAACCTACCCTAAACTAAGCTAACCCCTAACCCCTAACCTAACCCCTAAAACCCCTAACCTCTAACAGCTAAACCCCTAACCCCTAACCCCTAACCCCTAACCTCTAACAGCTAACCCCTAACAGCTAACCCCTAACCCTAACCCTAACCCCTAACCCCTAACAGCTAACCCCTAACCCCTAACCTCTAACCCCTAACCCTAACCCTAACCCCTAACAGCTAACCCCTAACCCTAACCTCTAACCCTAACCCCTAAAAGCTAACCCCTAACCCTAACCCCTAACTCTAACCCTAACCCTAACCTCTACCAGCTAACCCCTAACCCTAACCCCTAACTCCTAACTCTAACCCCTAACCGCTAACCCTAACCTCTAACAACTAACCCCTAACCCTAACCTCTAACCCCTAACCCTAACCCCTAACCCCTAACTCTAACCGCTAACCCCTAACCCCTAACCTCTAACCCCTAACCCTAACCCCTAACAGCTAACCCCTAACCCTAACCCCTAACCCTAACCCCTAACTCTAACCCCTAACTTCTAACCGCTAACCCCTAACCTCTAACCCCTAACCGCTAACCCCTAACCCTAACCCCTAACTCTAACCCCTAACTTCTAACCGCTAACCCCTAACCCTAACCCCTAAAAGCTAACCCCTAACCCTAACCCCTAACAGCTAACCCCTAACCCCTAACCCTAACCGCTAACCCCTAACCCCTAACCCCTAACCTCTAACCCCCTAACCCTAACCTCTACCAGCTAACCCTTAACCCTAACCCCTAACTCTAACCCCTAACCACTAACCCTAACCTCTAACAGCTAACCCCTAACCCCAACCTTTAACCCCTAACCCTAACCCTAACCTCTAACAGCTAACCCCTAACCCTAACCCCTAACCTCTAACCCCTAACCGCTAACCCCTAACCCCTAACCTCTAACCGCTAACCCCTAACCCTTAACCCCTAACCTCTAACCGCTAACCCCTAACCCTTAACCCCTAACCTCTAACCGCTAACCCTTAACCTCTAACCCCTAACCCTAACCCTAACCTCTAACAGCTAACCCCTAACCCCTAACCTCTAACAGCTAATCCTTAACAGCTAACCCCTAACAGCTAACTCCTAACCCCTAACCTCTAACAGCTAACCCCTAACAGCTAACCCCTAACCCCTAACCTCTAACAGCTAACCCCTAACCCCTAACAGCTAACCCCTAACCCTAACCTCTAACCCCTAACCTCTAACCCTAACCCCTAACAGCTAACCCCTAACCCCTAACCTCTAACCCTAACCCCTAACAGCTAACCCCTAACCCCTAACCCCTAACCCTAACAGCTAACCCCTAACCCCTAACCTCTAACAGCTAACCCCTAAACCCTAACAGCTAACTCCTAACCCTAATCCCTAACCTCTAACAGCTAACCCCTAACCTCTAACAGCTAACCCCTAACCCCTAACAGCTAACCCCTAACCCTAACCTCTAACCCTTACCCCTAACAGCTAACCCTAACCTCTAACAGCTAACCCCTAACCTCTAACAGCTAACCCCTAACCCCTAACCCCTAACCTCTAACCCCTAACCCCTAATCTCTAACAGCTAACCCCTAACCTCTAACCCTAACCTCTAACCCCTAACCCCTAACCCCTAACAGCTAACCCCTAACCCTAACCTCCCCTGGAAACCTTACCGAAGACAACGACTAATCGGTTGACCTGCCTCATGCCCAGCGCCCCACCACTGCTTCACAGCATCAGCTTCTACGGTTCAGGTGCTCGGGTACCTTGAAGTAGATGGTGTTGACCAGAACCAGGACCGTGTCCGTGTCCAGCGCCCCTGCTGGCAGCGTGTCCCGGATTCGGTTCTCGGTCTTATTGGCAATCCAGTCGTTGATGGTGGCCCGGGCCCTCTCTGGGTTCACCTGCAGCAGGACCAGAGGACCGGAGTTACTGGTGTTACTGGTGTTACTGGTGTAGGATCCCTCTTCGGATCTTTATTTTATTATATTAAAGCCGCCTCTGCAGCCCTGAAACCTTTCACCCCGTACCAACCGGACCCGAGCACCGTAAGCTATAAAACTCAAGAATGCACGTTGCCATGGCAAACTCTTGTCCAGGACCACATCTGGAAACCATAAAACCAACATTACCATGGTAACTAATCCAAGAATCACTTAAAATGAAGATATATCTCTTGAGATGACAAGTCGGAATGCAAGCAGCAGCCCAAAAGAGTCATAAAACTCTGAGTGCTGCAGGAGGAGGGCACCCCGGAAACCCCCATCTCTCGTCTTCTGAACAGTTGATAAAAAGTTTATATAAACAATTTTCTTACAGGAAAAAACTACTATGATTTCCGTAAAACTGTCATAACTGAGGAGAATATAACATTCAAGAACACCTGAAAAGAAAGACTGTGAAGTTAAGCTGGTTAATTTTGTGTGTTAAATTCCTGTCATTTATAACCTGATCTTCCAAAAGGCTGTTTTTAAATGAAAGGTTAAAAGTTATTATTCTGTGTGACATAACTGTGATATTTGCGTTTGTGATGTGTTGTTAACACCCTGATAATTAAGCCACTGTTTAAATGTTGTTTAAACTTGTGGACTACAAAAAGATCAAAAACTTCATCTCCCAGAATGCAATGCTTCGGATTTTCTGCGGGAAAATCCCTGTCTCTGGTTGGACGAAGCATCGACCAAACCCTCTTATTTTGCTTAAACGCTCATGAATAATCATGGATATATAAAGAAGATGAGCCTTTTGTCTTCTCTCTTGCTTATTGCTCTCTTGCACTCTCTTCTTACTCTCTTGCCTTCTTAAATTTCTTCTCCTTTCTTTTGAAACTTTTAATTTTATTTTCTTTGAAACTTTGTGGCGCGGATAAAGACTCTGAAATCATTTTTGGTTGCCTCAATTTTTGTTTTCTCAAGGCGATTTTGGCTGCTGCACAATTTTCCAGTCCTCAATTGTCCAGGAGCTCAACAGTCGTGCAGCATTGACTTTTTGATAGAACAATCACGAATCTCAACTAACGAAGTTAGTTGTAAGTTTGACAACTTTTTTGTAAGCTTTTACGTGCGGCTGCAGTGTTCAAACACTCGACGTTTGACACCCGAAAGCCCACGCATAGAACTTTTGTCAAATCCCCAGAGTTTTTGCATTAGTTTAACAAATTTTGATTTTTGTTGCCCGGCTTTTCTTTTGGGGCTCACGTCAACTTTGACGTGCCATCGAACTGATCCCTGCCGACCAGAGTCGCCACCGGGACACCAGTCATCTCAGCCTGCCGGTCGGATTCTGAGAACCGACCCACGAAAGAAAGCGTTACGACCCGCCGAGTCACGCGCTACGTCCGGAGACCTCCAGAGAGACATCAGCTGAACACGATTCCCGGAGAATGCCACTGCGAACTGTGCCAAACCGATGCGCCAACGACAAGTAAGCGCCAGACTTCCTCCAGGGTAAGGCTGAAAGAGATAAGATTTGGTGTCTCCCAGTGTTGACGGTTCAGACCGGTCAGTGCGTCACGGACCACGTCCGGACCACACTTCCCCATTATTCGGCAGCTAATTAGTTCGAGAATTGCCCCTCTTTATTAATTTGTTCACTTTGATAACAGATTAGCTGTTAGCAACCCGTGCGTACCCGCCATCTTTCTTATTATGATTCTCTTCCTTTCTTTCCTCTATCGTCATTTCCTGTCATGCGCTATAGCCAAATATGAAGAATTCGCGACGTTGATGTGCCTGTTTATATATATATGAATGTCTTATATGTTTTGAGTTCTTGTCTCTGTCTAAATAAATGTTGTACAACGTATTAGCGACTCTGATGATTGATTTTCCACGGCCAATCCAACTCGTCAAGAACCCACTACAAATTGTGACTCATTTGTTCTTTAAGTTTTCCGTCTTTTTACCAAAAGCCGGTGGCACCCCAAAGATTATTAAAATATTAATAAAGTCACACGAGTCCCCCTACACTGGTGGAACCGGCGTCGGACGTCGGTGTGAGTGTGCTGCCACACTTTGGTGTAAAGGTGAGATGTTTTCACCTTGAAGTTGAGAGGCAGCAGCTTGGCTCCGTACACCTTCTCACTGATGTTCTGGTACGTCTCGTTGAAGACCAGGGACTTGTCCCCAAACAGTCGGTTGGCAGAGATCAGCTCCGTGGTCTCGTCCTTCTTCCTGTACAGGCGGCAGTTCAGTTTGGCGAAGAAGAAGTGGACCTGATCGGACGTCTTCTCCTTGATGGTGTCAAACTGGAACACCTGCAGGCGGAAACACACGGTTGGACGCATCCACTTCCACAGATTCTGAGGGAGGGGGCGGGGCAAAGCACAGCAGAGAGGGACCACGATCTCCTCTGTAAACCAGTATTCTGACTGACAGCTAAAGCTCGTTTGAAACTGGGTCATGTGACCGGACGGAGCTCCAGAACACGGCAGCAGAACTGGGTTCTGGGTAAACGGCGACGGGTCGTTTGGTTGTTGGGGTTCTAGCTAGAAACGTGTGGTGGTTCTGTTCTCTGCAGGTGAGCCGTGGTGGGCTGACAGGTGAGTAAACAAAGCAACCTTCAACGTTGACCTCTGACCTTCATGATCTGCTCCAGCGTCTGCTCGCAGGCCCCCAGCTTGGTCATGGCGAAGGCGGTGGAGATGCTGATGGGGGACATGAAGACGTTGCTCTCGGGCGTCCTGCTGTGCGCCAGCTGCTTGTAGAGCGCCAGGGCGAAGCGTCCGTTGGCCCTGGACAGCTCCCAGACCCGCGGGTTGGTGGACTCCGGGACCACGTCGGGCTCCGGCGTCGGGCCCTCGGGGCCGTCGGGGTCCGGCCTGCGGTAGATGCACCGGGGCTCCAGGGGCAGGTCCCGGGGTTTGGCGCTGCAGATGTCCCTCTGTCGGGAGACGGGGAGGACGGCCAGGACGAGCAGAGACGACAACCAGCTGGCGGCTCTCATCCTGGACAGAAAACCAGTTAGAACCAGTTAGAACCAGTTAGAACCAGTTAGAACCACGGCGGACCGTTTCAGCGTCTGACGACGCAGGTCGAGCTGCAGCTCAGGTTCGTTTGTGAAGAGGATCGATTTACGGACCCAAGTTCAACCGGGAAGTTCAACAGAAGAAGAACCGGGCCAACAGGTTTCTGGAGAGCCTCTGAAGTCTCTTATTGTACTGGATACCTCCAAAAACCAGAACCAGCAGGCCTGGAAACCAGCTGGGTCACACACCTGAACTGAGGTACCACCACCTGGCCGTCGTACCTGGCTGAACCGTCGTACCTGGCTGAACCGGTTCAGGTTAACTAATGATGTCCAAACAAACCCAAACTACATCTGAAACCAGTGAACCTAAACGGGGACTAGCTGAGCTGCGCTGGGACCAACGGTAACTGACTAATGGAGGCCGTCCGCCGTCAGATCCAGAACTACCGGACCGGACCGGACCGGACCGGACCAACAACCAGCAGTCAGAGTGACGGCGGATGTTCTCTCTGGCAGAACTTGTCTCAGTTAGTCAACCCAGAAGGGTCCACTGCAAAGCTCACTGAAGACCAGGTGATCCGACTGCTGCCAGAACTTAATGAGCTGGAGGCGGCCCGGCTGGTGTCGTCTGGTTAGAGTCCAGTCTGTTAGAGCCAGAACCCTCTGGTCCAGTCTGTTAGAACCAGAACCCTCTGGTTAGCACCCTTCAACCGGGGAAGAAGATGAGGATCGATGAGCAACCTTCACCTCCAACCCTTCCAGACCAAACCAGGCTGCAGCAACAAACCATATTATCTTCAAAATAGGAACCATTGTACCCTGGTCCCTGGTCCCTGGTCCCTGGTCTCTGGTCCCTGGTCTCTTTGGTCCCTGGTCTTTGGTCTCTGGTCTCTAGTCTCTCTGGTCTCTGGTCTCTAGTCTCTTTGGTCTCTTTGGTCTTTGGTCTCTGGTCTCTTTGGTCTCTGGTCTCTGGTCTCTTTGGTCTCTTTGGTCTTTGGTCACTGGTCTCTAGTCTCTTTGGTCTTTGGTCTCTTTGGTCTCTAGTCTCTTTGGTCTTTGGTCACTGGTCTCTAGTCTCTTTGGTCTTTGGTCTCTTTGGTCTCTAGTCTCTTTGGTCTTTGGTCTCTGGTCTCTCTGGTCTCTAGTCTCTTTGGTCTCTGGTCTTTGGTCTCTAGTCTCTTTGTTCCCTGGTCTCTGGTCTCTAGTCTCTTTGGTCTCTTTGGTCTCTAGTCTCTTTGGTCCCTGGTCTTTGGTCTCTGGTCTCTGGCTCGTGGTCTCTGGTCTCTAGTCTCTTTGGTCCGTGGTCTTTGGTCTCTGGTCTCTTGTTTCTTTGGTCTTTGGTCTCTGGCCTCTAGTCTCTTTGGTCTCTGGCCTCTAGTCTCTTTGTTCCCTAGTCTCTTTGGTCTCTGGTCTCTAGTCTCTTTGTTCTCTAGTCTCTTTGGTCTCTGGTCTTTGGTCCCTGGTCTTTGGTCTCTGGTCTCTGGTCTCTAGTCTCTTTGTTCCCTGGTCTCTGGTCTCTAGTCTCTTTGGTCTCTGGTCTCTTTGGTCTCTGGTCTCTAGTCTCTTTGTTCCCTGGTCTCTAGTCTCTTTGGTCTCTTGTCTCTTTGGTCCCTGGTCTTTGGTCTCTGGTCTCTGGCTCGTGGTCTCTGGTCTCTAGTCTCTTTGGTCTCATTGGTCTCTAGTCTCTTTGGTCCTTGGTCTTTGGTCTCTGGTCTCTGGCTTGTGGTCTCTGGTCTCTAGTTTCTTTGGTCTTTGGTCTCTGGTCATTTTGGTCTCTGGTCTCTAGTCTCTTTGGTCTCTTTGGTCTCTGGTCTCTGGCCTCTAGTCTCTTTGGTCTCTGGCCTCTGGTCTCTAGTCTCTTTGGTCTCTAGTCTCTTTGGTCCCTGGTCTTTGGTCTCTGGTCTCTATTCTCTCTGGTCTTTGGTCTTTGGTCCCTGGTCTTTGGTCTCTAGTCTCTCTGGTCTCTGGTCCCTGGTCTTTGTTCTCTGGTCTCTAGTCTCTTTGGTCTCTAGTCTCTTTGGGCTCTTTAGTCTCTAGTCTCTTTGGTCTCTCTGGTCTCTAGTCTCTTTGGTCTCTAGTCTCTTTAGTCTCTAGTCTCTTTGGTCTCTCTGGTCTCTAGTCTCTTTGGTCTCTAGTCTCTTAGGTCTCTAGTCTCTTTGGTCTCTATTCTCTTTGTTCTTTGGTCTCTAGTCTCTTTGGTCTCTTTGGTCTCTAGTCTCTTTGGTCTCTTTGGTCTCTAGTCTCTTTGGTCTCTTTAGTCTCTAGTCTCTTTGGTCTCTCTGGTCTCTAGTCTCTTTGGTCTTTCTGGTCTCTAGTCTCTTTGGTCTCTAGTCTCTTTGGTCTCTTTAGTCTCTAGTCTCTTTGGGCTCTTTGGTCTCTCGTCTCTTTGGTCTCTAGTCTCTTTGGTCTCTCTGGTCTCTAGTCTCTTTGGTCTCTGGTCTTTGGTTGGTCGGGCTGGAGGAGCCTTGAAACAAAGACCGTCAATCTGTGCCGTCAGCTGAACTAAAAACTGCTACAACCAGTAGCAGTTTTAGGGTTGAAGGGTCCAGAGTAGAGGTCTTTGGAACAACCCGAGGTTCTGACCCGACCCGAATCGGGTCTCAGGTCTGTTCAAAAGACGTGACTCCGGGTTTGGGTCTGAATCGGTCCAGTTAGTCTCGGGTCCGGTCGGTGCTCTCTGACAGGCTGGGTCCACGTTTACTCCAGAGAGGTAAAGATATTAGCGGTGGCAGCTAATGTCAGGACTCGGGGCAGTTTAATTAATTATTCATTAACGTGCCGTGTTTGTCATGAAACAATCGTGTTGCCGTAGCGTGTTATTAGCGTGTTATTAGCGTGTTATTAGCGGTTTGCCCGGCAGCTGTAAAGCACAACGGATCGCCAACATGACAACGCTGGATGAGAGAACATATTCACCACACGTCCTGACCGGTGTAGGCTATTAGCGTTAGCAGTTGCTACCAATAGCATCTGTGTCCACAAAGAAAATAACGACGTGGATTTATTGTTGTTTACATCACGTAGCCTATGTAGCAACTGAACCGGTAGAAGAAGACAACTTTAGGTAAGAAAATCAAGTTTTATTCAACGCTAGACAACTTTAACGTTAGCAACTATGGGCTGGATTGTCTCGGTTCTATTCAGGTAACGGTTCGGTTCGTGGTCAGAAACTAAAGACGGTCGGTTCCGGGTCCATTCAGGTTCGGACTCCCGGACTTATGATAATAGCTCGGGTCGGGTCGAATTTTCACGGGTCCATTCGGGTTCGGGTCCATGAAAGTGGACCCGTGAAGACCTCTAGTCCAGAGACAGGAAGCCATCTTCTTCTCTACAGTCTGAGCCAGAGGTGACGAAGCCCCAGGAGGCTGCTGTCATTCGCTGTCGGCCCATCAAGGGTCCGAATGTTGCTCCTCGTCCGTTACTGGCACCTCCCAGTTCTTCCAGTCCAGTTAGATCCTGGGGTGAGGACTGTGGAGCAGGCAGGACAAGTCCAGTCCCACCAGGACATCTAACACGCAAGAACCAGCCCGACTTAAACCGTGTTAGCCGGGAGCGTTAGCTGGGAGCGTTAGCCGGTAGCGTTAGCCGGGAGCGTTACCCGGAGCGTTACCCGGTAGCTTTAGCCGGGAGCATTACCCAGTACCATTAGCCGGGAGCGTTAGCCCAACGGTGAGATGTACGGTTGACGTGCTGCTGTTTTAAAACCATGATTTCACCTGAACTGGTGCAATAATTCATAGAGGAAATCCTTTCTAGAGCCAAGGTCACCTCAGGGACCGATTTGGGCCCCCGGGCCCCCGTTTCAAATGACCTTAATGCTTAAATGACAAAAACAGGATAAAAGAAGAGAAACAACCACAAAGAGAAGCAGCTTAATTATTGACTTTAAACTTCAATAAACCAGACAGCTAAAGTTATGAACTACTGATGAAATATCAATAAACTGGGGTTAGCTTTAGCCTAGGGGTTAGCTTTAGCCTAGGGGTTAGCTCCTGACTGTAAAGTCAGGAGACCAAAGTTCCAGTCCTGGTTTGTACTTTTGATCAAGTTCAAGTCATCAGTTTTTTATTTTCAGGACAGTATCAGAGGAAGGAAACTCTTGGCTTCACTTCCTTCCAGATTATCGTAATAAACGCGGATTATTTCTGCTATTAAAGATGTAAAGGTGAATAAAGCTTTTACCTGAGCAGGTAGAGTGTGGAGCGTTCAGACGGGCAGATGCGTTCAGTTTGAGCTGAATCCAGGTCAGTGTCCTGCCGAGCACTAAAACAACGCTTCAACCTTTGAGACATTGATCCGCCGTCGGTCAACATACTGGGAAACATCTGGACTGGATCCAGCTGCTGCTGGTGACCGGCCCACCTCCGCAGGGATCGATAGGTGGACCGGCAGCACCGAGGATCAATGCGCTGATAGCAACCATCACTGCTGCTGTTACTGAACACAACGTTCACACCTGGAGGGAGGGGGAGGAGCCTCTGGTTACCAGCTGGTTAACAGCTGGTGGACAATCCTGGAGGACAGGAGCAAGCTGGACTCGTCCCAGCTGGGACTGGGACTCGTCACCAGTTCTGACCAGGACCCAGTTCTGACCAGAACCCTGCTGAGATCACATCTCCTCAGCAGAGGTGGAGGCTGGTGGGCGGAGCCAGGTCTGGACCCGCCTCCTCGTCCAAACGTGGACGAGCAGAAGGATGAATGGAGTTCGTGAGCCCAGATGATGATGCTCCCTCCACCGTGCCTTAGGGGTGTTTAAAAAAAAAAATCGATTTGGCAATATATCGTGATTTTCGGCCGCCTGATATAATATCGATTTTTTTAGTATGTTGTAATCAGGGGTGTCAACGGGAAATTGGAAAAAAACTCGGAAGTGGGGGGGGCTCGAGAACATTTTGAGCGCTCTCCAGGTGCTGCTTTAGGAGGCATATAGAGGTTAGATATCAAAAATAAAAGTAGTTGTTATGAAACAATTAAGTTTCCTATTAAAAGCATAAATTCAGAATAACTAGTGATTCAGTTACTGATGAACTTCAACAGTAAAACATCACTGACAACAAGATACATGGATCCAAAACTTTAGTAAGCAGTTATAGAAAATAGCATGTTAAATTCAACATGTATTTTTGATGCCTGTAACTCTGAACATTAGCTTTTCTTAATTTTTTTAATCACAAAAAGCTCTAAACACTGAATAACTAATACTTCAGGCATGAAATTCCTCACCTTTCGGCGAAATTTGCCGTTTTGAAGTCAATAAAGGGAGACCTACGTGAATCATGTAGATCCGAGGAGTTTTCTATTTGGGGGTGGGGGGGGGGGGGGGGGGGGGAGTCAGATTTTTTTTTTTTTTAATTTAATTATCATATAATTCCCCCAATATGTAAACTGAGCACTTCAGAAATCGGCAATTTAAATGTACTTGGAGGTTACGTTGCTAAGCGGTTTTTAATGTTAATTAAACGAGACAGACGAGTTTACGTTTCCTACATTTACCAGCGGTGAGAAGCGCTGGATATTTCATCCGCGTTGTCTAACAATAAATAAGTACAATAAGGAATAAACATCTCTCCTGTGAATTTAAAGATAATAATCATCCATCCAAACCAGAAAGGGAGAAGTAATATCAGTAAATATGAGCTTCAGGCTACTTTGACCGCTGATAGCGGCTGGATCGTTAACGGGCTCAGTGCGCATGCCCTGGTCTCAATCAACCAATCAACCAATCACAATCCAGGATTCACGTCACGTTCGTGGAGGGTACCCCCCCCCCCCCCCCCCCCCCCGAAAATATTAAACCAGATTTCCACGTATCTAAAAAATGACCCCCATGATGGAAAAAACTCGGAAATCCGCAAATCCTCGGAGAATTGACACCCCTGTGTAACAGTTACTTAAATGTGCAAAAACACTAATAAACAATAAATAGGTTGTTTTGAAGCAAATAGTTTTGACTCAATTTGTCCTCTGAATGATCAATATCATCTGATGAACATAAACAGAAACTTGATTTTTCATCTCTACTCTTAATTTTGATATTAACTGGGTAGAATATCGCAATATATCGTGATATTACAATATCGTGACCAAGTATCGTGATACATATCGTATTGCGAGGTCCTACCGTGTCTCAGTGACGTTTAGATGATGGTAAACCTCTGACTCAGTTGGCAAAAAACACAAATGTTTTTTTCATTTTATTTCTTAAATCATAAATATACAACAAAAAAATGTGCAAAAGACATTTCACATAAAAAGGGAATGACGAGTTAAAGAGCGTAAACTAATGTGAGACGTTACAACCACGCAGGTCCTGCAGCTCGTCGTCGGGTCGGTCGGGTCCAGTCGGGTCCAGTCGGTTCCAATCGGGTCAGTCGGTTGGTCCGGACCTCTGAAGGCTCCGTGAAGACGGGGGGGTCAGAAGAGTTTGGGCAGCTGCCGGAGGCGGCTCAGGTCCAGTCGGGTCGGTCGGTCCGGTCCGGTCCGGTCCGGTCGGGTCAGAAGAGTTTGGGCAGCTGCCGGAGGCGGCTCAGGTCCAGTCGGTCGGTCCGGTCCGGTCGGGTCAGAAGAGTTTGGGCAGCTGCCGGAGGCGGCTCAGGTCCAGTCGGGTCGGTCCGGTCGGGTCAGAAGAGTTTGGGCAGCTGCCGGAGGCGGCTCAGGTCCAGTCGGGTCGGTCCGGTCCGGTCCGGTCGGGTCAGAAGAGTTTGGGCAGCTGCCGGAGGCGGCTCAGGTCCAGTCGGGTCGGTCGGGTCGGTCCGGCGGTCGGTCGGGTCAGAAGAGTTTGGGCAGCTGCCGGAGGCGGCTCAGGTCCAGTCGGGTCGGTCCGGTCCGGTCCGGTCGGGTCAGAAGAGTTTGGGCAGCTGCCGGAGGCGGCTCAGGTCCAGGATGTTCCCAACAGAACCCTCTGGCTGAAGGCTGCCGGTCCGGACCGAGGACGTCCTCCTGCCGGTCCAGTTCTCCTTGTCGGTGCCGTTCGGTTTGGACCCGGCCGCCAGGAGCTGCATCTTTGGCCGCAGGTCTCGGATGAGCTGACTCTGTGGGAGGAGCTTAACGTTCAGCGCTTCGGTCAGCGGCTGGCGGGTCGACACCTGGTGACCTCTGACCTCCTCCTCCTCCTCCTCCTCCTCCTCCTCGATCAGGCCGTACTTCCTCATGTACTTCCTGGTGGCCAGAGACATGTTGCTGGGCGACAGGAGGGAGTCCCTGGAGGAGGACGGTACGGAGACATGTCGGGGGGCGTGGCCTCCCAGGGACAGCCTGCTGAGCTGGGCGTCGCTCAGGTAGCGCAGGGCGATGGCGTTGGCCTCCAGACTCAGGTCCACGCTGCCTCCAGGAAACAGAGCGCTGAGCGCCGGCTCGGACACGCCCAGTCTGGAGACGACCGCCGCTGGGTTGATGCTCGCCAGGGTGCTGGACACAAACGGAGGAGAGAGAGTCAGGACAGCACATCACATGACTCCGCCCCTTCCTGTGATGTAAAGCAGGCTGCAGGTGAGTCTGACAGGAAGCTGAGAGAAACCTGCTCATCAGTGAGAACTGTTTTTAAAACCGATAAAGACCGATAACCTATAACACACACATATACCTAAGATCATTACATCAATACTATGAACAAAATCAAAAACAGTTTTGACTTTAAATTAACAGATATTTATTTTTTTCTAATGAAAAACTATTGTCAAGCCTCTCAAACATTTTCTTAAAGCTATCAAACAAACCTATTTGATATCTCACATTAACTTAAATAAGGTTCATTACTGACTGATATAAAAAATAAAGGCTCCTTGAACTGATGGAAATACATGCATCAGAATTACTAACTGAAAAATATTAACATTTAAAGGATTTTGGCTTGTGGTTCCATTTAAATTAATACCTTTAATTAAAGTAAATGAGGTTTAGTAGTTTTTATTTTTTAATCTCATGGAAGCTTTAGATGAGAGGAATGAGGAGAGGGGAGACTGCTGCTAGCTTGTGCACGTTAGCATTAGCTTCCGTTAGCTCACGTTAGCGTGATTTCAAAACTCCATGGAAGTGATTGTTATGTTGTAGGTGGCTGATCAGGTTTTACGTATTAAAGCTTGTGCTTCCCTCCTCGTAGAATTCACTCAGAGGATTCGTCACAAATAACCACCAAACTATCTTCTTCTGAAACTTTAACCAAGTTCCACGCCGCCATGTTTGTTGTGATCAGCGCTGTGCTGCAGGCTGCATTCAAGGTGGAACGTAAATTCCCACGTTCCCTCGTTTGCTAGTCGTTCTTTCGGCCTTTTCTATTTTTTTCTTTTTTTTAAGTGTAACATGAGGGAAAATACTGTGAATATCAATTCAAGTCAGCAACTACTAAAATTATGACGAGTTAACGAGTTGTTTTCTGGCATGAGGGGGTATTCTTGATTTTCCTGATTGAGTAATCGTTTTTCTGATGATGCCGACGTCACTTGAACATAACATTCACTGCCGGTCATTCAAGGCTCAGAGGGAGCGAGACACTGCTGTGTTGACAGAAATATAAATGTTATCGGGGCTATTCGTCGTGATATCGGACTTATCGGGATGACGTCATCATTTCCTGTTATCGGCCCGATAGTTATCGACCCGATAGTTATCGTGGACCTCTAGTGAGAACCGTCATAAAAACAGAGCTGACAGACTCAACAGGAAAAAAAGGGTCAATATGGGCTTTTAGACTATAGATCAAGTCTTTAATGGGAATTCTAGTTTAATATCCCCCAGAACAATCTAGATGAAGTCAGTGCTGTAGTCAGAGGATGTTTCTAGAGACTAGAAACTAGTCTACAGCCTCCAGAGACTAGAGACTAGAAACTAGTCTACAGCCTCCAGAGACTAGAGACTAGAAACTAGTCTACAGCCTCTAGAGACTAGAGACTAGTCTTCAGCCTCCAGAGACTAGAGACTAGAAACTAGTCTACAGCCTCTAGAGACTTGAGATTAGTCTACAGCCTCCAGACACTACAGACTAGAAACTAGTCTACAGTCTCCAGAGACGAGTCTACAGCCTCTACAGACTGGAGACTAGTCTACAGCCTCCAGAGACTAGAAACTAGTCTACAGCCTTTAGAGACTAGAGACTAGTCTTCAGACTCCAGAGACTAGAGACTAGAAACTAGTCTACAGCCTCTAGAGACTAGAGATTAGTCTACAGCCTCCAGACACTACAGACTAGAAACTAGTCTACAGTCTCCAGAGACGAGTCTACAGCCTCTACAGACTGGAGACTAGTCTACAGCCTCCAGAGACTAGAAACTAGTCTACAGCCTTTAGAGACTAGAGACTAGTCTTCAGACTCCAGAGACTAGAGACTAGAAACTAGTCTACAGCCTCTAGAGACTAGAGATTAGTCTACAGCCTCCAGACACTACAGACTAGAAACTAGTCTACAGTCTCCAGAGACGAGTCTACAGCCTCTACAGACTGGAGACTAGTCTACAGCCTCCAGAGACTAGAAACTAGTCTACAGCCTCTAGAGACTAGAGACTAGTCTTCAGCCTCCAGAGACTAGAGACTAGAAACTAGTCTACAGCCTCTAGAGACTAGAGATTAGTCTACAGCCTCCAGACACTACAGACTAGAAACTAGTCTACAGTCTCCAGAGACGAGTCTACAGCCTCTACAGACTGGAGACTAGTCTACAGCCTCCAGAGACTAGAAACTAGTCTACAGCCTCTAGAGACTAGAAACTAGTCTACAGCCTCCAGAGACAAGTCTACAGCCTCTACAGACTAGAGACTAGTCTACAGCCTCCAGAGACTAGAGACTAGAAACTAGTCTTCAGCCTCCAGAGACTAGAGACTAGAAACTAGTCTAAAGCCTCCAGAGACTAGAGACTAGAAAATAGTCTACAGCCTCTAGAGAGGAGTCTACAGCCTCTAGAGACTAGAGACTAGAAACTAGTCTACAGCCTCTAGAGACTAGAGACTAAAAAACTAGTCTACAGCCTCCAGAGACTAGAGACTAGAAACTATTCTACAGCCTCTAGAGACTAGTCTACAGCCTCTAGAGACTAGAAACTAGTCTACAGCCTCCAGAGACTAGAAACTAGTCTACAGCCTCTAGAGACGAGTCTACAGCCTCCAGAGACTAGAGACGAGTCTACAGCCTCCAGAGACTAGAGACTAGTCTACAGCCTCTAGAGACGAGAGTCTACAGCCTTTACAGACTAGAGACTAGTCTACAGCCTCCAGAGACTAGAGACTAGAAACTAGTCTTCAGCCTCCAGAGACTAGAAAATAGTCTACAGCCTCTAGAGAGGAGTCTACAGCCTCTAGAGACTAGAGACTAGAAACTAGTCTACAGCCCCTAGAGACTAGAGACTAAAAAACTAGTCTACAGCCTCCAGAGACTAGAGACTAGAAACTATTCTACAGCCTCTAGAGACTAGAGACTAGAAACTAGTCTACAGCCTCCAGAGACTAGAGACTAGAAACTAGTCTACAGCCTCTAGAGACGAGTCTACAGCCTCCAGAGACTAGAGACTAGTCTACAGCCTCTAGAGACGAGTCTACAGCCTCTACAGACTAGAGACTAGTCTACAGCCTCCAGAGACTAGAGACTAGAAACTAGTCTTCAGCCTCCAGAGACTAGAGACTAGTCTAAAGCCTCCAGAGACTAGAGACTAGAAAATAGTCTACAGCCTCTAGAGAGGAGTCTACAGCCTCTAGAGACTAGAGACTAGAAACTAGTCTACAGCCTCTAGAGACTAGAGACTAAAAAACTAGTCTACAGCCTCCAGAGACTAGAGACTAGAAACTATTCTACAGCCTCTAGAGACTAGAGACTAGAAACTAGTCTACAGCCTCTAGAGACGAGTCTACAGCCTCCAGAAACTAGAGACTAGAAACTAGTCTACAGCCTCTAGAGACTAGTCTACAGCCTCCAGAAACTAGTCTACAGCCTCCAGAAACTAGTCTACAGCCTCTAGAGACTAGTCTACAGCCTCTAGAGACTAGTCTACAGCCTCCAGAGACTAGTCTACAGCCTCTAGAGACGAGTCTACAGCCTCTAGAGACTAGTCTACAGCCTCTAGAGACTAGTCTACAGCCTCTAGAGACTAGTCTACAGCCTCCAGAGACTAGAGACTAGTCTACAGCCTCCAGAGACTAGTCTACAGCCTCTAGAGACGAGTCTACAGCCTCCAGAGGACTAGTCTACAGCCTCTAGAGACTAGTCTACAGCCTCCAGAGACTAGTCTACAGCCTCTAGAGACGAGTCTACAGCCTCCAGAGACTAGTCTACAGCCTCTAGAGACGAGTCTACAGCCTCCAGTCCTCATGTCTGTGACGAGTCAACACAGCTATCAGGTCTTGAAACACGTCCACAGCCTTCAAACCAGGGACATCTGAGGGTCTGATTCGCTGCTGCTGGTTCAACAGCCAGTCAGACAACACTGCCCTCTGGTGGAGCACAGTGGACTGAGATCCAGGGACACCCCCTCACCACCAGTTTGTACTATTCCAACTCATAAAACAAAATAAAAAAAAATACAGTCTGTTTTTAGGAAGAATTTTTTTTAGAGGAAAAAAAAGAGGGATTAAAATAGGTTTCCAAATGGTCTCAGTAAAGATTTTCCCCTCTGGATGCAGGAATGACATGAGATGTTTATGTTTATCTGAGGACTGAAGTTATGAGACATGAACAGACAGCAGCTTCTGTCCAGTCAGAAGGTCAGAGGTCAGAGGTCAGAGGTCAGAGGTCAGAAGGTCAGAGGTCAGAAGGTCAGAAGGTCAGAGGTCAGAGGTGAGCCGAGACAGAGTCTCTGTGATAAAAAGTAATCTGTCCATGGACACACACACTAGAAATATTTGTTAAACTGGTGTTTTACAATCTAAGTGGTGTTTATTTATTTTTAATTACATTAAGTGTTTGAACTAGGCGTGACTGGTGAAATGTACACACACCTCAGCACACACACACACACCTACACACACACACCTGTACAACAACAAAGGGATGATGTGCAGGGACGTTGGACGAAGATCTGCTCAGACCTGATCCTGATCCTGATCCTGATCCGGGTTTTAACTTGGCAGCGGCTCAGGTGTTGTGGTTTTAAGGTTTTAATTCCAGCAGCTCAGCTGATGGAGTCTCACCTTTCAGACTCTGATCAGTTTTATTGATCAGGTGAATTACAGCCAACACAACTTCTTAAAAGGGAAACAAACCTCACTGGGGTCAAATCTGAGGACTAAGAAAGCAGCTAACGCACCAGTCTGAGCCCTGAACCTGAGTCAGGTGTGTCCAGGTGTGTGCAGGTGTGTGCAGGTGTGTCCAGGTGTGTGCAGGTGTGTCCAGGTGTGGTCAGGTGTGTGCAGGTGTGTTCAGGTGTGTCCAGGTGTGTTCAGGTGTGTTCAGGTGTGTCTAGGTGTATCTAGGTCTGTCCAGGTGTGTTCGGGTGTGTTCGGGTGTGTTCGGGTGTGTTCGGGTGTGTCCAGGTGTATCTAGGTGTGTCCAGGTGTATCTAGGTGTATCTAGGTCTGTCCAGGTGTGTCCAGGTGTGTTCAGGTGTGTCCAGGTGTGTGTAGTTGTGTGTAGGTGTGTCCAGGTGTGTTCAGGTGTGTCCAGGTGAATCTAGGTCTGTCCAGGTGTGTTCAGGTGTGTCCAGGTGTGTTCAGGTGTGTCCAGGTGTGTTCAGGTGTGTCCAGGTGTGTGCAGGTGTGTCCAGGTGTGTCCAGGTGCGTTCAGGTGTGTCCTGGTGTGTGCAGGTGTGTCCAGGTGTGTCCTGGTGTGTGCAGGTGTGTTCAGGTGTATCTAGGTCTGTCCAGGTGTGTCCAGGATGTGTTCAGGTGTGTCCAGGTGTGTGCAGGTGTGTTCAGGTGTGTTCAGGTGTGTCCAGGTGTGTGCAGGTGTGTTCAGGTGTGTCCAGGTGTGTCCTGGTGTGTGCAGGTGTGTCCAGGTGTGTCCAGGTGTGTTCAGGTGTGTTCAGGTGTGTCCAGGTGTGTCCAGGTGTGTGCAGGTGTGTGTTCAGGTGTGTCAGGTGTGTCCAGGTGTGTGCAGGTGTGTTCAGGTGTGTCCAGGTGTGTCCTGGTGTGTGCAGGTGTGTCCAGGTGTGTCCAGGTGTGTTCGGGTGTGTTCGGGTGTGTCCAGGTGTGTTCGGGTGTGTTCGGGTGTGTTCGGGTGTGTCCAGGTGTGTCCAGGTGTGTTCAGGTGTGTCCAGGTGTGTCCAGGTGTGTGCAGGTGTGTGTAGTTGTGTGTAGGTGTGTGTAGGTGTGTCCAGGTGTGTTCAGGTGTGTCCAGGTGAATCTAGGTCTGTCCAGGTGTGTTCAGGTGTGTCCAGGTGTGTTCAGGTGTGTTCAGGTGTGTCCAGGTGTGTGCAGGTGTGTCCAGGTGTGTCCTGGTGTGTGCAGGTGTGTGCAGGTGTGTCCAGGTGTGTCCTGGTGTGTGCAGGTGTGTTCAGGTGTATCTAGGTCTGTCCAGGTGTGTTCAGGTGTGTCCAGATGTGTTCAGGTGTGTCCAGGTGTGTGCAGGTGTGTTCAGGTGTGTCCAGGTGTGTGCAGGTGTGTCCAGGTGTGTTCAGGTGTGTCCAGGTGTGTCCTGGTGTGTGCAGGTGTGTCCAGGTGTGTTCAGGTGTGTGCAGGTGTGTCCAGGTGTGTCCAGGTGTGTCCAGGTGTGTTCAGGTGTGTGCAGGTGTGTCCAGGTGTGTGCAGGTGTGTCCAGTACCTGGCGCTCTCCACGGCTCTGACCCGGTCTTTGTCAGACTCCGTCACGTCCTCCTCGTCCACGTGGACTCCGAGCTGCTGCAGCTGCCTCAGGGTGGCTCTGATCACAGGGTCTCCTTCCAGACTCTTCCGCTCCTGCTTCCTCCTGGATGAAGATGAGGAGGAAGACTGGGAGGACTGGGAGGACTGGGAGTGGTCAGAGACGGACAGACTCCTCCTCCTGGACTCCTCCCCCTCGGCTTCCTGTTTGGTGTCCGACTCCTGGAGACGACTGTTGAGCTGAGTCTGAGGACGGACAGGAGTCAGATGGACTGAGAGGACACCAACTCTGGCCCAGTTTATGACCCACACAGCACTTGTTGGTGCCACAACTGGGCCAGAAGCAGCCCAGATGAGACCCACAGGTGTCACACCTGGACTCCACACTCAAACCACCCCATTATGATGAAACAGGAAATGACATGTGGCGTTACCATGAGGTTCTGGTAGAAGTTCTGCTCTTCATCTGAAGGTTCTGGAGGTTCATACATGCTGACACTTTCTCCCAGAACTGGACTCTGCAGCCCGCTGACCCTGAACAGGACCCCAGCTTCAGTTCTAGACTTCACAACGACAGGAATCAACGTGAACGAGGCTCAGGTGTTTCGTCTCACCTGTGTTGACCTGACGGGGAGAAGGGCAACGCCGGGTCAGCGAAGTCACCGTCCTCAGCTCCGCCCACAGATCTTCTGACAGACAGGTCATGTGATGAGGTTGAGGGACTGGGGGAGGATGGAGGGGGAGGTTTGGGTGAGGAGGGGGGAGGAGCCTGTTCCTCCTGATGAGATGGAGGCTGTACGGGATCACTGCCCCAGAACAGACTGGCACCTGGAGACGACAGGTGAAACACACCAGGTGACTTCTGTCATCTGTACACTGAATAAGACCTGGACAAACCCGCTGTGATGTCACTGACAGTTAAAAAAACACACACACACACACTGCCCTAGTGGTCGGTGGAGGAACTGCAGTCTCTAGTGGTCGGTAGAGGAACCGCAGCCTCTAGTGGTCGGTAGAGGAACCGCAGTCTCTAGTGGTCGGTAGAGCAACCGCAGTCTCTAGTGGTCGGTAGAGGAACCGCAGTCTCTAGTGGTCGGTAGAGGAACCGCAGCCTCTAGTGGTCGGTAGAGGAACCGCAGTCTCTAGTGGTCGGTAGAGGAACCGCAGTCTCTAGTGGTCGGTAGAGCAACCGCAGTCTCTAGTGGTCGGTAGAGGAACCGCAGCCTCTAGTGGTCGGTAGAGGAACCGCAGTCTCTAGTGGTCGGTAGAGCAACCGCAGCCTCTAGTGGTCGGTAGAGGAACCGCAGCCTCTAGCGGTCGGTAGAGGAACTGCAGCCTCTAGCGGTCGGTAGAGGAACCGCAGCCTCTAGCGGTCGGTAGAGGAACCGCAGCCTCTAGCGGTCGGTAGAGGAACCTCAGCCTCTAGTGGTCGGTAGAGGAACTGCAGCCTCTAGTGGTCAATAAAGGAACCGCAGCCTCTAGCGGTCGGTAGAGGAACCGCAGCCTCTAGTGGTCAATAAAGGAACCGCAGCCTCTAGCGGTCGGTAGAGGAACCGCAGCCTCTAGTGGTTAATAAAGGAACTGCAGCCTCTAGCGGTCGGTAGAGGAACCGCAGCCTCTAGTGGTCAATAAAGGAACCGCAGCCTCTAGCGGTCGGTAGAGGAACCGCAGCCTCTAGTGGTCAATAAAGGAACCGCAGCCTCTAGTGGTCGGTAGAGGAACCGCAGCCTCTAGTGGTCAATAAAGGAACCGCAGCCTCTAGTGGACCTCTGACCCCCCCCCCACCCCTCCAGCAGCCTCACCTGTCTCCACAGCGATGCTGGCTGTGGTCCTGGACGTCTTGGTGTCCACCTGTGAGCTGGAGGACTGAAGCGTCCTCTGAGCCTCCAGCAGCATCTGGACCTTCAGACCAACAGGAAGCAGTTTCAGTTATGGAGACGAAGGTTTGAACCAACAGGTGTGACTGAAAGTTAAAATCTGTCTGGCAACAAACTCAACACTTTAAAGTGCAAAACATGTTAATCATGAACAAGAGACAGAAAATAAAGAGGATAAGATGCGTCTCAGAAGACATTCTGTCCTTTTGTTCACTCGCCATGTCTTTCAGTTCTGTTTGGACAACTTGGGTTTTTTTGTCTTTGTAAATTAGAGGGAATATTTTTTTCTCCTGTTTCACTAAAAATTGTGACTTTACTTCACAACAACTGTAACTTTTTGTTCTTGTAAAATCATTAATTATTTTTGATAAAATCTTTCATGAGAAATCTAACTTTTTTTCTTAAAGCTGCAACCTCCTTTCCCCCTGAAATATTCTGTTTATTTCACCAAAAATCAGGACTTTTCTTATTAAAATCAAATCTCGAATCGTGTCAAGTTTTTTTTTGTTGCTTTTTATTGTAAAGTCACAAGATTTTCTCATAACAGTTTGACTATTTTCTGAAAAACTTTTTTCTTTAGAAATCACAACTTGTTTTTCTTCCTCAGAAAAATTGACTTTTCAAAATTTTTCCTTTTAAAAAGTTGATTTTACTTATTTTCTGTCATAAAATCATGACTTTCACAAAATGAAATTGCAAATTTACTTTAATTTTTTTAAGTTAACCTCTTCTGTCATTCAAAGTTTGTTTGCTTTTTTCATCCTGTAATCACAACATTTTTTTTCATGAAAAATAACTTTTCTCATACAACAAAAATTAACCACAACTTTTTTCTGATAAAATTGTGGATTTTTTTCTCATAAAAGTGACTTTTACATTTCAGTTTTGGGGTTTTTTTTATGTGAAAAAAAAAAAAAAATCAAATTTTTTCATTAAAAAAAAACCCAATCAAAACAAAAGCAGCACAGTAAGAGAAATTCCTCTGGTTTAACTGCAAATCAACTAAACTAGTTTAACTAACCTCTGGACCAGAACCTCTGGACCAGAACCTCTTTACTGCTCTGAAACTCAGGTGAGTCTGCCGTTACCTGAGCCTGCAGGAGGCGGAGCTGCTGGTCCTGGTGGAGCAGGAGCTGGTAGGTGTCCGGCGGTTCGACTCCGCCCACCTGCTCACAGCGGCGACTCAAACAAGGGGGGCGGGGGGGCCAGAGGGGAGTCACCGGGTCAGCTGATGCTGAGTGAAGGGGGTGAGGAGGGGGGGAGTCAACCCCCCAGGGGAGAGCAGCAGGAGGAGGAGGAGGAGGGTGGCTGCAGGGACAGGGAGGAGCAGGGGGGAAGGTGAGAGGGGAGGGAGGAGGGGGAGGAGCAGAAAGACGAGAGGAGGGGGGAAGAGGAGAGTGGTGGTGGGGGGAGGGGGGAGGAGGTGAATTATGGTGATGGGACGGACTGAAAGATGGAAGGAGAGC
Organism: Hirundichthys speculiger; assembly: GCA_018398805.1. Classification (NCBI taxonomy): domain Eukaryota; kingdom Metazoa; phylum Chordata; class Actinopteri; order Beloniformes; family Exocoetidae; genus Hirundichthys; species Hirundichthys speculiger. The sequence continues at coordinate 176,977 of JAGFBZ010002583.1, read as the reverse complement.
TTGACAGGAGGAGGGAGGAGGAGAAGGATGGTGCTGATGGGTGGAGGAGCGTGAAGGAGCCAGGTGAGGACTGGGAGGAGCTTTACATTGGGAGGAGGGAGGAGCTTGAGCTGGGTGGAGACTGGAAGGAGGAGGAGTGGTCTGATGGGCGGAGCGAGGAGGTGGAGGAGTGGTCTGATGGGCGGAGCGAGGAAGAGGAGGAGTGGTCTGATGGGCGGAGCGAGGAGGTGGAGGAGTGGTCTGATGGGCGGAGCGAAGAGGTGGAGGAGTGGTCTGATGGGCGGAGCGAAGAGGTGGAGGAGTGGTCTGATGGGCGGAGCGAGGAGGTGGGGGAGTGGTCTGATGGGCGGAGCGAGGAGGTGGAGGCGTGGTCTGACGGGGCGGAGCAGCAGCAGCTGCAGGGAGGAGCGATGAGGGGGAGGAGAAGATGGAGGTGCAGCTGTAGGTGTGGGCGGAGCAACAGGTGCAAGGATGCTGCAGGTTGGAGTTGGGAGTGCTGTGGCGATGAGGAGCGGCGGCAGGCGTGGGAGCAGTCGAGGAGGCGGAGCCGCACCTGGACGGAGCAGCGGGCCTCTTCTCAGGGGGAGGCGGCCTGTGGGCGGAGCCAGACTCCTGCACCACGCCGGGGTTGAAGGTGAAGCTGTTGTCCATCAGCAGGGAGAGCTCCGGGACAGACGGCTGAAGTCTCCGAGTCTGAAACGAAGACGGGAGAGTTACCTGCTGCAGGGGGCGGAGCCAGCACCTCAGGTCACACCTTCTTTCACTGAGGAAGAAGACGGCACGAGCTCGGGACCAGAAAACTGGTCCTTCTAAGGTCCAAAAACTGCTCAGTTAGACTCCGGAGCGGTCCAGGTGTTCACAGGTGTAAAACAGGTGAGTGGTATAATCGGAACAGCAGCCCACCTGTGGAGCAGGCAGGTGAGGGCTCGGCGACGGTCGAGGAGAAAAGTCCTCATCCTCGACTCCAGAGTCCTGGTCGCTGACAGAGAGACCTGCTGCAGGTGGAGCGGCTGCAGGTGCAGCGGCTGCAGGTGCAGCGGCGCTGAGGACGGATTCATACATGAGGTTTACCAACATCTGGAACATCTGCTTCTAGTTGTGGCATCAACGTTAGATGTTCAGACCTGCTGAAGGAGCTCTGAGCCGCTCTGAAGACCTCCACCTGTCTGCTAGCATCCTCTGAACGTAGCTCACACCGCAGAGACCGACCGTCCGCCGGCGCCACCTTCTGGAGACGACACCACGCAGCAGCAGTCAGGAGGAGCGCTGAAGGTCATCCTCGACCTAAAGAGCTTCTAAATCCACCATGTTTAGTTACCTGGTAAAGTGTGACAGACTGGGAGGCGGTCAGCAGCTGGCAGTCCAGCTGTGGTCCCGGTCCCGGTCCCGGTCCCGGTCCCGGACCTCGACACTGGAAGAACTGCGGAGCTCTGTGAGTGGAACCGAACAGGACGAAGAGGAAGCAGCCGCTTTCAGACAGAACCCTGAAACACAGAAGAGGAGGCGTGGCCTAAACAACTCGCTGTCATCCGGGAGTGGAGTCGCGTCTGCCGCCGCCGCTCACCTGTCCTTGAGGGCGGAGCTGAACATGAACCTCAGAGTCCAGGCCCACACCTGAGGGTTGTAGATGTGCGTGACTCCGCTCATCCAGCTGTCACCACAGGAAGAACAATTAACACCAAATTTAATCATCGCTTAGGACTCGTTAAAAAAAATAAAATCTGGATTCAGATTTTAGATTTGATTGACAGGAAAGAAAAAGAAAAGTTTGGGACAAAGAAGTGAACTTGAACTAGGCAATACGATATGTATCGTGATACTTGGGTCACGATACGATATTATCGCGATATACTGCAATATTCTACCCAGTTAATATCAAAATTAAAAGTAGAGATGAAAAATCAAGTTGCTTCAAAACAACCTATTTACTGTTTATTAGTAGTGTTTTTGCACATTTAAGTGAATGAATAAATTTTCCTAAAAATCGATATTAGGAGCTGAAAAATCATTATTATATATCGGGCGGCCGAAAATCGCGATATATCGCCATATTGACTTTTTGAGTCTTGCGAAAAAGAAAAGTTTGGGACAAAGAAGTGAACTTGAACTAGGCAATACGATATGTATCGTGATACTTGAGGCACGATACGATATTATCGCGATATATTGCGATATTCTACCCAGTTAATATCACAATTAAAAGTAGAGATGAAAAATCAAGTTGCTTCAAAACAACCTATTTATTGTTTATTAGTAGTGTTTTTGCACATTTAAGTGAATGAATAAATTTTCCTAAAAATCGATATTAGGAGCTGAAAAATCATTATTATATATCGGGCGGCCGAAAATCGTGATATATCGCCATATTGACTTTTTGAGTCTTGCGAAAAAGAAAAGTTTGGGACAAAGAAGTGAACTTGAACTAGGCAATACGATATGTATCGTGATACTTGGGTCACGATACGATATTATCGCGATATATTGCGATATTCTACCCAGTTAATATCAAAATTAAAAGTAGAGATGAAAAATCAAGTTGCTTCAAAACAACCTATTTATTGTTTATTAGTAGTGTTTTTGCACATTTAAGTGAATGAATAAATTTTCCTAAAAATCGATATTAGGAGCTGAAAAATCATTATTATATATCAGGCGGCCGAAAATCGCGATATATCGCCATATTGACTTTTTGAGTCTTGCGAAAAAGAAAAGTTTGGGACAAAGAAGTGAACTTGAACTAGGCAATACGATATGTATCGTGATACTTGGGTCACGATACGATATTATCGCGATATTCTACCCAGTTAATATCAAAATTAAAAGTAGAGATGAAAAATCAAGTTGCTTCAAAACAACCTATTTATTGTTTATTAGTAGTGTTTTTGCACATTTAAGTGAATGAATAAATTTTCCTAAAAATCGATATTAGGAGCTGAAAAATTGATATTATATATCGGGCGGCCGAAAATCACGATATATCGCCATATTGACTTTTTGAGTCTTGCGAAAAAGAAAAGTTTGGGACAAAGAAGTGAACTTGAACTAGGCAATACGATATGTATCGTGATACTTGGGTCACGATACGATATTATCGCGATATACTGCGATATTCTACCCAGTTAATATCAAAATTAAAAGTAGAGATGAAAAATCAAGTTGCTTCAAAACAACCTATTTATTGTTTATAATTAGTGTTTTTGCACATTTAAGTGAATGAATAAATTTTCCTAAAAATCGATATTAGGAGCTGAAAAATTGATATTATATTGGGCGGCCGAAAATCGCGATATATCGCCATACTGATTTTTTGAGTCGTGCGTGTTGGTGATCCGGACTCACAGTCCTACGAGCGGCAGGCTGGAAGCTTTCGGATCCGACTCCAACAGCAGAACCAGTTTCCTGGTCTGGTCCATGGTCAGAAACCTGCCAACGACACCGGAACGCGTCAGTCGGGCGTCTCCGTCAGAATCGCCGCCGCGGCGGTCGGCGTCTCACCCTCTCTGCCGGCCGGCGGGCTGCGGCGCCCGGCCGATGCTGGTCAGGCTCCTCAGCAGGGCGGTGGGGATGATGGGGACGGCTCTGACCGGCTGGACGTCCACGCCGACGGCGGGACAGACGGCCGACCAGCTCAGGCCGAACGCCGCGGCGTCGGACTGCTGGGAGCAGACGACGCGAGCGGCGATCTTCAGCAGCTGAGACAGATCTGGGAGTCTGTCCGCCGGTCACCTGCTGCTGCAGCACCTGAGGGACCAGACAGTTGGTCCAGACGTCAACACCTGTTAGACCCAACGGATAAAACATGGACGCCGCAGACGCCGTCGTCACCTGGAAGCTCCGATGAATCTCAGCCTCTGATTGGACGACAGGGTCGGGCGTCGCCTCGGGCTCGCTGGAGAACAGACAGGGAACCAGGACGTCTCCGGGCAGAAGGGCGAAGGGGACGCGACCCGGGGCTCCGGCCTGGTCCCGACCCGGGGCTCCGGCCTGGTCCCGACCCGGGGCTCCGGCCTGGTCCCGACCCGGGGCTCCGGCCTGGTCCCGACCCGGGGCTGCGGCCTGGTCCCGACCCGGGGCTGCGGCCTGGTCCCGACCCGGGGCTCCGGCCTGGTCCCGACCCGGGGCTCCGGCCTGGTCCCGACCTGGATCAAAGCGGTCCAGGGTCACCAGGATCCCCTCCTCATCTGGACCAGAGCAGAACACAGAGGACATTCAGTACAGGTTCGGGGACCCCACGAAGACGGGGACCAGTCACCGTGGAGACGACTCTGACCTGCGTCCACAGACACCGATCCCAGGAGGAAAAAATGGAGGCGGGGCTTGTTGCCATGACGGGCGTGACGCTGCGCCAGGCGAAGAGCTTTTTCCAGAAGCACCACGCGCAGCGTCCTGCAGACATCGTCATGACGGCGTTAACGTCCAGCGTGAAATGAACAGAACCAGAATAAATAAAGAGCTCAAGAGCAGAATCTGAAGGAGTCGGGTTACCTGCGCGAGCAGAGCTGGAGGCGGAGCTTCTCTCCTGCAGGGCTGCTGTCCCACAGAGCTGATCTGGATTTAGGGAAACTCAGCTGAGCGAGTGAGTTCACCGAAGATCTGAGAGAAAAAACACGTTTAAAGGAGTCTCTTTGTCCATCCAGACAGATCTGGACGCAGGTGTTTAACATCTAAACACGCAGGTTTGATTCTGCAGCTCTGAAAAGCTACGTGAATCTTAAACTGGTTGAAATCTTCAGTGTTGTTACGTCCATCAGGCTCCGAGTCAAAGACATCAAAGAAAACTCTGAGACGAGTCTCATGTCGGCGTTCAGTGTTTAAACAAACCATCTAACAGGAGTTATTGCTCAACGCTGAAGAACCAAACTACAGTAAATGTGTGTTAAATGTGGGCCGGAGTGTGTTCAGAGGTATTTCTGCGATGCACAGCAAAACTAAACAGAAAACTGGTCGAGTGTTTTACAGTCTAAGCTTCACTATTTATTTATTTTGATGACATGACGTGTTTGGAGAAGGTGTGACTGCTGAAATATATCTCAGAGCTACATGCAGTGGAATTAAAACACCTCGTATCTAGAGAGTGAAATCTAAACTTACAGTCTTGCTTAGTTCTATTTAATCACAGGGACATGAAGATATTTTTCCCCCTAATAATGTGTCAAACACGGTGGAGGCAGCATCATGGTCTGGGCTTGTATCTGATCGATGATAGATCTATAATTTTTTTTTTTTTTTTTTTTATTTAACCATTATTTATACAGGTAAGACACATTGAGATCATGATCTCATTTTCAAGTGTGACCTGTTCAATAATAAATCACAATAAAATACATATAAAACAATCAATATAGTTATAAAAAATAAAATAAAATAATAAAAATAAAAAACATAAAATAATAAATATGTTAACAGATACAGTTAAAAGTGGGAGAGAGTCAACATGAACACACCATAGAGGCTCTCTCTAAGTCTCTTAACAGTACTTTAAAACTAGCAAGGGAAATCAAACTGGACAGTTTTAGGCGCTGCTGAAGCTTGTTCCAGGTTGGGGGGGGGGGGGGGGGGGGGGGGGGGGGGGGGGGGGGGGGGGGGGGGGGGGGGGGGGGCTGAGTAAGAGAAGGCCTTTTTGCCACACTCAGTACGGACTGAAGGGATGGAAAAAGTGATGAAGTCCTGTGACCGTAGATTGTAGTTGGACTGATTCTGAGATAGATAAGATGTTAAATAAGAGGGCAGCAGACATAGGATGGATTTGTAAATGAATAAGTACCAGTGTGTGGTTCTACGCATTGACAGAGATGACCAGCTGACCGAGGCGTACAGAGTACAATGATGAGTCATGGGTTTACAGCCAGTTATAAATCTCAGTGCTCCAAGATAAACAGCGTCGAGCAGATGGAGATGATTTGCAGGTGCGTTCATATACAGGACATCACCATAGTCCAAGAGAGGCAACAAGGTGGCAGAAACCAGTCGTTTCCTAACTTTTAAAGAAAAACAATGTTTGTTCCTGTAAAAAAAATCCTAGTTTTAGTTTTAATTTCTTAACCAAATTGTTAATATGACATTTAAAAGACAGGCCATCATCTAATATAATGCCTAAGTATATGTTGGAAGATACAAGCTCGATAGGTGAACCCTGAACAGGTAATACAGGGAAGAACGGCTGGAACATTGTTATTTGAGAAGAGCATTGCTTTGGTTTTGTCTGCATTTATCACCTGTCTGAGGTGGAACAGGTGAGACTGAAATATATCAAAAGCAGACTGCAGACGTTCAAAAGCAAGAGCAACAGTGCTCGCACAACAATATAAAATAGTATCGTCCGCATAAAGGTGAACAGAAGCATTAATATTTTGACCTACATCATTTATATAAATGGTGAAAAGAGTTGGCCCTAGAACTGAACCTTGTGGCACACCTTTAGAGACATTAAGACAGGTGGAGGACAAGTTATTGAACTGCACATATTGTTTTCGATTTGAGAGGTAATCTGCTCAGATTCAGACAAATCCTAGAAATCTTCCAGGCGGAGCTCCACAGAGCAGATGGATGATGGTTCTAAACATACGAACAAAGAAACAATCTCAACCCAGCAGCTGAAAGTCTGGAAAAACATCTGAAAACATTTTCTTCCTGGCTGAGCGGTTCTTCAGAACCGTCTCCTTCCTGAGGACTATGATGGTGGACGTTCCCATGCTGGTTCTACTGGTGGAGAACTGTTGGAGCAGATGAACGAGGCTCCTTCAGACGTCTGGAAACTGGACCAGGATGAACCAGACTGGTGGAGGTCCACAGTTCTCTAACTGATATCTTGGCTGGTTTCTTTGGCTTTTCAGATGATGTCACACCAGGAACCAGTGAGTTTGAGGGGTTTAAATACGTCCACAGGTGAGACTCCAGTTAAGTCATGTTGTTGTTAATTAACCAATCAGAAGCTTCGAAGCCATGACATCATCACGCAACTCTTAATGTATGTAAAGCCTGATTTGGATTCACTGTGACATATCCAAAAAAAGAGTTTCTTTTTTTTCAATGCTGCTAAATCTGTTTATTTACTTAACATTAAAGATATTATTTGTTACTTTGATTATCCTAAAGATCGTGCTCTCGAACACCTAATGAATTTTATCATTATTTGCGCTAAATTCTTTATTCACAAACAAAAATTTGCTGGTGCTGCTCCTAAATTTGCTCCTTTTCTACTAGAATTAAATTCTCTCATTAAATCTCTTTAATTTGATAAACAACAAAAAAAGCAATATATTTTTAAGCAACTATGAAAAGTTTTTCCCTGTATCCTCTGACTAACCTTTTATTTATAACTGTCTTAACCTTTCCTTATTGTTATTGTTTATTTATTTATTTATTTTATTCTCTATTTATTTACTTACTCATCTTTATTATTATTATTATGACTATTACCTTGATTATCTATATTATGACTTCTTATTCATACTATATATTTTTATAATTTACTCCATTATTGTATGTGCTGTGCCATTATATACCTTGTTGTTTGTTGTATAGCAAGTTTTGCTAATAAAGTTATTTAAAAAAGCCTGATTTGGAAGAAAGGTCATAATAAAATTTAAAGTAAAAATATTTCTCATTATTGTGGCATTTAGCTAATGGAAATAAGTTAGATAATCCTAACTTATCGTAAAACGGGAAACGTTTATTCTGATTTCATGTCAGGCGATGATGGAAAAAAAGAAAAAAGAAAAAGCTTATATTTGTTTTTAAACAGTCACGTAAACGTCTGGTTCCAGCTGTAACTCTCAGCCTGTTACTCGCAGGTAACTCACCTTCCTCGCATATTTTCCGGAACAAAAACCTCCTCTAGGACTTCTCTGGGCAGAGCCTGGAGGTTTACCGGGCAGCTCATGCCTGTGGAGGCCGACAGGGAGGAGCTGTGAGCGGCGGAGAGTCCACGACGACGCGGCCTCCTCCTCCTCCTCCTCCGGTAACGGCTGCTAACGGCTGCTAACGGCGGTCGGCCTCACAAAAACACTCGAGTGTCCGTCCTTCTCAGAGCCGGTGGGCGCCTGTCGACTCCACTCATTAAAATTCACCAGGAAGACAGATAAAAATAAAAACAAACGTCCATTGTAGTTTAATTTGGCGCTGTTTCTGAACTACACTGGCGGGGCTGGACGTCTGACCAATGGGAGCCCGTCTGCTGCTGCGACTGCGGTTTTATTGGCGGTTGACTGACGACGAGGTGGAGCTCGTTACCGCCACCTACCGGCCTGGAGCGATGCCGCCGTTGATTTTCAACGAAGTTTGGAAGGATTTCAAGATTTAGTTTGTTTTCTTTACACATGTGTTTAAATATTCATGATCTGCGTCACCTGCTATGAAACCGTGACGTATGAACGAAGTTTGTCTGAAGAGCCAACAATTTACAAACAAGTTTATTAGGAAAACATTATGATCTCTGTGATGACTGTGATTATTAATATTATTAATATTATTACTGCTGTCGTTGTCTGTTATTTATTAAAAAAAAAAAAAAAAGAGCCATAAATACTACAGTATTGAATTTCCCTTTATGGGATAAATAAATAAAGTATTTTTCATTTCATGACCCCCACCAACTTACAAGAAAATATGATCTTCAGGATTTCACACAAGAGGAAATTATTAAAATAAGAAAAATCATTATCATCTTACCCATTCCTAAGAATGTTATTTTTAAATAATCCTTTATTAATGTACCATTTGGATAATTATTTAATCACAGAGATAATTGGGACAACAACTTGTGGTTTTTGTGAAAATAAAATAGTCTGTAGATGATGTTTTCTTTCACTGCTAATTCATAAAAGAATAATTTTTAAATACTTTATACACATTTTGGATGAAATGTGGACCAGGATGGTGCTGGGTTCTTCCCTATACTTTCTGTGGTTCAAACTGCATTTAGATTTTTTTTTTTTTTCATTTCATTAAATTAAATTAAATTCTCTTTTATGTCACCTAAAGTACAACATGACAACGCTGACTTGTGGATTCATTTTTAGTCACGGTTGACAAAATTGGTGTATAAATAACATCAACTGGTACAGAGGAAGGATGGAGATCTGCCTGGCGTATAAACTAAGCTGAACTAAAATAAAACGTTTTTATTAATTATTTTGTGTTCTCTTGTCAGTGATTCTGCATCCTTTGACCACTTCTGTCTCTGATCAGAGCATGTCTTCACTGTGGCTTCATCTCTATTCACATGTGCAGTGGGAAAACATACAAGAACACAAATATATTGAATATAATATCACATCACCAAACCTTTTTTCTCCCCATTAATGCAGAGTCTCTGTGCTTCTACGCTCTTTTAATTCCAGCACAATGACTGAACAATCAGGAGCTTTATAAACAATCTTCACATGATGATGTCACCAGGTACCCTGACTTAAAGGTTTAAAAAAGTACACACTGCAGGAAACTTTACGTCTGCTGAATTATTTGTGTGCAGCTAAATCATCTTCCAGCAGACGGAGTCATTTCCTGAAAAGCAACACACTGAGGAATTATTTATCAGGATGTTACGTGACACGAGTTCATCTGAGTGGAAGTAAAGCAGCTGAAGGAAGCGACAGGAACCAGCGTCATCCTGCTGTTTTATTTCAGTATTAACATGTATCAGACTCTAGATTCTGGTTTTGGGTGGAAATGAATGAAAAGTGTCCAAAAAGATGTGAAGAAACAAACATCCATCATCCATATCTGTTTAATCCTCTACAAAGTCACAAGGATCCATATTTTTTAAAAATATTAAATCATAACTAATGATCATATTTCTGTTATTCTTTGTCCAATAAAGTTCAAAGAGCCCACAAACATTATCCACCCTCAGTTCGTTCATTTCTGTCTGTTTCATTCAGATCAGACTGGTGGTACACATCAGTGACATTTTTGGACTTAAAGGTGGGGTGGGTGTTGTTTTTTTGCAACACTTTTTACAATATTGCTTGAAAACCTTTTCACATTCCCATTGCACCCACTGAAATAAAATGTTTGCAAAAAAAACTAAACATTTTGGTCCAGTCTAGAGGGTATAATCAGAGAAAAACTCTGACCAATCAAAAAAGTGATCATCACTATTTTGATTGGCTGCATAATACGTCCATCAAATATCAATGCACTCCCACCCCTCCCTCCCTCCCTCCCTGCGGTTCATGTAGTCGGGAATCATGTGAAGGCGTGGTTTCGAGGGGTGAGCTGAAGAGGAGGAGGCGGAGCCTTTGGGAGGAGGGAGGGAGTGTATATTTTCAAATCTCACTTCAGTTGGATTGCTGGAACCGTTTTTCAAACAACACCTACTCCACCTTTAAGGACACTACAAGCATATTTTTTTCAATTAGAGTCACCAAACGTAACAGTAACATAGCTGTAAATGTCAGCATGATTCATGATTTTTTTTTTCAGAATTTTTCAGTTGATAATTTAATTTTTATCATAAAAAAAAAACACTTTCAAGCTGTTTTTCAGGTTTAACTGTTATAGAATGCTCTTTGGCGCCATCTATTGACAGCAGAAATTCATTCTTATTTAAAATTTAACACATTTAATTTGTGTTTTGTCTGTGAAAATAAAATCATATAACATTTTTTTTTTTTTTGCAATAGATTTCTGTGGAAAAAACACCAGAAGTTCTGCACACCAGCGCATCGCCGCCAGCATAAGAGCAGGAGGCAAACCCAGAATCCTCCGGTCTCCACGAACATCCCACCAGAGCGGGAACGTCTTCCACCAGAAGAGCAGCAGCGCAAACACAAAAACAGCAAGAAAAAGTAACATCAGGAATGAGGACAAACATCTTCTGTTTGCATCTCGTCTTCAATCAATCAATCAATCCATGTTTATTTGTAGAGCCCTTTTCAACACACAAGGTGTCCAAAGTGCTTTCCATTAAAATCCACATTAAAACAAAACACTTTAAAATCGACATAACAATATCATTAAAATTAAATTAAAAATATCTCACATCAATACTGTGTACTAAAAGCCAGTCTAAATAAATAGGTTTTAAGTCTGGATTTAAAAATCCCAAAGTCAGTGATAGTGCGCATTTCTGGGGGCAGTTTATTCCAGAGTCTGGGTCCAGGAACTGAGAAGGCCCGATCCCCCCAGAGTTTAGTCCTGGTTCTGGGGACTTCCAGCAAGAGCTGGTTTGAGGACCGTAGGCCTCTAGTAGCGTTCTGAACACGCACTTGTTCACATAAGTAGAGAGGGGCAAGCCCATTGAGGGCTTTAAAAACAAAGATTAACATTTTAAAATCAATCCCAAAAGAAACAGGAAGCCAGTGAAGAGAAAATAAAACCGGGGTGATGTGTTCCTGACGTCGGGTATTAGTTAAAAAGCGTGCAGCAGCGTTCTGAACAAGCTGAAGGCGGCTAAGTGACGACTTGGAGACACCAACACACAAAGCATTACAGTAATCAATTCTAGAGCTTATAAAAGCATGAATGGTTTTTTCCAAGTCTGCACGATTTAGAAATTGCTTTACTTTTGTTAAAACCCGTAACTGATAAAAACTGGCCCTGACCACACTGTCAGTTTGCTTGTTGAACTTTTAGCTGCCATCAAAAATAACTCCAAGATTCCTAACAGAAGATTTAACTTTAAATGATAGATCACCAGAGTGTGCTGAATCATCAAAGAAAACACACTCTGTCTTATCGTCATTTAGGTGCAGAAAATTTTGCCCCAACCACATTTTAATTTCTGCAATGCAGTCAGGAAGAGTTTGAAGAGCAGCACTTTTGTTTGGGAGCACAGGAAGATAAATTTGCAGGTCATCTGCATAGCAGTGAAAGGCTAGGTTGTGCCTGGCTATGATAGAGCCCAGAGGCAACATGTAAAGCGAGAACAATAAAGGGCCCAGTATGGAGCCTTGGGGCACACCACAGATCAAAGGAGCAGCAGAGGAGGACAAGTCGCCAATCATTACAGAAAAACTTCTGTTTGTCAGGTACGATTTAAACCATTTCAGCGCTGAACCATGAATACCAGCACACTGATTAAGGCGAGACGAGAGGATTGAATGATCCACTGTATCGAATGCTGCTGTCAGGTCTAACAAAACTAAAACAACAGGACATTTGGCATCAACAGAAAGGGCAATGTCATTATGCACTTTCAACAGCGCAGACTCAGTTCTGTCCCTGGTCCTGAACCCAGACTGAAATTTTTCAAGAACACAGTTATTTTCTAAAAACGATTGCAGTTGTGTAAAAACAATTCTCTCAATCACCTTTGAAATAAAAGGCAAATTAGAAACAGGTCTAAAATTGGTCAGAACACTGGCATCAAGATGTGCTTTTTTAAGAAGTGGTCTCACTATGGCATGTTTAAAACAATCAGGGACACATCCTGAACTGAGACAAATGTTCATTAAGACCAGGAGGAAAGGCCCAACAGTGGAGGAAAACACCTCTTTTAACAATTTAGTTGGAAAAATGTCCAGAGGACAACTTGTAGTTTTTCATATGTACAACAATATCAGTGAGGGACAAAAGAGAAACAGGATCAAAATGGTCAAACACAGCAGAGTGTGAGGCAGTAACAGGCTGGTCCGAGCCTATACTGCCACTGCTCAGTGCTCTGACAGACTTCACTTTATCAATGAAGAAGCGTAAAAAGTCCTCACAGGTGGAAACAGTGGCATCACTCAGAGGAGAGGTGTGGGGGTTCACAACAGAGTTTATAGTGCTAAACAACACACGAGGACAATGTCCATTAGTAGAAATGATATTGGACAAGTACTTGGACTTCGCCTCTTTCACAGCCCTCTGATACTGAGCGAGACTGTCCCTCAGTATTTCAAGCGATACATGTAATTTATCCTTCTTCCAGCGTCGCTCTGCCTGTCTGCAGCGCTGTCTGAGGGTCCGGGTATAGCCATCCAACCAGGGATCAGCCTTAGTTCTAGAGTTCTAGTCTTGTAAATATTGTCATGTAAACTGTCTGTTTTCTCTGTATTTATATATTAATATGGGTTTTCTCCGGGTGGTCCGGTTTCCTCCCACTGAAAAAGATCAATAAATCAATACATAATGAGTATGGACATGTCTGGGTGGATTGTTTTATGTGTTATGTATATAAGATGTTTCTCCAAAAAGAAGAACTATTCAATAACAAAGTGTTCTTCATCACAACTGTTGACTGTATTATAGTGTTCTTCAAATGTTTGAACTGGAAGGTAACTTGTTTACTCTGAAAGAGGAACGTCAGTGTTTCATGTATTTAACAAGCAAATCTTTCCTAAATATTGGATTGTTTAAAGTGATGGTTCATGAAAAAACAACGTTTTCATAAATGTTACCAACGTCAGGAATTATAATATAGAAGTGTAGCAGAGAGACAAGTGAAGTGACCTGCATTTGTGAACTGCCATAGATTCTATTGATTAGAAAGATTTAATTGAGGTATATATACATATATATATATATTATCACATTATTTCCCTGATTAATCGCAATTAATCGCATTGTATACGCAAAATTAAATAATGAATTCAACAGTAGTGTAAAATGCACTTTTATTTAAATGTTCTGCTGCCATATGAACTAAAGTGTCATAACATTTGTTGTTCAAACACTTTTAATATCAGCACTTGTCAGTAACACATATTTAGTGTAAATCTCATCTTAAAAAATGTCAAATAAAATAAAGCTTATTGCCACTGCCAGGACATTAATGTCATCCTGTTTTTATAAAAGATAAAAAGTCCACAAACAAAATCCAACAAAATGATTGTGTCTCAGCACAATCAGAACATTAAAACATTAATTTCTGAGGTAACAGCAGAAACTTTTAACGGGGAGTTTAACTTGTCAGTTGTTACAAATAACCTTGTTTCTGTTGAATCCTCCGTCTGGGAGAACTTTAAAATGAAAATGTCCATGTTAAAGTTCAGTAACTTTATCAATGCGTGTATCATTCATTCTTTCCATTTTCAACTGTCAATCAAAAATTAAAAAAAATTAAAAAGTGACATTTTATTATGTTTTTGGTTTTTTAATCTAACACAAAAAAAATGAAAAAAATGTCTGTTTTTTTTATATTTCAATTTTAGACTTGGATCAAAAATATGAAATTAAAAAACGGTCCATAGAACTGAATTAGTTTTATAATGGAGGACTGGACTTTCTGTTGTCATTACACATCTGTGCCACTAGATGGAGCTGCACTGCAGTAACCAGCTAGAGAACAGCAGGACAGTGAACACATGGAGCAGATCTGATGGAACATGGAGGAATGACCACAAACGTTTGGTTGCAGTCCAGATATTTTTTTTCAGACAGAATTGTTAATATTTCTACCCGAGCTGCTACCGGAACTGTAAAGTTCATGGATTTTTACCGTTCTCCATGTCTGTTTTAGCTTTTCCGCATGGTTTACCTGCTTTACCTGCCAATTATCTTCCAGTTCTGCAGCAACCAGTAACAGACTTTTTAAAACAAAAGCATGTGAGCAACATGCGTTAGCGCGCGATAAAATAAATGTCGGCGTTAATAAATTGATGCGTTAACGTGATAATAATGCGTTAACTTGCCCCAGCCCTAATATTTATCAAACTAAAGAAGTGATGCTCTTAGTAACCTAAAATATCTCATGAGCAGGTATGAAATTGCCAGAATTGCCAATTTCTAAATATTCATCTCTCTTAAAAATCCATTTTCACTACATGGATCCAAAGAGAAAATACACTCTAACTTTTAATATCTCCTCATTTGGAGTTTTCTTTTTTTCCAAATACCATCACAAGTGAGCCTATAAAGTGTTTAAACATCAGTAATTAGGGCCTGATCACAGAGGGTGGAGAACCCTAATCTATGTTTGTTTATGATGATGCTGATGATGATTAGTTTTAGTATTATCCTAAATTAATTGCCTTTTTGGGGGCCTTAATATGATTGAAAACTCACAGAATTTTGCACATACATTAGTTGTGCATGAAAATTACATATTTTATGGATTTTGGGCATGAGCATACCAAAATTGGCTTAATAGCACCACCTGCTTTCAGGTTATTCACCTACAGACATGAACATTGTGTGACTGATGAATCAGCCTCAGACCTACAAAAATGTCTCTTAGGGCGTGACCGTAGTGACTTGGAGCAGTTTGATGTCATTTCGAAGAGAAAGAGAAATGGGCTGTAACTCATCTATACAGTGTTTAATCTGGTCCAGAATGGATGAGTATGACCGTAGTCCATCCTGAACACATAGAACCTGTAATATTCAGGAACGGTTGTAGCGCCACCTAATAGGAAATGTCAAGTTTTACATTAAGCATCACTGCCCGTAGTGTGATGAGGCGACACACCTCAAACCAGTTCAAATCAGTAGTAAAGACAGTGAAGATGACTGACAGTGAAAACTGTAACTTTTTATCAAAGGGCATCGCTGTGAGAGTACGGCCAAGTTTGATGTTTTGTCTTGAATGGAAAAAGTTGTTCTAACTTACACATTCTTCCACTCTGAACAAGTGTATTAGACAATCTTGGATGAACTCCATAGCGCTATCATCTGGTCAAAGTAATATGGTTTTGGTCCCAGTATGTCCGGTATTTTTTTGGTGCTTCATCATGTCAGCCTGAGAAGCATACAGAATATACTTACAAGTGTCCTCATGCATCATAATAAAGTGTTGTGAATGGACCTTCAACGGTGCCAGCGTTATAGTAGTTTTGTCTACACACAAATAAAAAAATTCATTAAAAATCATCCGTTTGTCCTGAAGAGGGGAGGTCGAAGGATCAGATGCCTTTCACTAAAGCCAAAATTTCATACATTGCAACTTATTAACTCTTTCAGAAACCCACCACTGTATATTTTTCAAAATATTAAATCATAACTAATGATCATATTTTTGTTATTCTTTGTCCAATCAAGTTCAAAGAGCCCACAAATATTATCCACCCTCAGTTCATTAATTCCTGTCTGTTTCATTCAGATCAACTTAAGGACAAAAAAAAATCATATATAAAAACATTTAATTTGTATTTTGTCTGTGAGAATACAATCATATAACATTTTTTTTGCAATAGATTTCTGAGGAAAACAGAAAGCAGTCTTGTAAGATTGATTTAAAATCCCTCCTTGGTCCCTGGGAAGGGAAGGTTAATCATTGAAAGTATGTTCTGTAGGTAACTGAAGGATCTCATAGCAGCAGAAATGAGCTCAGTAGTAGTCAAGTCAAGTTTCCGTTAATCTGATCTGGACATCAGATTTTATATATAGTATATATTGTATTATATTATGTGAAGGCGTAGCTGCAGATTATTCGCTCCGGTGGGACAACGCCCACTGGGATCAGAATGGAAACTCTGGGCACTTTTTCCTTTCGGAGCCGCGCATCTCTCTGCGTAGACAATCTTCGATGTGGAATCTCAGGTCTTTGTTGACTCACTTTAGCCAATCAGCGGCCGGATCTGACAGGGCGCGCCCACAGGCTTCGTGCTCCGTCCAATCAGGCGGCGCCTCTCCAGCCATTTTGTCCGCGTATATGAGCGGCGGAGGAGCTCCCGCTGCTGGAACCTGTTGCTCCGTAGTTCCGTGTTGTGCAATGGACGGGTGAGTTATTCCATCGATTTACGTCCACACGGCACAAAAACATGCACTTTATCACTGTTTCGGTACATTTAAGAGCACCGACCCAAACAGGTCCCCGCGTTATGCTCCCCCCCCCCGGAGGTCCGTCGGGTTTGTTGTCAGCGCAGCTTTCGGTGAAGTTTGCGTTCGCGTTTGAGCCGGAAGCTGAGCTAGCCGAGTTAGCTGTCCGTTAGCCTCAGAATGGATCACTCTGTGCGGCCACGGCTCACATTAAACAGCCCGGCCGTCAATCGAGACTTCTTTTCTGGGCTTTATTTTTTACCCAAAGAGGTGGATACGAAAATCTGAGCGAGTATCTGACTGGTTGATAAGTTGTCGGGAGAGTCACAAAGCAGCTGATATAACTTCCAGTTATGCGGCGCTCTCACGCCCACTGTGGTGTGTTGTCGGACAGACCTTTACATGATCGAGGAATTGTTTAAAATCAGAGTAACTCTGTGATGTTGTAGGTGTGCCGTATTGTAGAGCTTACCCTAAGTTTCCGTTTGAGATGTTTTTTATATTAAGGAGTAAAGAAGGAAAGCCTAAAGTTACGACCTTTTCCTACGGAGTTCGGTTTTATAAGCTGAAGCAGAGGACGGAAATGCCTTCCATGTAATCCGGGTTAGTCAGTGGAAACTGCGGGATAAAAGGCTGTAGAGTTTGCCTTATTTGAGAAGAGCTCAAAATGATTTATTTTAAGCCAAAACAGACTCGTGATCAAGTCGGCAAAGAAGATGTTTTTAAAAAATGTGCTTGTTTTTAATGCTGTGAACCGTCGTGTCTGGGGGTGAGGCTTGAAGCGACGAGTGTGTTATAAAACCGAGCGCGTGGCTAAATCTGCTCCCAAAAAAAAAAAAAAAAAAAAAAAACAGCATTACAGATGTTGTTTTAAATTTCACAATTTCAGTTAAGTTAAAAACCAAATTCAGTTGATTCTCCGGGGACTTTTTTTTTGGGCTGAAAGCAGGAAACATCATCTGGATGTTGGAGCCATCTGTTGATGTTATCAGACATGAGCCGCTGAGCAGAAACTAACACGTTTACTTCCCCCTGATTAAAGTGTCACTGATGGCCTGGGCCTGGCCCGGCCCGGTCTGGCCTGGCCCGGTCTGGCCCGGCCCGGTCTGGCCCGGCCCGGCTCTTATCTGTGAGGACGGTGGAAGACAGTCCAGGTGCTGTGAGGGGACTCCTGTGAGGACTTGTCCTTCGTCAGGACTCATTCGGGCCCTCAGGGGTCTTCCTCCCGCTGGGTTAGGGTTAGGCCCGACCAGCCGGTTTCTCTCTCACTTCGTTGGTCTGAGCCTTTTTGTTCAGCGTTTTTTTTCTCACGTGTGAAGCTTAAACGTACTAGACGAGAGGGTTTTTGTTTTTTCTTTGTTTCGCCTTCATTCCTGCAGGCTTGTAACTTTAACGATGAAACTGATGACTTACTGAACCTACAGATCCGCTTGTGTGACGTTGATGTTTGTTTCTTGGCAAAAAATACAGCTTGAATGAAGTGAAAATGAGTTTTGTAATTGAATATCAGACGTGCGCTGCGTTTAAAGTGTCTGTTTATATCGTATCAGGGCGGGACAGTGAGATAAAACATGTCTGCTTGTTGGTTTGTATTTGTTTGAACACGAGTACTCCTGGTACCAGGATGTAACTGGTCTGCCTTCAGGTTTTAAACTACCAAAATGGAAAAAAAAGGCCTTTTTTTTCTTTTCCTGTGTTTGAAGAGTGTAGTCTTCTTCATAGATGATGTTAAAGGAACTGGACAAACCACCGGTGATGTCACCGGTAGGTGTCCTGGAGGGAGTCTTTAGTCGTGCCGCCCAGCAGCGGTTAATCCAGGTGTTGGAGCACGCCCAGCTGGCTACGTGTCCTCACGCTGACTGATCAGATCTGTCCAAACATCCTCGTCTCAAACGTCCCCGGAGCTGAAACGACCGCCGGCAGCCCCTCGCTAGCCGAGGTTAGCTCGTCACGAGCGGGTGACCAGGCGGAGTCGGTGGCTGGTTCTGAAAAGGTCCAACCTTCCTGTATAAACCGAAGGTGCCGCCAGAGGTGGGGGCTGATGAGCTGAAGACGGTCAACCCGGTGTCCTCCAGCTAAGCCTGAGCGGCGCCTCCACGTAGCTTAGACGCATGTAGCTTAGACGCATGTAGCTTATTTCGAGCACAAGCGTCACAACGAGGCAAATAAAGTCAATTTTACACGAGCTGAGCATCAGATATTGGAGCAAACCGGAAAACCGGTTGATGAAGAAGAACGAGTCTACGAAGCGGACCAATCACGTTTAAACTCTCCCGGGCCGCTGCAGCAGCATCGCAGCGTTATCTCTGAAATAAGAGCAGGTGTGCTCAGGAGTCACATGACTGACTCGTCTTTAATAAAGCGTAAAATGTTTTGGACTGTGATGGACCTGAGACCCTCTGGCTGTGAGTTTCAGGTGAATGTGGGTGTGGTTTCAGTCTGAAGGTGATGTGTTGTCCAGGTGTTGCAGCTCCAGGTGTGCTGTCTGCACCTGTCTGGGGTGGGTGGACCAACCTCTTCACTGTTGGTCGTGTTCTCCAGGTGTTGCAGCTCCAGGTGTGCTGTCTGCACCTGTCTGGGGTGGGTGGACCAACCTCTTCACTGTTGGTCGTGTTCTCCAGGTGTTGCAGCTCCAGGTGTGCTGTCTGCACCTGTCTGGGGTGGGTGGACCAACATCTTCACTGTTGGTCGTGTTCTCCAGGTGTTGCAGCTCCAGGTGTGCTGTCTGCATCTGTCTCGGATGGGTGGACCAACATCTTCACTGTTGGTCGTGTTCTCCAGGTGTTGCAGCTCCAGGTGTGCTGTCTGCACCTGTCTGGTGTGGGTGGACCAACCTCTTCACTGTTGGTGGTGTTGTCCAGGTGTTGCAGCTCCAGGTGTGCTGTCTGCACCTGTCTGGTGTGGGTGGACCAACCTCTTCACGGTGAATGTCGGTCTACAGGTCGTCAGGGTCTTTGTGTGCTTGGATCAGAGATGTTGTTGGGCTTCTCCCCGGTGTTTGCGGTCGTCTTACCTGCTCAGGTGGCTGGATGATCACAGGTCAGAGGTCATCTGCACCTTTCTAGTCAGTTTCAGCCGTCCAGGTCCTGGTTGATCTCTGAGGCTGGAATCAAAGCACCTGGACTTCACTTCCTGATGACGTCGTCCATCCTTCCTCCTCATCAGTAGCTAATCACAAACCTGCGACTTTAACTTCTCTGCTTGAGGCGACACCTGACTCACCTGGAGAAGATGTTCCAGCCCTTTCTGACTGGCAGCTCGGCCTCGGGACCACATCATCTGCAAAGAGCAGAAATGAAACTCAGACACCACAGAACTGGAATCAATCCAGCAACCTGGGCTTCATGAAAGTGACGTTCCCGCCCTCACCTGTTCACCTGTGGTCCTCCACATGGAGAGGAGCCAGCTGAGGAGCTTCACCTGGTCAGGATGTCACCTGGACACCTGTGGGAGGAGTTTCAGGGATGTCCAACCAAGCAGCAGCTAACTTCTGGTTCAGTTTGAGTTCTTCTACCGATGTTTGGATGTTGATGGATATGTTGTTTTTTTTTGCTGTCCGGTAAGTGCACAAGTCCAAACTTGTCGTCTTTAGTAGAGAACCGATGTTCGGTCTCCTGAGGTCTTAACGAGGTCTTAACGAGGTCTGGTCGTTGGTTGCTTGTCTGTATGTGGTCTTGCGATGAACAAATATCATCCACAGCAGTGATTCCCAAAGTGTGGGCCGCCGCCCCCTGGTGGGCCGTCGCGGTACTGCAGGTGGGCCGTGCGAGGTCATTAAAATTAAAAACAAATATGTTTTAAATCCTCAATCTTTTTAAAATATGTTTTTAATTACTGCAAAATATTAACGACATGATTTAAAAACATTAAGAAGTAACAAAACAAACCAGTTAAGTGTTATTCTACCGCCATTTTAACTTAATATGACAAGTGTCACCTTATTTGTTGACCCCTCACATTAATATCGGATCATGGTTCCTAGTTCTGTATGTTGATCACAGTTGTGATTAAAAGGTTCTGGTGGCCCGCAGGGATTTTTCGCATTTCAAATTGGGCCTTGGTGTTCTGAAGTTTGGGAATGGCTGATCCAAAGAATCGAAGAAATCTTACCTTTAAGACTATTGAGAGAGAAAAATGGCTTCAGGATTTTTTAGTTTTAGCGTTAGAAACTCCAGTATCCAGTCCAGTATTTCTGCATCTCTAATGTATTAATTAATGGCGCCCTAATGAGGCTCCAGCTCTGTTGAGAGCAGCCGCTTTTTAGTGGGCGGAGCCAGACACCCAACCTGACTCCACCCCTTTCTGCCTATAGAAACGTAAAGCTTTACGCTCCCCGTCTGAGAGGGAGGGCCAGATGTGGAAACTAGTTGGAGATGAGGGTGGGGAGGCGGTCTGTGATGTCACAGAACCCTGCAGGCGTGTCGAGCTCCCTGAACCGGCGTTTTCAGGCCTGAATCGGCGTTTTCAGGCCTGAACCGGCGTTTTCAGGCCTGAATCCGCGTTTTCAGGCCTGAATCGGCGTTTTCAGGCCTGAATCCGCGTTTTCAGGCTTGAATCTGCGTTTTCAGGCCCAAACCGGCGTTTTCAGGCCCGAATCGGTGTTTTCAGACCTGAACCGGCGTTTTCAGGCCTGAATCGGCCTTTTCAGGCCTGAATCGGCGTTTTCAGGCCTGAATCGGCGTTTTCAGGCCTGAATCTGCGTTTTCAGGCCTGAATCCGCGTTTTCAGGCCTGAATCGGCGTTTTCAGGCCTGAATCGGCGTTTTCAGGCCTGAATCAGCGTTTTCAGGCTTGAATCTGCGTTTTCAGGCCCGAACCGGCGTTTTCAGGCCCGAACCGGCGTTTTCAGGCCCGAATCGGCGTTTTCAGGCCTGAACCGGCGTTTTCAGGCCTGAATCGGCCTTTTCAGGCCTGAATCGGCATTTTCAGGCTTGAATCTGCGTTTTCAGGCTTGAATTTGCGTTTTCAGGCCTGAACCGGCGTTTTCAGGCCTGAATCGGCGTTTTCAGGCCTGAATCGGCATTTTCAGGCTTGAATCTGCGTTTTCAGGCTTGAATCTGCGTTTTCAGGCCCGAACCGGCGTTTTCAGGCCCGAATCGGTGTTTTCAGACCTGAACCGGCGTTTTCAGGCCTGAATCGGCCTTTTCAGGCCTGAATCGGCGTTTTCAGGCCTGAATCGGCGTTTTCAGGCCTGAATCTGCGTTTTCAGGCCTGAATCCGCGTTTTCAGGCCTGAATCGGCGTTTTCAGGCCTGAATCCGCGTTTTCAGGCCTGAATCAGCGTTTTCAGGCTTGAATCTGCGTTTTCAGGCCTGAACCGGCGTTTTCAGGCCTGAATCGGCGTTTTCAGGCTTGAACCAGCGTTTTCAGGCCTGAACCACCCGAAGCGAAGCTTTGACAACAAATAGCTCGATAAAAGACCTCAAGCACAGTAAAACATTTGTTCCCCATTTTATTTATCATTTAATCAGTCACAAATGTCCGACATTATTCATAAGACTTGTTGAAGCAAGATTTTTTTTTCTTAGCAACTGACAGGCAGGCGGTTTTCAAACCGCAAACTGAGCAATAAAAACGCTTAAAGAAATCCGTTGACATGAGGTGTTGGTCCAGATAAGTGAGACAACTGATGTACCTTCACAGCTCTGTTCAAAGCAGCCTGTGATGGGGGCGGAGTCAGATACTCGACAGGGCCCCGCCCCCTTCCCTTCATCAGGTGCAACGGTTTAACTGTTTACGAACAGTTAGCAGGTTTAGCAGGTTTGCTAAAGAGTCGATTTGAGACATTGGGGCCGAGCTCATGCTAAGCTACGATGCTAACTAGGGCTGCACAATATATCGAAAATTTGGTGTCACATCAACATCTGGAATATCAATAAACGAATATATTCCGTATATAAATGGTAGCTGTTATTTTCAAGGTGCCATTCCTACTTTAAATGTCAATCATAAATTTGACCAATCAGATGGAGGCTCACTGTCCGAAATGCTAATTAGATTCATTTAGATTCAACTAATTTACATGAATATCATCTAATTTAATGGCTTGAAATTTTCATTAGGTAGACATGAATGTTTCAAAGATAGGAACTTTATCCTAATTATTATATTTCAGCTTATTTACAGAAATAAAAACCTTGCCATTGAAATTATCAGCTGAAATAGTCACCCATTAATCACAACCATCGTTAGATGTCCGGTTAATTGGGATTATTGATTTGAGGTGGTGTCGCCCAGCGCTGCTGTAGATGCAGACGTGTTCTTCTGGCGTTTTAGCGCCGCGGGTTTGTTCCTGATCCAGATGCACATGTGACACATGAAGCTGAGCGTCGGCGACGTTCCACATCAGACTCGAGTCCAGGTGCAGTTACTGCACAATCCTGGTCAGTCTCCACTTCGAGTCCAGTCCCAAGTCCTTGAAACTGGGTCTGGAGTCCTGGACCGGAGTACTACGGGTCTGTTAGTCCAGTCAACGGCGTATATTATCTTTAGAATCAGACCGGTTATGCCAGTGGTCCCCAAACTGTTTTCTGATGGCTCATCGTACCAAAAACGACCAACCAGATCTCTTCCTGAGAGAGAACCCGCCTGCTTTGACAAGCTCTGAGCTTCAGTGTCCTGGCACTCCATGTCTGGGTGCTCTGTGTCCAGGTGCTCTGTGTCCTGGCGCGGAAGTGTCTAGGCGCTTCAGTGTCCTGGCGCTCCGCATCCTGGCACTCCGTGTCCTGGCGCTCCATGTCTGGGTGCTCCGGGTCCAGGTGCTCTGTGTCCTTGCGCTCAGTGTCCGGGCGCTCCATGTCCTGGCGCTTCAGTGTCCTGGCGCTTCAGTGTCCTGACGCTTCAGTGCCCGGGCGCTTCAGTGCCCGGGCGCTTCAGTGTCCTGGTGCTCCGTGTCCTGGCGCTTCAGTGTCCGGGCGCTCCGTGTGCTCCGTATCCGGGCGCTCCGTGTGCTCCGTATCCGGGCGCTCCGTGTGCTCCGTGTCATGGCGCTCTGCGTCCTAGCGCTCCATGTCCGGGCGCTCCAGTGTCCGGGCGCTCCGTGTCCTGGCGCTTCAGTGTCCGGGTGCTCCGGGTCCAGGTGCTCTGTGTCCTTGCGCTCAGTGTCCGGGCGCTCCGCATCCTGGCACTTCAGTGTCCGGGTGCTCCGTGTCCTGGCGTGGAAGTGTCTGGGCGCTTCAGTGTCCTGGCGCTCCGCATCCTGGCGCTTCAGTGTCCGGGCGCTCCATGTCCTGGCGCTCCGTGTCCTGGCGCTCCGTGTCCTGGCGCTTCAGTGTCCGGGTGCTCCGGGTCCAGGTGCTCTGTGTCCTTGCGCTCAGTGTCCGGGCGCTCCGCATCCTGGCACTTCAGTGTCAGGGTGCTCCGTGTCCTGGCGCGGAAGTGTCTGGGCGCTTCAGTGTCCTGGCGCTCCGCATCCTGGCGCTTCAGTGTCCGGGCGCTCCATGTCCTGGCGCTTCAGTGTCCTGGCGCTTCAGTGTCCTGGTGCTCCGTGTCCTGGCGCTTCAGTGTCCTGGTGCTCCGTGTCCTGGCGCTTCAGTGTCCTGGTGCTCCGTGTCCTGGCGCTTCAGTGTCCGGGTGCTCCGTATCCGGGCGCTCCGTGTGCTCCGTGTCCTGGCGCTCTGCGTCCTAGCGCTCCATGTCCGGGCGCTCCAGTGTCCGGGCGCTCCGTGTCCTGGCGCTCCAGTGTCCGGGCGCTCCGTGTCCGGGCGCTCCGTGTCCTGGCGCTCCAGTGTCCGGGCGCTCCGTGTCCTGGCGCTCCAGTGTCCGGGCGCTCCGCGTCCTGGCGCTCCTTGTCCAGGCGCTCCGTGTCCTGGCGCTTCAGTGTCCGGGCGCTCCGTGTCCGGGCGCTCCGTGTCCTGGTGCTCTGCGTCCTAGTGCTCTGCGTCCTAGCGCTCCATGTCCGGGCGCTCCGTGTCCTGGCGCTTCAGTGTCCGGGCGCTCCGTGTCCTGGCGCTTCAGTGTCCGGGCGCTCCGTGTCCTGGCGCTTCAGTGTCCGGGCGCTCCGTGTCCGGGCGCTCCGTGTCCTGGTGCTCTGCGTCCTAGTGCTCTGCGTCCTAGCGCTCCATGTCCGGGCGCTCCGTGTCCTGGTGCTCTGCGTCCTAGCGCTCCATGTCCGGGCGCTCCGTGTCCTGGCGCTCTGCGTCCTAGCGCTCCATGTCCGGGCGCTCCGTGTCCTGGTGCTCCGTGTCCGGGCGCTCCGCCCCCTTACCCCCTGCCCCTTGTTTTAACTTGGAGGTCAATGGAAGTTGATTGTTTTGGAGTCGGCCCCTAATGGTCAGTTGAAGAATTCCAGTCCTCTTCACTACCTGTGTTTTTTTTAGATTTACTTAAAAGTGTAGTTCCTACATATGGTGCCTTTAAACTGGATCTTTAGAGGCGTGAGGTTAAAGTGGCTGTGATGTTCGGAGCAAGTGAAGGAGCAGGTTACTTTTTAAACATTTTGCAGAGCCAACTTTTCCTGCGCCGTAGTTCCTGTTAGCGGTCGGTTTTGTGGTGTGAATAACGCGCTACGACAGCCATTGTGAATTTGTTTCCTCTGCGGTCAGAAACATGTGACGGGACGGTCCAGGAAGTCCTGCAGGTTTAAGAGCTTGTCAGCTGCAGCCCTGCTTTGTTTGATCATCTGTTGATCATCTCTGTCCTCCGCTGGGTTTCTGGGCTTCTCCCTCCATCTCCTCGCACATCTCTTTGAGCTTGTTATTTTTCTCCTTTTTTCTTTTTGATGTTGTTTTTCTCCCCCCCCCTGCTGCTTCTAACATGCTCTCTTTTCTTTACAGCAGTGTCCATCACGATATAACAGTTGGTACTAAGGTAGGCACCTCTGCTTCTTCTTCTTCTCCTCCTCCTCCTCCTTTCCCCCGTTCCTCCCTGGTTTGTTGCTTTGTTTGCTGCTGTGACCATCACCGAGCGGAGACGCCGCCGCCATCTGGGAACCATTCAGAGCTGCTGGGTGAAATCAGTGTGGCGGCGGCGGCTCCGCTCGTCTCTGCTGCTCGGCCCAAACTCCAGCACTCATTTGTCTTTGGATCACATTCCTCAATAAGTCTGAGGATAATCAGATTATTCAACAACGCGCCTCGTAGACCTTTAAAGGAGCCCGCCGCCGCTTTTACGCCGTCCAGACCTGCCGGAATCCTCTTCGTCTCGTCGCTCAGCGTTTCGTCACCGTCTTGTATTAATTCAGGGTTCCCACCGTCACAGAGAAAAAGGCCTGGGGGAGACGAATGAGTTTTAGATTTCCTTTCTCCAGGTTTGGAGAAGTGTTGCCGATGGTCAGGTCGGTGGAGACGATGATCAGGTCGGTGGAGACGGTGGTTGGTTTTAGCTCAGGAGGACCTGCTGGCTGTAGGGGTGCTCCGATCAGGGTTTTTGGGTCCGATCACTGATCACTGAAATCAATATCGGCCGATCCGATACCGATCACCGATTGCATTTATTTCCCTTTGTTTCTTGCTGTCTTAGACCTTTTCGACTTGAAAATTGTGGACATGCGCCCCCTAGTGGACCCGCCATAACTGGAGT
This sequence comes from Hirundichthys speculiger, assembly GCA_018398805.1. NCBI lineage: Eukaryota > Metazoa > Chordata > Actinopteri > Beloniformes > Exocoetidae > Hirundichthys > Hirundichthys speculiger. The sequence continues at coordinate 150,837 of JAGFBZ010002583.1, read as the reverse complement.
GTGCGGTGCTCCACCAACTAACCCAAACACAGCAGCGTGGAGCATCTGTTACTGATAACGCAGACATGTCTTGGATTGATGATGTTAGGCAGTGGCCTCCAGTTACAGATGAAGGTAGTTTATCGCTGTTTTTAATGATTGGTTATGGAAATAGCATGATCTATTCCCATAATCAAACACTAAAAACTGTGGAACGCTGGCTATAACTAACGTCAACAAGCCATAAAGATTATGCTACTGTAACGTTAACGCTAGCGGTAAATTAGGCTATGTGTTAATGTTATATTTAATTAACTTTATTATTCTCCTAAGTCATTCATTCATTCATTGTTTTATAGGCTTGTGCTAGTACCGAGGGCTACAGTAGCCTCATACTGCTGTTCTTTTGGCCAGAATCGTCCGGGACTCTCAGCGAGACTATGAGTAGTACGAGATTGAATGTTAACGAAAACTCACCCGGCTGTATTCATTTGGAACAAAGTCCTTTCTGTTGATATTTTTCACCCACGTCTTCCTAACTTCTTGTTCTGCAAACAAGGCAGTCTTCGTGCAGTAAAGGCTTGTGTATTTCACATACTTTCCTCTTCCATTGTTGAATTTTCACGCCATTGTTGGCACAGTTTATGACGGAACATGTATTCCCACTCGACCGACTCGACATTATAAAAATATATATTTGTAGAAAGAGAAAAACACTGGCTAATCTGCGAGCCGGTGAAAGAATCGCTCTGTAGCACAACCCAGCAATGGTGGACGGGGTACTTCCGGGGGGCTGGCCCGAAAAGGTCTATACACAGTGTATGCGCACGAGAATAGAGCGTTTTTGATCGGCTTTAATGACAATTCTGACCGATCCCGATCATATGCGTATCGGCCGATCCGATCAGGTCACCGATCGATCGGAGCACCCCTAGCTGGCTGCTCAGACGCTTCAGGATCCTAGTTTGGGTGTTGCTCCACATTTTCTGCACATCTGCAGCTGTTTTTTTGGAAAAAAAAAACAAAAACTCGAGCTGAATATTTTCAGTTTTGTAAATATTCGCTTGCAGCGCACGTAGCTTTCAGTTGATCAGCTGCAGTTGTCTGAGTTTATCAGCAGTGACTCTTTACATTAATGATGACCAAGAAAATAAATGTTCTTTTCCTTAATTAACTAGTGTTTGATGGTGAAACGTTTGGTCCTTGAAAGATTTTGATCTGTGAACGTTTGTGGAAACCCTGGGATGAGCAGTTAAAGGCAGGGTAAGCAGTTTCTGGACGAGGTCAGTAGCAGCATCCTGGGTTCAGGGACGTCACTGTTCGATTCCTTCTTTGTGTTTGTGGCGTTCCAGCCCTCATTTATGGTTCATGAACGACTGTAGAGACAGAGGTGAGGAAATCTGTGATATAACTGGACCGGACTGGACTGGACTGGACTGGACTGGACTGGACTGGACTGGACCGGACTGGACTGGACTGGACTGGACCATCAGAGATCTGAGGAACTTCAGGAACTCAGGAGAGGAGCCAGTTGAGGTGGTTTCAGCACCGGTTTAGGAAACTTCCTGTAGAGGTGTTTGACAGATGTCCAAATGGGAGGAGACTGAGGCGGAGCCAGAGGGATGAGATTAGGGACGCACCATAACTGTTTTTTTTACCAATACCAATAACACACATATATACCTGAGATCATTACATCAATACTATGAACAAAACCAAAAACAGTTTTGACTCTTTAAATGAACAGATATTTATTTTTTCCAATGAAAAACTATTATCAAGCCTGTCAAACATTTTCATAAATCTATCAAACAAACCTATTTGATATCTCACATCAACTTAAATAAGGTTCATTACTGACTGATATAAAAAATAAAGGCTCCTTGAACTGATGGAAATACATGCATCAGAATTACTAACTGAAAAAGATTAACATTTAAAGGATTTTGGCTTGTGGTTCCATTTAAATTAATACCTTTAATTAAAGTAAATAAGGTTTAGTAGTTTTGTTTTTTTTTTTAATCTCATGGAAGCTTTAGATGAGAGAGATGATGGCGATGAGAGGGGAGGAGAGACTTGGTGTTGGCTAGCTCATGTTAGCTCACGTTAGCTCATGTTAGCGCGATTTCAAAACTCCATGGAAGCTGTTAAGTTCCACTCTGTTCACTCCAAAAGGACACGCTGACAACTCGATTTCCAATTTGATCAAAGGATGGCTGCTAAAGATCTAAGACTTTCCACTTACACCACAGCAGTTGATCTCTTCAGAGTGCTGGAAGCTAAAGCCAAGCTGACACCCCTAGATCAAAACGGAGATAGTTAAACTAGACATAAAATGAACAAGAATATTCACGGACCATTGTTGTGTTGGAGAAACTTCTAGAGTAGAGCTTGCGGTTGCTGTTCTCTTGCAATTCGTTTGTAGAACGAATGTGACTGAGAGCCTCCATGACTTTTCAGGTGCACTCAATCATCAATCGGCGGCCATTTTGCTGGTGAACTCTGGGAATTGCAGTTTACCATGGAACAGGCCATGTAGTTTTCCCACCATATATGGCACAGGATTGACACTTGAACTCCATTTTCGAGTTTCAACTCCACAGAAGTGATGGTTGTGTTTCAGGTGGCTGATCAGGTTTGACGTATTAAAGCTTCTGCTATTTTTCCCTCCTTCACTCGGAGCATTTGTCACAAATAACCAGCAAACTTTCTTCTTCTGAAACTTTAATGAAGTTCCATATAATTGCCGCCATGTTTGTTGTGATCAGCGCTGTGCTGCAGGCTGCATTCAAGGTGTAACGTAAATTCCCACGTTCCCTCGTTTGCTAGTCGTTCTTTCAGCCTTTTCTATTTTTTTTTATTTTTTATGTGTAACATGAGGGAAAATACTGCAAATATCGGTTCAAGTCAGCAACTACTAAAATTATGAGCGAGTTAACGAGTTGTTTTCTGGCATGAGGGGGTATTCTTGATTTTCCTGATTGAGTAATCGTTTTTCTGATTATGTCGACGTCACTTGAACATAACATTCACTGCCGGTCATTCAAGGCTCAGAGGGAGCGAGACACTGCTGTGTTGACAGAAATATAATGTTATCGGGACTATTCGTCGTGATATCGGACTTATCGGGATGATGTCATAATTTCATGTTATCGGCCCGATAGTTATCGGGTCGATAATTATCGGCCTGAAGGTTATCGGGTTGATAATTATCGACCTGATGGTTATCGGGTCGATAATTATCGGCCTGATGGTTATCGGGTTGATAATTATCGACCTGATGGTTATCGGGTTGATAATTATCGACCTGATGGTTATCGGGTCGATAATTATCGACCTGATGGTTATCGGGTCGATAATTATCGGCCTGATGGTTATCGGGTCGATAATTATCGGCCCGATAGTTATCGGGTCGGTAATTATCGTGCATCCCTAGATGAGATATCTCTCAGCTGGTACTGTGGCGTCGTCCTGAAAGGGCTGGAGGAGGTTCTGGGGGAGATGGAGGTCTGGAATGGATGGAAAAATAAAATCTCCTTGTTGCTGCTTTAAACCAGAACAGAGCTGATTTACATCTTTAGGATATTTGTGTATAACGGAGAAAGACGACGTTCTCGGACCTGAACTGTGTTGAAATAAAAGCTCATGCGGTGGTGGGTGACATCTATGGAACCGTTGGAGCTGAACGCAGCGTCCTTGGAGCTGTTGATCTATTTATTTATTTATTTATCTATTTATTTATTTGTTTTAAAGCGGTCCGTCCCAGCGTCTGAGTCGTTTCCGTGACTCCCAGCAGCCTCACATTCCTCAGCTCTCCTCCGCTGTAATCACGTTTGGTATGTGTCCGGCAGCACAACGGTGAACGCCGCCGCCGCCGCCGCTTTCAGGACAAAAACTAGAATCTGAGCCAAAACCACATGAAGGCAGAGAGCAGGAAGTGATGGGAGGAGGAGGAGGAGGAGGAGGAGGAGGAGGAGGAGGAGGAGGAGGGGGGGGGTGATGCCCTCTGATGATCACAGCGCTCTGGTTTCCTCCTCTGGCCTCGGCTGAGTCATCTGAAACCACACCGGCTCCGGTTAAACAGGCCCGACGGGCTCAGGTGATCCAGGTGGTTCTGGTTCTGATCTGGAAGAGTCCGGCGGTTCCTGAAGTTTGGGTCAAAGCTGAGCGTCAGTGTGGAACATTAGGGTTGGATCGGTAGAATAAAACCAGCAGGTGCTTCTGGTTTTTACTGGAGATAAACGACGAGAACAGAAAAGCTCCGGTTATTCCTCCGGATGTTTCTGAGAACAAACGACCTTAAAGCAGCAGAATAAACTCTCTGATAATGAATTAATATCTGAGTTAAATAGATCAGCTCTTCCTGTAATTAGCTGCTCGTTAGGCTGCTCGTTAGTCAGACAGCTGGAAACCAGTAAAGCAGAACACGAAGCTTTTTCTGTTAATCCCCAAATGTTCGGTTTTATATCCCAGTAAAATTAACTTCTTTGGGCCAGAAGTCCTTGTTTTCCTCTTTGATACTGAGATATTCTGGTTTCTCTGGACCGGAATGGACCGGACCGGACCGGACTGGACTGGACTAGACTGGACTAGACTGGACTGGACGGGACCGGACCGGACCGGACTGGACCGGACCGGACTGGACTGGACTGGACCGGACCGGACCGGACCGGACCGGACCGGACTGGACCGGACTAGACCGGACTGGACTGGACTAGACCGGACTGGACTGGACTGGACTGGACCGGACCGGACCGGACCGGACCGGACCGAACCGGACTGGACTGGACCGGACTTTGGTCTCCAGGAGGTGAACCGACGCAGGAAGAGAAACCTGGTGAAGCTGCAAGAAACAAACGTCCAGTTTTCAGAGGAAAAGTAGCAGATTTCCAAGTAGAATTATTATTTGTTGGACAAAATGTTACAACTTATGAGAAAAAATACCCCCCCCCCCCCCACACAACACACACAGAAAAATACATGTTTTACCAAAGTTACAATTTAACAAGTGGAAGTAAAGTCAAAAGTTATCGTCACATTAAACTCTCCAAGCGTGGTTTTCAAAAACCAAAGTTGGGATTTTTATAAGTAAAAAAAATTTAGATTCTGAATAAAAATCTGCATTTTTTTTTCCATTTTAAAAAATATATTTATATCTCCACAAACGTTTGACAAAAAGGAGCTTTTGTCATAAAATCTCACTTTTACAAAAATTGTAACTTTAGAACAGAAAGTAAATTTTACAATAAAAAGTTGCAGATTTTTATTGCAAAATTCAAAAAGTCTGTTATTTTTTTAATTTGTATTTTTAATTTTGTTTTTAAATGAGCATCATGATGTAAAAACGTCACTTGTCGCTCGTCCTCTGGTCTTGTGTCCCTCTGGTCGTTTGTCCCTCTGGTCTTGTGTCCCTCTGGTCGTTTGTCCCTCTGGTCGTTTGTCCCTCTGGTCTTTTGTCCCTCTGGTCGTTTGTCCCTCTGGTCGTTTGTCCCTCTGGTCGTTTTTCCCTCTGGTCGTTTGTCCCTCTGGTCGTTTGTCCCTCTGGTCGTTTGTCCCTCTGGTCGTTTGTCCCTCTGGTCGTTTGTCCCTCTGGTCTTTTGTCCCTCTGGTCGTTTGTCCCTCTGGTCGTTTGTCCCTCTGGTCGTTTGTCCCTCTTGTCGTTTGTTCCTCTGGTCGTTTGTCCCTCTGGTCGTTTGTCCCTCTGGTCTTTTGTCCCTCTGGTCGTTTTTTTTTCCCTCTGGTCGTTTGTCCCTCTGGTCTTTTGTCCCTCTGGTCTTTTGTCCCTCTGGTCGTTTGTCCCTCGGACGTCTTTACATCTACCGGAAGAAAACAAACTTAGCAACAACTCGGTTAGCAACAACATTCCACTTATTTTTGACCTGGGTGGCGTCTCTATCTGTGAAACCTCCTTCATTTAACCTGGCCGCTACAACTTTGAAAAGCTCACAATTTTTATGTTTCCTGCCATCTGTTCTTTTAATTATTTCCAGTTCCTCCAAGCTATTTATTAAATAAATCGTCTCTGCTCTTGAACACCGTTTACTGCGTGCTGCCATCTTGAAAACAAGCCCAGCGCGGAATATAAGCGTCATGGCGACAGACGGGCAAGAGAACGAGCATGCGCAGAAAGACGGGAATTAATTTAAAGAGGAATGAGTGTTTACATGACCGCGGAATTATTTAATTCGGAATTAAAATGGGAATAAACCAGCCACTTACTTCGGAATTAAGTTTAATTCGGAATTGACATTTTCATATAGAATTAAGTGTTTACATGGTAACCTTTATTCGGCTTTAACTTTAATTCTGAATTAAAGAGGAATTAAACTTCCCATGTAAACGCACCTCATTAGTCCACAGCTCACAGCCGTGTGGACGGATCTGTTTCTAAATACAGACTCACCGTTTCAAATGTTTCAACAAACCGCTGCTGTTGAAACTGAGAGTCGGTGAAACACAGAAGTTCTGCAGACGAGGGTCTGAAACTGGGAAACCAAACTGGGAACTGAGAGCTGTGACACAAGACGACGTTCTCTGAGCGTTTTATTAAGAAAACGGGTCGGTCCGGGACCTCCTGGAGACGGTTCTGAAGGTCGGTCCAGATCCTAACCGGTGCTCAGCTGCAGACCCGGTTCATTATGGAGGAGCTGCTCTTGGGTTTCAGCTGGTGATGTAACCCGAACCTGAAACGGCCCAGGTGGAAATAAATACAGGAGGGAGTCGTTTAAAACGCCACTAAACCTGTTTTTCCTACTCGCAATTAAAAACGTATCAAGTGTTAAAAGTGACGCATTTTACCATCTCATGGTGAATATTTACTCATTTGAGTTTGTATGGAAACAAAAATAGAACGTGGACAACAAACGTATGGAGGAGCGGTTCCATGAAGGAGAACGTTCAGTTGGGTTTGGGTTATAAAACTGAACATCTAATCTACACATCACCTCTGAGAGTCTGGAGGAACATCCATGTTCAATGTAGGGCTGTGAAAAATAATCGATTTGGCAATATATCGCCATTTTCGGCCGCCCAATATAATATCGATTTTTCAGCTCCTAATATCGACATCGTCATTATGTTGTAATAGTTACTTAAATGTCCAAAAACACTAATAATAAACCATAAATAGGTTGTTTTGAAGCAAATAGTTTTGACTCAGTTTGTCCTCTGAATGATCAATATCATCTGATGAACATAAACAGCAACTTGATTTTTCATCTCTACTTTTAATTTAGATATTAACTGGGTAGAATATCGCAAAATATCGTGATATTGTGATAATATTGTGTCGTGACCCAAGTGTCATGATACATATCGTATTGCGAGGTCCTTGCCAATACTCACCCCTAATTCAATAGCTGTGATCATCTAGGGATGCAACGATATAGAAAATCTGACATCTCGATTATAGTGAACAAATTATCACGGTTTACGATATTATTGCGATATTCTTGATTGCTCTACAAATGTCCAAAAAACACATACATTTAAATAATTTCACTAAATCTTGTGATTTTCTTGTCAAACTAAAACATCAGAAGCCAAAATCTTATCAAAATGAAACTTTACATTAAACGGACAAACAACTGGCACAGAAAGAAGTTTTATTTTAAATGAACTAAATAAATAACAGGAACAAAGCTTATTTGTCTGGTGCAAATTTAAATAAACACTTTAACAACTATAGTAGGTCAAAATATGCAAACAATTATCAGGAACAAAAATTATAGTGAAGTTCAAATAAAAACAAAAACTGGTCTTTAAGCTGAACCTTAAATACGTATAAATGTGTAAATAAAGAAACAGTTGTTTAGGAGCCAAATATGTTGTTCTGAATTGTAGTTCACTCTGTGTGTCTGTGGGTGTCGCTGTGTTGTTACCTGAGGGTCAGGTATAAAGGTAGCTGCCTGTTATTGGTTAGCTGTTAGCGCTGTGGCGCTAGCTGCCGGCGTTATGGTTGTCAGATCGGTTAATGGAATAAATTAATATTTTAACTGCATCAGAAGAACATCGTTCCGGTCCTTTTTCTATCAACACGCAACGGTAACGTTTACAAAATGTGAGTTAGCAAAGCGCGTCGACCAGGTTACTCTTGGTCAAACATCTCAGTAGCTTGAAGCATTAGCCTTAGCTCCTTCAAGTTGCTTCTACAAATAACAATAAAATGTAAACAAGTGCTCTGCAGACAGATAACTGTCCTCCACCAGTTGTTCCAGTTGTGTGCTAGCACCACTCTCCGCCATGCTAACGTTACGATGCCGATGTTACAAGCTACATATTCACGTGAGACACAGTCGTGAGTCGCTAACAGACTTGAATGAGGCTGATATTAATTATCCCGCTAATCGACCGCGATAACGCGATGAAGTCAAACATAAACGGTAATTGTTATCACGTTAAATTTTACAACGCTTTACCGTAATACCGCTAACCGTTCCATCCCTAGCACGGACTCAAGAACACAGAAACCTCTGAGAACGCGGTCGACCACGTCGTCCTTTAAAGGTCACGCAGATCCAGAACCGTCTCCTCTGGACCACAGACCGGACTGGTCAGATGAGTCCAGATCCTCCAGACTACAGAGGAGGACCGTCCAGCACCGTCTGCAGAACATCTGGAACATCTGGAAATGGTGCTGAAGGTTTATAGAGGTTCTGGAGCAACGTCTGCTCCGATCCAGACGCCTTTTTCTTGGAAGAACTTCCACGTTTCAGCAAGACGATGCAGAACCTGATCCTGGCCGGCTGAGAACGGGTCTGACTGGGGTCCGGACCGGCTGATAAACGGGTCTGACTGCGGTCCGGACCGGCTGATAAACGGGTCTGACTGCGGTCCGGACCGGCTGATAAACGGGTCTGACGGCGGTCCGGACCGGCTGGAGTCCGACCAGTTTTTTTGTTCTAAAATCAGGAATTTTGACAGTAAAATTGTGAATTCACAATAGTAGAACCATCTCGATTCTGTTCTTTCATCAGAACATTTGAATTTGATGTTTTTCGACGGTATTTAATCTGATCGGTTTTCACCTCTGGACCTTCATCTGGAGCATCATGGAAGGAGAAAACGGCAAACATCAGGACTGTTTCTGGGACAACGTTCCTCCATCACCGGGTCTCCTGGTTTCCCAGATGTTTCTGGACCGGTGTCGGGAGGACAGATGTTGCTCAGCGGTAAACGTCAAACCTCAAACGTGCCGTCGAATGAACAACTACAGGATGTTTCCTCTTAGACGGTGTTTTCTGTTTAGCGGCGCACGATAACTATCGATAACAGGAAGTTATGACATCATCCCGATAAGTCCGATATCACGACGAATATCCTCGATAACATTTATATTTTGTCAACACAGCAGTGAATGTTATGTTCAAGTGACGTCGGCATAATCAGAAAAACGATTACTCAATCAGGAAAATCAAGAATACCCCCTCATGCCAGAAAACAACTCGTTAACTCGGTCATAATTTTAGTAGTTGCTGACTTGAATTGATATTCGCAGTATTTCCCCTCATGATACACATTAAAAATAGAAAAAAATAGAAAAGGCTGAAAGAACGACTAGCAAATGAGGAAACGTTGGAATTTACGTTACACCTTGAATGCAGCCTGCAGCACAGCGCTGATCACAACAAACATGGCGGCGTGGAACTTGGTTAAAGTTTCAGAAGAAGATAGTTTGGTGGTTATTTGTGACGAATCCTCCGAGTGAATTCTACGAGGAGGGAAGCACAAGCTTTAATACGTAAAACCTGATCAGCCACTGAAAACATAACAATCACTTCCATGGAGCTTTGAAATCACGCTAACGTGAGCTAACGGAAGCTAATGCTAACGTGCGCAAGCCAGCAGCAGTCTCTCCTCTCCCTCATTCCTCTCATCTAAAGCTTCCAAGAGATTAAAAAATAAAAACTACTGAACCTCATTTACTTTAATTAAAGGTATTAATTTAAATGGAACCACAAGCTAAAATCCTTTAAATGTTAATCTTTTTCAGTTAGTAATTCTGATGCATGTATTTCCATCAGTTCAAGGAGCCTTTATTTTTTATATCAGTCAGTAATGAACCTTATTTAAGTTAATGTGAGATATCAAATAGGTTTGTTTGATAGCTTTATGAAAATGTTTGAGAGGCTTGTCAATAGTTTTTCATTTGGAAAAAATAAATATCTGTTCATTTAAAGAGTCCAAACTATTTTTGGTTTTGTTCATAGTATTGATGTATTGATCTCAGGTATATGTGTGTGTGTTATTGGTTATCGGTATCGGCCTTTAGGAGCTGGAAGTTATCGGTATCGGTTTTAAAACAGTTCTGGTGCATCCCTGGTTCTGTTGAGAGTCAGATGTGGGTCCAGGAGGTCGTTTCTACGCTCCGTCCCAACGTCGGGTCTTTATTGGTCTTTATTGGTCTTTATTGGTCTTTATTGGTCTTTATTGGTCTTTATTGGTCTTTATTGGTCTTTACTGGTCCAGCAGAGTTGTGGTTGAGTCTGACGGGACCTGATGTCTGAAAGCGCCAGCGAGCAGAGCTGTGGTTCTTTTGTCTCCTGCTCGGCCCGAGGGAGGGGCCCGGTCCGGTCCGGCAGCTGTCAGACGGCAGACAGAGATGGAGATGGAGATAGGGAGGCGGGGGGGCGGGGGCGGGCGGGGTCAGCGCGCGGCGGCGGCGCTCGGCTTTCTGCCGCTTTCATTATTCATGCCGGGATCAGTAAGAAGATCTGAGCTGCTTTGTCCAGATGAAAAATAACGGGCGCTCAGGTTCCACCCGAGAGGAAAAACAGCAGCTGAACGTGACTGAACCGGAGCTGGGGACACGTCACCATGAATAAACATGAGAGGTCCCAGCAGCGCCCCCCGCTGGTGACGCCTGGAGCCGCCCCAGACCTGGCCTTCAGTAATCAGGCTCCTGGTTTTATTAACGCTTCATCTCCTTCCACGTGTTTGAATCCCACCAGACGAGAATCTCATTTCTGCTCGTTCAAACCTCTGTCAGGAGGCAGCTTCACCGCTCACAGAAGGAGCACATTGTGTTCCTAAACAAACGTGATTTTTTTTTTTTTTTTCAATTATAACAGCCTGGACAGCAGAGACGCTGCTTTGTTATCGAGCTGAAGTCTGCTGCTGCTGCAGCCTCTGACGTCTGCTGACATGAAGCACATTTGATTATTAATGGAGTCGTTCTTCTGGCTGCTCAGACGGTTTCTGCTGCACCGCCGCTGATATTAGACGCTCAGTCACGAATAAAGACCAACCGTCCTCCAAACGCTTCAGAGGGACGACCCTCGGTCTGTTATCAGACGGTGAGGACGGCAGACCTTCACCAGAGACCAAAACAACACAGTTTGGACTTAAACTGAACATCTGTGTGCAGGAAAACGGCTGCTACTGTTGGGACTAGGGATGTTCCTGGCGACTAATTTCCCTGTCGACTAAACGAAAATTTTAATTAAGACTAGTCGACTACTCTAAAAAAAAAGGAAAACACTCAGAAAACAGTAAAAATTTAGCACAATTTATTGAAACATCGAAACAGAATTTGAAACATTGTCCCAAAAAATATTGTGTGTAACAAGAGTTCTTTAAGCCTCTAATCACAATGTTCAACAACCATGTCGGATTTTAAATGCCGCTGAAGTACGAGACACTTTGCACCGTGCAGTATGAATGAATGTGAACATGAAGGCAACTCAGTCAAACGTTAACCACCAAAATAAATAAATTGCCTCTGACACATTGAATCTTGCAGATTATCCGACAAAAATTATTGCTTTAATTCACTTTCAAGTTGATAAAACATCTAAATTATAATTAAATTTCAACCGAAACTAGCAGCATTTTGCGTCGTGCAGTATGAATATAAACCCTGCACATCCGACAAAAACTCACTTAAAGTTAACAAATAATGTAACATCTAAAAAAGATAAATTGCTGCTGAATTATTAAACTCTATGCGCAGTTCAATATGAGTGTAAAATTAGACAAACATCTAAAATCTCTCAGACCGGACGGGAGAACACGTCTCCAGGTAAACAATGTCAAATCGGCCTGAGTGTGGCTAGCACCGCTAGCATCAGCACCGCTAGCATCAGCACCGCTAGCATCAGCAGCCGTCTCTCGTGCAGATTAACATCCAAATGCTTGAGTTGAATGTGGTTGCGCATTGCTCCAGTCGAGTGATTGTATGCCAGTTGTTTCTGACACAGTCTACATACTACCTAGTTTTCATTTTCTAGATTAAAGTACCGCCAAACCGCGCTGGTTTTGCGAGACTATCTTCCCACCGTGCCGTTTTAAAACTCCAGTCTACTCGAGCATTTCCAAAGGGGAGGGGGCTGCTGTCTGACGGCTCTGTAGCCCCGACTAGTGGCGGGCGGCTGTATGACAGTTAAGCGGCCTTGTACATGAATAAAACACAAATTGGTTTAAACGACTAATATTTCTGGTGCCGACTAGAAAGTGGGCGGACGTTTAATCGGTTAGACGACTAATCGCGCGCAGCCCTAGTTGGGACTAGGTGGCGTTTGACCTACATCAATATACGTACAGTCATAGCTAGGGATGGGAATTTATAAGATTTTTCAGATTCCGATTACAATATCGATACTGTTTAACGATTCAATTCTTTATCGATTCTAATTTGGGCAAAAAGGAGAACAAACTGTTTTATTTGCATTAATTTTTTTTTACTTAGAAGTCACGATCGTACAAACTCAACAGCGAGGTCAAAAGAGGCCCAAAGCCTGGATAACGTGTTAACTGTTGTAATATGTAACTGTGCAAATAGACAAGAATGTGGAACATTTTACTAACAGATTTTTTTCTAATAGAAATGAAAAAATCTCCCTTTTAAAAGGATATATGAGCTCACTAAGCACTCAAAAATAATAATAAAGAAAGATAAATACTATCAAATACAACGGAACAGAATTAACAATTCTTTAGCAGTAAAATAATCATGTCTTCCAGCCTCTGAACCAGCCAGACTCTCTCTCGTCACGGTCATCTTCTAAATGTAATGCAGAAGGCATTCGTTTAATAGCATAGCGCTAACGTTATAGCGTGTTTTACAAAGAAGCACATAGGCAGCGGGATAGCTACTAACCAGAGTTACCAGAGGTGATCTTAGCTTGGCTACTGCTGCTGGGTTGAGATCCATCAGTCCGAAGCGTCAAAAACACGACACTCGTTAGCATGTTGTGTGTTCAAATGTTTCTGCGTGTTAGCCGTGTTCCCTCCCGACGCTGTTATCTCCACTTTACAATGACTGCTAGTTGCCTTGTTGCCATCTTTCTTTGGTGAAGTGAAGCCAAACTTTGGAGCGTTTGAACCTGGTGGGCGCCATTGTTGTTTACAACTGCAATGCTAACGTGCTAAACCGACGTAACTTAATCACGTAAGTGCTTTCTGGAATTGACTGTGCGTAACTTGCGTAAATTACGTGAGATTCGTGCTGGTTGGAATCGATTTAGAGAATCGCTGGATAAACTGACAAACGATTCTATGGAATTGAAACACACGGAACCGGTTCTCTACCGATTCCCAACCCAAGTGGTACCTCTACTTACGAACGTCTCTAGATACGAAATTTTCAGGTTACGACACGTCTCAACGGGAAAATATTGCCTCTTGTTACGAAAGAAATTTCAGGATACGAAAGTCATAAATCCAGTAGCGCTGCTACTCGCAGCTCCCAGAGTTTACTGAACGTAAACATAGCTGTCGGCTCTGTATCTCGGTTTGAAAGCGGTGCGTCCGAGCTGCTCTGCCATTGGCTATCGCTTAGCATCTTCCTGGCATCCCATTGGCTAGGAGGGCCCCTTGTCTGTATGAGCGTAACCCAGCAACCAGGTAAACAAACAATTTTTACCTCCGACAAGGAGGTTATGTTTTTGTCGGCGTTTATCTGTCTGTCTGTGTTCAAGATAACTCAAAAAGTTATGGATGGATTTTGATGAAATTTTCAGGAGTTGTCAGAAATGTGAAAAGGAAGAACTGATTTCATTTTGGTTCTGATCCGGAAGAAATCCGGGATTCTGGATCACTTTTAAATTTTCGATAATTGTTGCGTTTAGTGGAGGTCTGCGCTCTCTGAGTGCTTTTCTAGTTCTAACATGTATTTCTGACAAGTTTTTATGTCATTTCATGTATTATTTATAATTTATTTTAAAAAATTATGTTCGAATTTTGGGGGGTTTGGAACGGATTGGGACATTTACATGGAAAACGTGTCTCTACTTACGAACGTTTCAGGTTACGAAACTACTTAAATTAATTTCGTAAGTAGAGTTAGCGCTGTAGCTACTTTAAACTTCAGACGAGACTCAAACATGTCTGTCCTTAACTGATGGTGTGTGTCGTGTCTCTACAGACAAGCGGAGGTCATTTGATTTTGTATATTTTCAGAAAGTAAATAAAACGGTACTTTTTCCCGTCTGTACACGCCGTCTACTGATGTTGGACGATTTACTGTAAATAGACACAAAAGCAGAGCAGTTCATGGCCTCTGCTTCCTATTTTCCATAAATATTAGCCTGTTGATCCAGTTCTGTGGAAGCAGCGACTGGGCGGAGATTCCTGGATGAGCTTTGTGTACATGTACAAAGTTAAATTATGGCAAACAGATAGATTTTTAATCCCAGTTGCAGCTGTCTAGTTCACTGTTATTTATGTAGCAGTAGTATTCTGCTGCACCGCGACGAACACGAGCCAACATCTGCAAAAAGACGAGCGTTCAATGAATGTGCAGCACTCAGAAGGTCGGTCTGGTCCAGGACGTTCGTGTTTGAGTCATTTTTGAAGGTGTTAAATGGTGAATAATGAGCTGAGTGTTCATCCATCCCCGGTTTATCTGCAGAACTCTGAACACACCACCACCGAGGTGGAAGGACGTATCTGACTGGACCGAGGCTGGAGACAGCTTCAGTTCATGTTGTTCTGGTTCATGGTCCTCACCATCTAATAATAGACCTGGACTTGACCTAACGCCAGAATCATTCGTTTAAAAGGGAAATTTATAACTGTGGCGGGCAAAGTTTTTGTTTTTTTCTCTTCCTTTCCCCCTCAAAGGGTCATATTCCCACGGGTAAAGTAAAGGACCACACGTCATATTTGGATGACTGCCTGACCTTCTCGCGCTTGTACGTCAACGACGGCTGCTGATTTATGGTCGCTGGACTGTTCTCTGCCTGGTTATTGGTCTGGTGAACTCTTCCAGAGCTCGTCAGTGACGAGTTCGTTGGCTTGTAGGCCTGAGAAGCTTCTTGATGTTCTCTTGGAACTCGGTGATACTTGAAAGATCAAATATACTGGCGGTGAGTCAATACTTCTGACAAATGAAGTGAAGAATAAGGTCGCCCCATTGACTATCCGATAAGAGCAGTGATACCACGAACTTCCAGGGATTTTCCTTTTTTCAAAACGACCTTCTGTTTGCGTAACCTTCAATTACGTGTCTGGTTTGTCTTAGGAGCACAACCGCTAGGAGCAGAGTGAGCGGGGAGCAGTGGGAGTCCAAACAGGGTGCTCACCCAGACAAATAGAAGATTTAGGCAACAGGACCTGTCAGATCCAGGGAGCTTTTGAGTCGTAGTCAAAAGTACCGTATTTTCCGGACTATAAGGAGTTTTAAGTCGCATCTGTCAAAAAATATGTTGACTCATCGCTCCGCCTCTGGGCTCGTCCCGTCTGTGGACTCGTTCCTCCATCTGTGGTCTCGTTCCTCCGTCTGTGGACTCGTTCCTCCGTCTGTGGACTCGTTCCTCCCTCTGTGGACTCGTTCCTCCGTCTGTTCCTTCGACTCTGGTGGACTCGTTTCTTCCGTCTGTGGACTCGTTTCTCCTCCGTCTGTGAACTCGTTCCTCCTCCGTCTGTGGACTCGTTCCTCCGTCTGTGGACTACCGTTCCGTCCTCCGTCTGTGGACTCGTTCCTCCGTCCTGTGGACTCGTTCCTCCTCCGTCTGTGGGACTCGTCCCTCCGTCTGTGGACTCGTTCCTCCGTCTGTGGACTCGTTCCTCCGTCTGTGGACTCGTTCCTCCTCCGTCTGTGGACTCGTTCCTCTCCGTCTGTGGACTCGTTCCTCCTCCGTCTGTGGAATCGTTCCTCCTCCGTCTGTGGTCTCGTTCCTCCGTCTGTGGTCTCGTTCCTCCGTCTGTGGAATCGTTCCTCCGTCTGTGGTCTCGTTCCTCCGTCTGTGGACTCGTTTCTCCTCCGTCTGTGGACTCGTTCCTCCGTCTGTGGACTCGTCCCTCCATCGTCTGTGGACTCGTTCCTCCATCGTCTGTGGACTCGTTCCTCCGTCTGTGGACTCGTTCCTCCGTCTGTGGACTCGTTTCTCCGTCTGTGGACTCGTTTCTCCGTCTGTGGACTCGTTTCTCCTCCTCTCTCCGTCTGTGGACTCGTTCCTCCGTCTGTGGACTCGTTCTCTTCCTCTCCGTCTGTGGACTCGTTCCTCCCCGTCTGTGGACTCGTCCTCCTCCGTCTGTGGTCTCGTTCCTCCGTCTGTGGAATCGTTCCTCCGTCTGTGGTCTCGTTCCTCCGTCTGTGGACTCGTTTCTCCTCCGTCTGTGGACTCGTTCCTCCGTCTGTGGACTCGTTCCTCCATCGTCTGTGGACTCGTTCCTCCGTCTGTGGACTCGTTCCTCCGTCTGTGGACTCGTTGCTCCGTCTGTGGACTCGTTCTCCGTCTGTGGACTCGTTCCTCTCCATCGTCTGTGGACTCGTTCCTCTCCTCCGTCTGTGGACTCGTTTCGTTCTTTCTCCGTCTGTGGACTCGTTCCTCTCTCGTCTGTGGACTCGTTCCTCCATCGTCTGTGGACTCGTTCTCCGTCTGTGGTCTCGTTCTTCTCCTCTGTCTCGTTCCTCCGTCTGTGGACTCGTTCCTCCGTCTGTGGACTCGTTCCTCCTCCGTCTGTGGACTCGTTCCTCCGTCTGTGGACTCGTTCCTCCATCGTCTGTGGACTCGTTCCTCCGTCTGTGGACTCGTTGCTCCGTCTGTGGACTCGTTTCTCCGTCTGTGGACTCGTTCTTCCATCGTCTGTGGACTCGTTCCTCCGTCTGTGGACTCGTTCCTCCTCCGTCTGTGGACTCGTTCCTCCGTCTGTGGACTCGTTCCTCCTCCGTCTGTGGACTCGTTCCTCCTCCGTCTGTGGACTCGTTCCTCCGTCTGTGGACTCGTTCCTCCAGCTGTGGACTCATCCCTCCATCTTTCTGCTCCGTTACTGTTTTCAGCTGCTGATTTTATCATCTTAGTTTAAATTCTGCAGCAGAGATTTTTCTTCTTGGTCTCATATCTGTGTCTCTCAGTCTTTATGGTTCACTCTTGTCATTTTTTCAGTATCAGTGTTCAGTTGTTGTGAGTGGAGACGATGTCCTGTTGTTGTCATGGAGACATGGAGGATATTTTTGACATATAAGTCTCAAGACCAGACAAACTACTGAAAAAAGAGCGACTTATAGTCTGAAAAATACGGTAAAACGACCCTGCTGGTTAATAGGATCAATACTGCACCTTTAAGGAGGTATCGAGGTGGTTGTTGTTGATCATGTGATCTATAATCGATGTGTGTACAGCAATGGATGCTGGGACGTATCAGAAAGCGGTTTGGGAGAGATGTTCAGTGTAGGTGTCGTATGATTCAGGTAGATGGATTCAGGTGTAGACGCTGGTCAGGAGAAGCTGAGATGATCTCTGTTACTAGAGACATCAGACATTTATCAGCTCCCAGAGGCGGAGCTTCAACCACCTGTTGATCTCTCACCTTGACGCTGACCTGCTTGGAGCAGGTTGGGTTTCCCGCTTCGGTTGCCATGGTGAACCAGCGACTGAACGGTCCTGGTTCATAGTCCAGACCCGCTTCATAGTCCAGACCCGCTCCCGTCACCGTTTGTTACCGTTTAAGGGGAAAATGGACGTTTGTTTTTAAACGTTTAGTTCCAGAAGTCTGCTGGTTTGATAACCCTCCCTAGATTGTCTCTCTCTCTCTCAGCACACCTGAATGCTCCAGGACACCTGCTGATGATCACCTGCTGATGATCACCTGCTGATGATCACCTGCTGATGATCACCTTAAATCCCGTGGAAGCATCTTGTTGCTTTGGTTTAGTTTTTAGTTTTGTTGCGTTCAGCCGTGTTGTTACTTTGAGGTTATATTTATTTAATTGTAATAAAAAAGAGGGAATTAAAAAAAAAGGTTTAAATGAGTGCGGTCTGTCCACCGGAGGGCGCTGCTTCAGGTTAATCATTTAACTGTGGAAGCTGGTTTTTTTAAATTGTCTGTTTGTAGTTGCGTCTTCAGCCTGAAGGTTCCGTTGTGACGGTAAAGGACTAGAGGTCTTCACGGGTCCACTTTCACGGACCCGAACCCAAATGGACCTCGGATATTTGGACCGGGAACCGACCCAACCTGAGTCTTTAGTTTCCGACCGCGAACCGAACCGAGTTACCCGAATAGAACCGGGACAATCCAGCCCATAGTTGCTCATGTTAAAGTTGTCTAGCGTTGAATAAAACTAGATTTTCTTACCTAAAGTTGTCTTCTTCTACCGGTTCAGTTGCTACATAGGCTACGTGATGTAAACAACAATAAATCCACGTCGTTATTTTCTTTGTGGGTACAGATGCTATTGGTAGCAACTGCTAACGCTAATAGCCTACACCGGTCAGGACGTGTCGTGAATATGTTCTCTCATCCATCGTTGTCATGTTGGCGATCCGTTGTGCTTTACAGCTGCCGGGCAAACCGCTAATAACACGCTAATAACACGAAACAAACAATTAATAATTAATTAAACTGCCCCGAGTCCTGACATTAGCTGCCACCGCTAATATCTTTACCTCTCTGGAGTAAACGTGGACCCAGCCTGTCAGAGAGCACCGACCGGACCCGAGACTAACTGTACCGATTCGGGACCCGATTCGGGTCGGGTCGGAACCTCGGGTTTTCGGGTTGTCAGGTTGTTCCGAAGACCTCTATAAAGGAGTCGTATTGTGAGGTTTCCTCCCGTCAGGACTTGTTGGATCACAGGTCCTGGAGCAGATCAGGGTTGGTTCTGAAGGTGAGCGTGGACACGGATCGGTCTGTCCCCTCAGTGAGGACCGACCCGTTTCCCTGCATCTGGTTTTCATTGAGCTGCACGGCTCAGGAATTCACCCCGACTCCCCGCTGGGGGGTGAGGGAGGGAGGGAGGAGGGAGGGAGGGTTCGTGTTGTCATAATCATATCTGCATTCCCTCCAGAGGAGAGGGCTGCAGCGTCGTTCAGATTTATGTGGTAACTTGTCGGGGAAATATCGTCTCTCTGGTGCCATCTGGTGGTGAAAGTGTCTTCAGTGTTGGCGTTAACCCTTCAGAGCAGACAGGAAGTGAAGTGGTAACTCCTGCGCTTCATCCAGAGTCATTTCACCACCTCTGGTTCCCAGTGAGCTTCAAGACCGACTTTAAAAGCCGTTTAGGTTCCTTCAAGGACTTAAAGTCATTTTGAACCAGGAGCTTCTGCTGAGGTCCTGTCCTGCCATTAGATCTGTGAAGAAAAGCCTGAGGACCACGTCATAGTCTTCTCATTAGCTCATCTTAACGTCTGCGTATGGGTTGAGGTCTTGGAGAGAGGTCCAGACCTTCCTCTACCCAGACACCTCCTCCAGGGTTAGGAGACCCTTATGGTTCCCAAGCAGGCCAAGAAATGTAATCTCTCCTGCGTAGTCCTGAGTCTTTCCCATGACCTCCTCCTGCTAGTCTAAAAGACTTCCAGGGTCGGAAATGTTCTCTCAGGGTCATAGATGTTCTCCCTAGGTCATAGATGTTCTCCCTGGGTCATAGATGTTCTCCCTGGGTCATAGATGTTCTCCCTGGGTCGTAGATGTTCTCCCTGGGTCATAGATGTTCTCCCTGGGTCATAGATGTTCTCCCTGGGTCATAGATGTTCTCCCTGGGTCATAGATGTTCTCCCTGGGTCATAGATGTTCTCCCTGGGTCATAGATGTTCTACCTGGGTCATAGATGTTCTCTCAGGGTCATAGATGTTCTCCCTGGGTCATAGATGTTCTACCTGGGTCATAGATGTTCCCCCTGGGTCATAGATGTTCCCCCTGGGTCGTAAATGTTCTCCCTGGGTCGTAGATGTTCTCCCTGGGTCATAGATGTTCTCCCTGGGTCATAAATGTTCTCCCTGGGTCGTAAATGTTCTCCCTGGGTCATAGATGTTCTCCCTGGGTCATAGATGTTCTCCCTGGGTCATAGATGATCTCCCTGGGTCATAGATGATCTCCCTGGGTCATAGATGATCTCCCTGGGTCATAGATGTTCTCCCTGGGTCATAGATGTTCTCCCTGGGTCATAAATGTTCTCCCTGGGTCGTAAATGTTCTCCCTGGGTCATAGGTGTTCTACCTGGGTCATAGATGTTCCCTCTGGGTCGTAAATGTTCTCCCTGGGTCATAGATGTTCTCCCAGGGTCGTAGGTGTTCTACCTGGGTCGTAGATGTTCTCCCTGGGTCGTAGATGTTCTACCTGGGTCGTAGATGTTCTCCCTGGGTCATAGATGTTCTCCCTGGGTCATAGATGTTCTCCCTGGATCATAGATGTTCTACCTGGGTCATAGATGTTCTCTCAGGGTCATAGATGTTCTCCCTGGGTCATAGATGTTCTACCTGGGTCATAGATGTTCTACCTGGGTCATAGATGTTCTACCTGGGTCATAGATGTTCTCCCTGGGTCATAGATGTTCTACCTGGGTCATAGATGTTCTCCCTGGGTCGTAGATGTTCTCCCTGGGTCGTAGATGTTCTCCCTGGGTCGTAAATGTTCTCCCTGGGTCGTAAATTCTCTCCTGGCGTAGATGTTTCTCCCTGGGTCGTAGATATTTCTCCTGGGTCGTAGATGTTCTCCCTGGGTCGTAGATGTTCTCCCTGGGTCTAGATGTTCTCCCTGGGTCATAGATGTTCTCCTGGGTCATGGATGTTCTGGGTAATAGATGTTCTCCCTGGGTCATAGATGTTCTACCTGGGTCGTATAGATGTTCTCCCTGGGTCGTAGATGTTCTCCCCGTGATGTTCCCTGAGTCGTAGATGTTCTCCCTGGGTCATAGATGTTCCCCGGTCATAGATGTTCTCCCTGAGTCATAGATGTTCTCCCTGGGTCTGATTTCCCCTGGTCATAGATGTTCTACCTGGGTCATAGATGTTCTCCCTGGGTCATAGATGTTCTACCTGGGTCATATGTTCTCCTGGGTCATAGATGTTCTACCTGGGTCATAGAGATTGTTCTCCCTGGGTCATAGATGTTCTCCCTGGGTCATAGATGTTCTCCCTGGGTCATAGATGTTCTCCCTGAGTCGTAGATGTTCTACCTGGGTCATAGATGTTCTACCTGGGTCGTAAATGTTCTCCCTGGGTCATAGATGTTTCTTCCTGGGTCATAGATGTTCTCCCTGGGTCATAGATGTTCTCTCAGGGTCATAGATGTTCTCCCTGGGTCATAGATGTTCTCCCTGGGTCATAGATGTTCTCCCTGAGTCGTAGATGTTCTACCTGGGTCATAGATGTTCTACCTGGGTCGTAAATGCTCTCTCTGGGTCATAGATGTTCTCCCTGAGTCGTAGATGTTCTACCTGGGTCATAGATGTTCTACCTGGGTCATAGATGTTATCTCTGTGTCATAGATGTTCTCCCTGGGTCGTTAATGTTCTCCCTGGGTCGTAGATGTTCTCCCTGGGTCGTTAATGTTCTCCCTGGGTCATAGATGTTCTCCCTGGGTCATAGATGTTCTCCCTGGGTCGTTAATGTTCTCCCTGGGTCGTAGATGTTCTCCCTGGGTCGTAGATGTTCTCCCTGGGTCATAGATGTTCTACCTGGGTTTGGGTTGAGGTGCCGCCTCAGGTCTCATTCAGAAGTCTGGAAGGAGTGGCAGGTGGATCTGTTACCCATCTATGTTCCTCACCTCACCTGTAGTCACCTGTGGGAACTGACCAAAGGACTGTGAATGCAAGTTTCTGGTGGCTGGACTCTCTTTTAGAGAAGGTGGAAGAAGTTCAGTCACTGCTCTACCTGTGTAGAGATGCAGGTGAGACCTGCAGGTGAGACCTGCAGGTCCAACTGAGTGGAGACCCAGGGCCGTTACGCTGGAGAGGTTACATCTCTCTGCAGGTATAGGAACACCTGTTTGTCCTTCTGGAGGACCTGGAGGACCTTTCCCTGCTGAGGACCTCCACAACCTGAACTCTGATAAGAGAGATGAACTTGATGTTCAGATGAATTTTGTTTTGACTGTTACGGCGTTAAATGAATGTCGGTGGGAAACGAAGACCGTCACGATGCCTCCGGTTCTGAACGGACCGTGTTAGTTGGACCTTCTCCGTAACGTTTCCTGTTTCCCCTCTGCTGGTTCACGTCTTTGTCTTCTGTGCATGAATAATAAAGTTTAAAGCTTTGTGCTCTCCGTTAACTGATGTCCTGTCTCGTTTGTTCCAGAGAGGATCTGACGAGCTTTTCTGCAGCGTCTCCAACGGCCCGTATATCATGAGCACCGCAGGTCAGAACCGGAGCTTTATAACGTTTCTAACGCCGGTACATCCTTGCTACGCCTCGCTGCTGATCCAGGAGCTGTGTGACGTCTTTAACCCTTTTGTTTCCTCTCTGACGCAGCCAATGGCAACGACAGCAAGAAGTTCAAAGGTGACATAAGAGGTCCCAGCGTGCCATCCAGGGTCCTTCACATCCGCAAACTTCCCAGCGACATCACAGAGGCTGAAGTGATCGGTCTGGGCCTGCCCTTCGGAGACGTTACCAACCTGTTGATGCTCAAAGCCAAGAACCAGGTAGGAGCTTTCTGCACTCCTGTTTTTGTTCTGTTTAAACACGTAGATGACACTAAAGATGTTCCTGTACCGTGATTGTTCCTTTCTGACACCAACACTGCTACCTGGGCTTTGATCACCTGCCGATTCTGACTAAAAACCTGATGCCAGTCAATCAGGCAAGTGAGGAAATCTGACATTTTCACCAGCCAACGGGAGCTTGGTTTACCCAGGTTTACCCAGGTTTACCCAGGTTTACCCAGGTTTACCCAGGTTTGTCCAGGTTTGTCCAGGTTTGTCCAGGTTTACCCAGGTTTACCCAGGTTTTCCCAGGGTTATTCAGGCTTATTCAGGTTTGTCCCGGGTATATTCAGGTTTGTCCAGGATTATCCAGGTTTATCCATACTTGTCCAGGGTTCACCAGGGTCATCCCAGCTTGGCCTAGGTTATTCAGGATTATCTAGGCTTGCCCAGGGTTGTCCAGGATTAACCAGGTTTGTCCAGGGTTATCCAGGGATAACAAGATTTGTCCAGGCTTGTCCGGGGGTTGTCCAGGCTTGTCCGGGGTTGTCCAGGGTTATCCGGGGTTATCCAGGCTTGTCCAGGGTTATCCAGGGTTGTCCAGGGTTGTCCAGGGTTATCCAGGCTTGTCCAGGGTTATCCAGGGTTGTCCAGGCTTGTCCAGGGTTATCCAGGGTTGTCCAGGGTTGTCCAGGATTAACCAGGTTTGTCCAGGCTTATCCGGGGTTGTCCAGGCTTGTCCAGGGTTGTCCAGGCTTGTCCAGGATTGTCCAGGGTTGTCCAGGGTTGTCCAGGGTTATCCAGGCTTGTCCGGGGTTGTCCAGGCTTGTCCAGGCTTGTCCAGGGTTATCCAGAGTTAACAAGGCTTGTCCAGTCAAGTCCAGGTTTGTCCGTGGTTATCCGGGGTTAACCAGGCTTGTCCAGGGTTGTCCAGGGTTGTCCAGGATTAACTAGTTTTGTCCAGGCTTGTCCAGGTTTGTCCAGGGTTGTCCAGGCTTGTCCAGGGTTGTCCAGGGTTGTCCAGGATTAACTAGGTTTGTCCAGGCTTGTCCAGGCTTGTCCAGGCTTGTCTAGGCTTGTCTAGGCTTGTCCAGGCTTGTCCAGGCTTGTCCAGGCTTGTCCAGGGCAGACATGTCAACCTGTGGTTCCTCTGGTTCCTCGTCATCGTTCTGCTGGTATTCTTGGTTCTCAGCCAGCTGTGTCGTCAGGTTTCTGCTGGTTCCTGGACTATCTGATGGTGTTTCTTGACATCGATGACGTTGATCTCAACAGTTTTGGTGTCTTCAGTGCTTCACCAGTTCCTTCAGAAGTCTCATTAGTGACTCCAGGTGGTAACAGGACGGTCGGTGGTGTCAGAGAGGGTCTTCAGCGAGGGTCTCAGGAGGTTCCTCCCCCTGCTCAGATCTTACTGTGGTTCTCGGTTGTGTGTTTGTCAGGCCTTCTTGGAGATGAACTCTGAGGAAGCAGCTCAGAACATGGTGGGTTATTACTCCACAGTGATGCCCGTCATCAGGCACCATCCGGTCTACGTTCAGTTCTCCAACCACAAGGAGCTCAAAACTGACAACTCCCCCAACCAGGAGGTAACACGCACACACACACACACACACACCAGGTAGCCAGGTGCCCCCCCCCCGTTGACCCCGTTGACCCTCCTCTCTCCGTCCTCAGAGGGCCCAGGCGGCTCTCCGGGCCCTCGGCACGTCCCACATGGACACGGCGGTGGTGGCTCCCAGCCCAGTGCTGAGGGTGGTGGTGGAGAACCTGGTCTACACGGTGACCTTGGACGCTCTCTGCCAGGTAACGGAACAGTGACACGACACCAGGTGGTGACGCACCTGTCTGCAGGTCGGCGTCGTCACTTCACACTGAGACTGTTTAACGACCTGCTGGGATTAATAAACTAAATTAATACAAGTAGTCAACAAACGAACCCGGGGTGCTGCGTAGCGGTTCAAGCAGGCGGTCCGTCGCAGGTTCGATTCCTGGCCCTTTGCTGTGGCTTCTCCTCTTCTGTGTAAATAAAGGCCTCTAGTGCCCAAAAATGTAAAGAGAAATACAGTGATCCCTTATTTTTCGCGGTTAATGGGGACCGGAGCCCCCCCGAGCCTAAATAATGCGTTTAAAATATGTTTAAAAACCGCAAAAAAGTAGCGAAACAAGACAAAGGCTCAACTGTGGTCTTTCTGTTACCTTCACAGCCTCTGGTCTCTGAACGTTAGTAAAGAAACCGCTCTTTCATCTAACCTCGTTTTCATTCTGCCTTCCCACGACACACACACTACATTACCCATAAGGCCACACCATTACCCATAAGGCCACCTTCTTAAAGTAGCCAGGCTGGCTCACATTTCTTTGCTGCGAGAGAACGCGCACAACATCCTGTAATTTTTTCCTTGATTTTTAAAAAAATATATTATATATTTCTGAAAAAAATCGTCGAATAACTAAAACCTCGGAACTTAAGGCGCGAATTGGCGAAGGATCACTGTAGAAGAAACCAAAGTTATTCAGCAGTGAAGTTGCACCGTAAACGTGACAGCAGAAGTCGTCATTAAAGTATGTGTCTGATTAACGGCACGAAGGAGAATCTTCTAGACCAGTGGCCCCCTGGTGGGCCGTCGCGGTACTGCAGGTGGGCCGTGAGAGGTCATTAAAATTAAACAAATGTGTTTTAAATCCTCGATAGTTTTTAAATATGTTTTTAATTACTGAAAAATATTCATGACATAATTTTTAAAAAATTAAGAAGTAATAAAACAAACCAGTTAAGTGTTATTCTACTGTCATCTTAACTTAATATGACAAGTGTCACCGTATTTGTTGACCCCTCACATTAATATCGGATCATAGTTCCTGGTCCTGTATGTTGATCACAGTTGTGATTAAAGGTTTCGGTGGGCTGAGGAGATTTTTCACATTACAAATTTGGGCCTTGGTATTCTGAAATTTGGGAATAACGGTTCTAGACTGTTTTAGACTGTTTTAGACTGTTCTAGGCTGTTCTAGACTGTTCTAGGCTGTTCTAGACTGTTCTAGGCTGTTCTAGGTTGTTTTAGACTATTTTAGACTGTTCTAGACTGTTCTAGGCTGTTCTAGACTGTTCTAGACTGTTTTAGACTGTTCTAGACTGTTCTAGACTGCTTTAGACTGTTCTAGACTGTTCTAGGCTGTTCTAGACTGTTCTAGACTGTTCTAGGCTGTTCTAGGCTGTTCTAGACTGTTTTAGACTGTTCTAGGCTGTTCTAGGCTGTTTTAGACTGTTCCAGACTGTTTTAGACTGTTCTAGACTGTTTTAGACTGTTTTAGACTGTTCTAGGCTGTTTTAGACTGTTCCAGACTGTTTTAGACTGTTCTAGGCTGTTCTAGACTGTTCTAGATTGTTCTAGGCTGTTCTAGGCTGTTCTAGACTGTTTTAGACTGTTTTAGACTGTTCTAGGCTGTTCTAGACTGTTTTAGGCTGTTCTAGGCTGTTCTAGACTGTTTTAGCTTTTTTTAGACTGTTTCTAGGCTGTTCTAGGCTGTTTTTCTAGACTGTTCTAGCTGTTTTCTGTTTAGACTGTTCTAGGCTGTTTCTAGGCTGTTTTAGACTGTTCTAGGCTGTTTATGCTGTTTAGACTGCTGTTCTAGTGTTCTAGAATGTTTAGGCTGGTTCTAGACTGTCCTAGACTGTTCTAGGCTGTTCTAGCTGTTTTAGACTGTTCTAGACTGTTCTAGGCTGTTCTAGGCTGTTCTAGACTGTTTTAGGCTGTTCTAGACTGTCCTAGACTGTTCTAGGCTGTTCTAGGCTGTTTTAGACTGTTCTAGACTGTTCTAGGCTGTTTTAGACTGTTCTAGGCTGTTCTAGGCTGTTCTAGACTGTTTTAGGCTGTTCTAGACTGTTCTAGGCTGTTCTAGGCTGTTTTAGACTGTTCTAGACTGTTCTAGGCTGTTTTAGGCTGTTCTAGGCTGTTTTAGACTGTTTTAGGCTGTTCTAGGCTGTTCTAGACTGTTTTAGGCTGTTCTAGACTGTCCTAGACTGTTCTAGGCTGTTCTAGGCTGTTTTAGACTGTTCTAGACTGTTCTAGGCTGTTTTAGGCTGTTCTAGGCTGTTTTAGACTGTTTTAGGCTGTTTTAGACTGTTTTAGGGCCAATTTTGTTTTTATTGTATATTCTGCAACTGGGACAGATAATCAGCCAGTTTTGTGATGTATCCTACCACTTTTATGCGGATGATATCCAGTTATACTGCTCTTTTACAGAGCGAGAGACACACAAACTCTCCTCTTTAACCAGCTGCTTAACTTCCATAAAACAGTGGTTAAGTCTTAACTCTCTCCAACTAAATGCTGACAAGACAGAGACTTTAGTTATTGCTCCGGAAAATCAGATCGCCCGTATCAAGATCCTTATGGGTACCCTAGGCTCGTCCACCCAGTCAAGCCTGCGGAACCTGGGTGTGGTCTTCGACTCAGCCATGTCTCTTGAGCATCACACTAAAACCCTGATCAGGAACTGCTATTTTCAACTGAGGAACATCTCCAAGCTGAGATCACTGGTGTCGAAAATGGAACTTGAGATGATTATTCATGCTTTTATCTCATCCCGTTTGGATTATTGTAACAGCCTTTTTACATGTCTCAGTCAGAAAGAAATTCACCGCCTCCAGTCAGTCCAAAATTCTGCTGCAAGACTTTTATCCCACACCACTAAAAGGGCTCACATCACACCGGTTTTAGCAGAACTACACTGGCTCCCAGTTCATTTTAGAATTAATTTTAAAATTTTAGTTCTTACCTTCAAAGCTCTAAATGGCCAAGCCCCTACTTACATCACCGAGCTGCTAAAACGATACTGTCCTACTCGTTCCCTCAGATCCGACAACCAACTCCTGCTGGTCATCCCCCACACTCGCTTTAAGACCAGGGGGGATCGAGCCTTTCAAGCAGTGGCCCCCAGACTATGGAAGTCGTTGCCACTATCCCTTCGCACTTCAAGCTCTGTTGAGGCTTTTAAAAAGCAGCTGAAAACCCTGTTATTCAGGCAGGCTTTTAGTTAGGTGTGGGGTTTTATGGGTTTTATGGTTTCACGTTTTTATGTTTATTTGTTTTTTATATGTTTTTATGCTGATTATGAAATTGTATTTTATGTATGCTTTTATTTTTTTACTGTGAAGCACTTTGTGAATTCTTTCTGTGAGAAGTGCTATACAAATAAACTTTACTTACTTACTTACTTACTTACTTCTAGACTATTTTAGACTGTTCTAGGCTGTTCTACAATGTTCTAGGCTGTTCTAGGCTGTTCTAGGCTGTTTTAGACTGTTCTAGGCTGTTCTAGACTGTTCTAGACTGTTCTAGGCTGTTCTAGGCTGTTCTAGACTGTTCTAGACTGTTCTAGGCTGTTCTAGGCTGTTCTAGACTGTTCTAGACTGTTCTAGGCTGTTCTAGGCTGTTTTAGGCTGTTCTAGACTGTTTTAGACTGTTCTAGACTGTTCTAGACTGTTCTAGACCAGTGGTTCCCAAACGGTGTGCCGCGGTACACCAGTGTGCCGTGAGACAAGTGCGGGTGTGCCGTGGGATTTTGGGACAACCATACTATTCTGCCCCTGCTTAAGTGTGTTTGACGTCCTCAAGCCTGTTACACCAGCTCGGCAGATAGCTAACAGTTTCCCAAGAAAGAAGCTGAGGTTTCTTTTCAGTCTTTACTGAGGAATCACTGTAAAACTAAACAAACATACAAATATGTGTCCTTTATCTAAATACATTCACATACAAACATAAACAAACATGTTTAAAGTCACAGAAAAAAGTCCGCTAGCTTAATGCTAACGTAAATGGGAAATTGCATAGAGATGCTAGCGGTTAGCATGTACGGATTCGTAAATGTATTTTCTACTATAAACTGTTAATGAACGATCATACTCCAAATGCGGTGTTACAACTTATGAACATAAAAATAACACTCACAGGCAAACGTTCTCTGGCCATAAAAAAAAGAACAAAAAGGATGTGAGCTTTCCTTCTGTCTGTCTCTCTCTAACAACTTGTTAACTGAAACTCTCCCGGACCAGCTACTGAAACACTGAAGGTACAATTTAGCAAGAAAATCTGTGTGTTAAACTCAAACTCAAAACAATAACATCACACATACAGTATATTATTATTGCAATATACAATTACAGAAAAGTAATTATTTTTTAATTTACTATAGGCCTATCACTACTTTGTATGAACTCATTTAATATTACGGAGGCAAGCTCACAATTCTTAAACAAAAAAAACCCTCTAAGAGAACTCCATATTTCGCTGATCAGGCAGTTGCGCAGGTGGGAATTATATGACTGTGACACATCGAGACATCCAACGTGAACACACATAACGTCAATGCAGCTTCCTTGCATTGGCAGTTCTTTGTGCTTAATTTCTGCTGCATTTTCTTTGCCTAGTATTCAATTTTGTGACATATCTGGTTTATATGGGTGTGTTGCTGCTTTGATGAAACCTAAATTGATGAATTTTCAAATTAATTGTTGAAATATTTCATTTATAGATATTCCATGAGCAATAGAGTTGTCTTTGTAATATTTTATTTTATATTAGTAAACAATTATCCACATTTACAGATATTTTTCATGATATGAGTGATAACACGTGTTATAAAGGCTATTTGGCACAATAGGTGTGCCTTGAGATTTTTACTTGTCCTTTGGTGCGCCTTGGGCACAAAAAGTTTGGGAACCACTGTTTTAGGCTGTTCTAGACTGTTCTAGACTGTTTTAGACTGTTCTAGACTGTTCTAGACTGTTTTAGACTGTTTTCTGTTCTAGACTGTTCTGGACTGTTTTAGACTGTTAGACTGTTCTAGGCTGTTCTTGGCTGTTCTAGACTGTTCTAGACTGTTCTAGACTGTTTTAGACTGTTTTAGACTGTTCTAGACTGTTCTAGACTGTTCTAGACTGTTCTAGACTGTTTTAGACTGTTCTAGACTGTTCTGGACTGTTTTAGACTGTTAGACTGTTCTAGGCTGTTCTTGGCTGTTCTAGACTGTTCTAGACTGTTTTAGACTGTTCTAGGCTGTTCTAGACTGTTCTAGACTGTTTTAGACTGTTCTAGGCTGTTCTAGAATGTTCTAGGCGGTCAGCAGCTGTCCATCCCTGGAGGTCTGACTGGATGAAGACAGCTGCTGCTTCGCCACGTCCTCGCCACGTCCTCGCCACGTCCTCGCCATGTGGCGGTGCCGTATTCCTGATGTGACGAGCTCAGCTGCTCCTCTTTGGTCCTCAGATCTTCTCAAAGTTCGGGACGGTGCTGAGGATCATCGTCTTCACCAAGAACAGCCAGTTCCAGGCGCTGCTGCAGTACGCCGACGGGGCGTCGGCCCAGGCGGCCAAGCTGGTGAGCAGAGGTTCATTTAGACGACGGGTACGGTTTCCTGGGCGTGAACGTTCCCGCCGCTGTGTTTCAGTCTCTGGACGGGCAGAACATCTACAACGGCTGCTGCACCCTGAGGATCAACTTCTCCAAACTCACCAGCCTCAACGTCAAATACAACAACGAGAAGAGCCGAGACTTCACCAGGCCGGACCTGCCGTCCGGAGACAACCACCACGGCATGGAGCACATGACCTTCGGTAAGACCCGTCCTCCAGGTCCAGCGTCTCCAGGTGCTCCAGGTTCTCCAGCTCCAGCTGGTTGGAGGCTAAACAAAGGTGTTGGTTCTCCTGCAGCTCCGGGGATCATCTCAGGTGCGCCGTATCCTGGAGCTACTCACGCTTTCCCGCCGGCCTTCGCCATCCAGCCTGCAGGTGAGTTTCGCCTGTGGAGGTGCAGACTTCTGGTGGACCAGGGACAGGATCAGAGCCGGCTTCAGGGGCCGGGTTTGAGACAAACAGGGAGTTTGGTTTGGGGTCCACACTTCAGAAAGGAAGTAGGTCGGTATGGACGCATCTAAACTGCAAACCAGGGCTGGGCCATGGGAATTTAAAATAGAATAAAATGAAATAAAAAATAAAATAAAATAAAATGAAATGAAATCAAATAAAACATAAATAAAAAGTGAAATAAATAAAATAAAAATGAAAATAAAATAAAAAATGAAATAAAATGAAATAAAAAATAAAATATAAAATAAAATAAAAAAAATGAAAAAAAAAAAAAAATAATCCAAAAATGAAAAAAATATATGTAAAAAAATCTAATCCCCCCCTAAAATCTCCTCCAAAAACTGAAATATCTTAAAAAAAAATATCTTATAAAAATAAATCTAATAAAAAAAACAATAAAATTAATCTAATCCCCAACCCCCCTAAAATCTCTAAAAATAAATATAATTTAAACCCCCCAAATAAAATAAAATATAATGTAATGTTGTAGTAGCAAAACTAATTAATTAAACAGCATCTTAAAAGCTCTCACTGAGAGCTTCATGAGACTGCCTCATCCTGCAGTGTCCCAGATGACCAGAAGACCTGGAGGACAGGTGGGGACAAAATGGGGACAGATGGGGACGGATGGGACAAGTGGGGACGGATGACCAGTTCCAGTCCAAACAGCTGAGTTCATCCAGCTGTTGATCCTTGTTCCGACATCTAAAGCTGTTTTTATGACAAAGTTAAGAATTTTTGTCAATTTTGTACATAAAAAAAAATTTAATTCATTTTTTAACAACAAAATGTCATGATTTGATAAAATATAACATTTAATGTCAAAGTTTTTATTTTGTCAAAACTGACATTTTACACCACAAAACTGGAATATTGAGTCTAAAAGTTGTGATTCTGGGACGTGAAGCTGCAGTTATGAAAGTCACAATTTTACAACATCAAGTTATCAGAACAAAAATATTGTATCAGTTTTTACCAAATAAATAACTAATTAGAGCAAACAGTACCTCTAATATATTCATAAATGTAAAAAATGAAAATACAGCGATTAAAGTCAAAGTGGGCTGTAGGGGTTGGGGGGGTGGGGTGGATCTTCAGTGTCTGGTTGATTAGCCTGCAGGACCAGGACGGTGTCTCGTGTCTGTTCGTCTCCTTGCTCTGACCCTGCCCCCCCCCCCCCATGTCCCCTCCCCGTCCAGGTCTGACGGTCCCCGCCCTCCCCGGAGCCCTGGCCTCCCTGACGCTCCCGACGGCCGCCAGGCTGGGATTCGCCGCCATCCCTCCGGGCCACTGCGTCCTGCTGGTCAGCAACCTGAACCCTGAGGTGAGCGAGGGGACGGACCGGCGTCCCGTCCGTCCTGATGTTTTAGTTTCAGTCAACTGATGATGTATCATTGAATGTGACCATGTGACTTCCTGTCATATATTTAATGTCTTTGATGTCAAGTTAAATTGTGATGAGACTCCTCCCCCGTACCTGCATCTACACACACCTGTACCGTCATGTGTTCATTGATCTTGTCATTTTGACATTAATTTGACCCCTCGTCTCCAAAGATAATTAACCTTCTGATTGACCCTCACCTGTCTTTTTTTTTGTTTGTTTTTTTTTTTCTCCTTTGATTTGTTGCCATGGAAACGCCTCGGACCCTCCACCTGTCCTGCCCTCCCACCTTTACCTGTCCTGTCCCTCCGCTGCCTTCTCTGCTGTCTTTAAAGAGAGTTACGCCCCACTGCCTCTTTATTCTCTTCGGTATGTTGTCACGAGCTTCTTATTTTTGAATTATGAGTACCACCTGGTTGTTCAGATTTTTAATTTTTATTTTAAGTTTTTTTTTTCCCTCCTTCAAATTGATTTTGATGAAAAATGAGTGTCTGCTTGTTTTGTCAGGTCTTGAGTGTTGATTTGGGTTCACTCTCAGTACATGCAGCACCTCCTCAGAGGTCTCGAAGCAGCTCCGTGACTCGTCGTGACTCCTGGTGACTCGTCGTGACTCCCCGTGACTCGTCGTGACTCATCATGATTCCCTGTGACTCTCTGTGACTCGCCGTGACTCCCCGTAACTTGTCGTGACTCCCCGTGACTCGCCGTGACTCGTCGTGACTCCCTGTGACTCTCTGTGACTCCCCGTGACTTGTCGTGACTCCCCGTGACTCCCCGTGACTCGCCGTGACTCGTCGTGACTCATCATGATTCCCTGTGACTCTCTGTGACTCGCCGTGACTCCCCGTGACTCGCCGTGACTCGCTGTGACTCCCCGTGACTTGTCCTGACTCCCCGTGACTCCCCGTGACTCGCCGTGACTCCCTGTGACTCGCCATGACTCCCTGTGACTCGCCGTGACTCATCGTGACTCCCCGTGACTCCCCTTGACTCCCCGTGACTCGCTGTGACTCCCCGTGACTCTCCGTGACTTGTCGTGACTCGCCGTGACTCATCGTGACTCCCCGTGACTCCCCTTGACTCCCTGTGACTCCCTGTGACTCCCCGTGACTCTCCGTGACTTGCCGTGACTTGTCGTGACTCCCCGTGACTCCCCGTGACTCGCCGTGACTCGTCGTGACTCATCATGATTCCCTGTGACTCTCTGTGACTCGCCGTGACTCCCCGTGACTCGCCGTGACTCGCTGTGACTCCCCGTGACTTGTCCTGACTCCCCGTGACTCCCCGTGACTCGCCGTGACTCCCTGTGACTCGCCATGACTCCCTGTGACTCGCCGTGACTCATCGTGACTCCCCGTGACTCCCCTTGACTCCCCGTGACTCGCTGTGACTCCCCGTGACTCTCCGTGACTTGTCGTGACTCGCCGTGACTCATCGTGACTCCCCGTGACTCCCCTTGACTCCCTGTGACTCCCTGTGACTCCCCGTGACTCTCCGTGACTTGCCGTGACTTGTCGTGACTCGCCGTGACTCCACTTGACTCCCCGTGACTCGCCGTGACTCGTCGTGACTCCCCTTGACTCTCCGTGACTTGTCGTGACTTGCCGTGACTCGCCGTGACTCCACTTGACTCCCCGTGACTCGCTGTGACTCCCTCGTGACTTGTAGTGACTTGTAGTGACTCACTGTGACAAATAGTCACAGTGAGTCAAATGCAAGTTCCAGTTTCATCTGGAGCGTCATTGTGTCGTGCGTCTCTGGGCGTCTCTGGTCGTCTCTCGTTGTCTCTCGTCGTCTCTCGTTGTCTCTCGTCGTCTCTCGTCGTCTCTCGTTGTCTCTCGTCGTCTCGCGTTGTTGCCGTCAGCAGGAACAGCTGGAGTAACTCTGGATTCCAGTCCGTTTCATCAGCGAAGCGTCTTTAACTCCATTTAACTGGATGTGAAAGTATTTTGGAGGAAACGTGTCTGCGCTGCTAAAACGATCTATTTCCTTTATTATTATTATTTGCTTTGTATCATCCTGCAGATTATCTAAAAATGTTATTCACACCTCAATATTATAATTTTTAACTCATAATAATCATAATGCCAATAATAATAGTAATAATACTTTATTTTCTCAAATCATCAAGTTTTGAGCAAGCAAGACTCCAGCTGTTTAAAAGAAATGAGGAACATTTGTTGAGGTGATGAACAGACTGGAGATGGTAACTATTTACAAAAACAAAAAAAGGGCTCAAATGTCATTTCGGGTCGTCTAAAGCAAACCAACAAGGATAATTATTAATTAATTACTCGTCTCCAGTCTGGGACTGGTGCTTGATGGGAGACGGACAGAGAAGGACGCTGATGCTGTCAGTGAAGCATCATCAGCGGTGACGGACCTGCTGGTCTCTGCAGGACCTGCTGGTCTCTGGGGGACCTGCTGGTCTCTGCAGGACCTGCTGGTCTCTGCAGGACCTGCTGGTCTCTGGAGGACCTGATGGTCTCTGCAGGACTCATGGTCTCTGCAGGACCTGCTGGTCTCTGCAGGACCTGATGGTCTCTGCAGGCCTCTGCAGGACCTGCTGGTCTCTGCAGGACCTGATGGTCTCTGCAGGCCTCTGCAGGACCTGCTGGTCTCTGCAGGTCTCTGCTGGACCTGCTGGTCTCTGCAGGACCTGCTGGTCTCTGCAGGTCTCTGCAGGACCTGCTGGTCTCTGCAGGACCTGCTGGTCTCTGCAGGTCTCTGCAGGACCTGCTGGTCTCTGCAGGACCTGCTGGTCTCTGCAGGTCTCTGCAGGACCTGCTGGTCTCTGCAGGTCTCTGCTGGACCTGCTGGTCTCTGCAGGTCTCTGCTGGACCTGCTGGTCTCTGCAGGACCTGCTGGTCTCTGCAGGTCTCTGCTGGACCTGCTGGTCTCTGCAGGACCTGCTGGTCTCTGCAGGTCTCTGCTGGACCTGCTGGTCTCTGCTGGTCTCTTCAGGACCTGCTGGTCTCTGCAGGACCTGCTGGTCTCTGGAGGACCTGCTGGTCTCTGCAGGACCTGCTGGTCTCTGCAGGTCTCTGCTGGACCTGCTGGTCTCTGCTGGTCTCTTCAGGACCTGCTGGTCTCTGCAGGACCTGCTGGTCTCTGGAGGACCTGCTGGTCTCTGGAGGACCTGCTGGTCTCTGCAGGACCTGCTGGTCTCTGCAGGACCTGCTGGACCTGGTCTTGGATCCTGTGAGCTTCACTGACGGCTGCAGCATTAAAGATGGTCCCTGAGTGGTCTTCGGTCTCAGACCGGTGAGGGGTCAGGAGGCCCCCAGGGGCCGATCAGACCGGGGCCCCCAGAAGCCTCCAGGCAGGGTTCAGGTGTCTGAAGCCTCGGTGACTGTCAGTCTGGAGCTTCTTTGATCTCTGAGGAGCTGCATTTATTGTGTTTTTAGTCTCATTTCACTGAGAATCAGTTTTTATTTTTATTTTTATTTTTTTTTTAGTTTGCATGCCGGGTTTCTTTCAGTTTGCATGTCCAAGTGCTGAATCAGCTGCTCTTATTTATTTATTTATTTTTATTTATTTCAGCCCAACTCCCATAATTCATAGCTCCAACATGGTGTAATGTGCCATTTTTAAAAATTTTCTCTGGCCCTTAACCTTAATTTCCTCACTTGCATTTCCTGTGTATATAAATTAAATTCATGAATTGTGTCCAGCGTCTCGCTGCTGCTCTCCCCCCCCCCCCCCCCCAACATGCTCCTTATTTGGAAATTGATCAAAGTTATCGCTCAGTCAAATCTCCTCCTCGCAGTTCGTTATAGATAAAGTTTAACCATTAAGAGGGTCAGTGGCTCGTTGGATTTGTAGCTCGGTGTCTAGACGAGGACGCTGGACCGTCTCTGAAACCGCCGTCTCACCTGGTCGTCCTCTTTCTCTCTCAGGTGTCTACGGAGACGTCATGAGAGTGAAGATCCTGTTCAACAAGAAGGAGAACGCTCTGGTCCAGATGAGCGACAGCACTCAGGCTCAGCTAGGTAACCGCCCCGCACGCGCTCAGTGTGGCTCCCTGGTCATGTGACTGGGACCAGTGACCTGGGGATGTGTTCGAGTTTCTGCGTGAGAAACGCTGGCGAGCCCAAAATATCAGCAGCTCACTAACATGCCTGGATTCGAAGCGCTTTACAGAAGAATGAATTTAAACGGCGTAAAAATACAGATTACCGTATTTTCCGGACTATAAGCCGCTACTTTTGTCCCGCGCTTTAAACCGTGAGGTTTATACAGAGATGCCGCTTTTCTATGAATGTTTCTTCAGCCCTCAGGGGGCGCTCTAGCAGGAAACCTATGTTGGCTATGCTACGCTACATTCATTTTGTGAGCATCAATATCTGTTATTATTGGACAAACTGATTAATCCAGGTGTGTCTGACCATTGTATCTACTCAGACACACCTGGATTTATCAGTTCAGGTATGTGAATAAACACTTATGGTAAAATCTTTCGATGTAAATATCTTATTTCTCAGCCTGGATACCGGCGACTTTATAGTCTGGTGCAGCTTATATGTGACAAAATATATATTTCGTTTGAATTTTAGTGGGTGCGGCTTATATTCAGGTGCGCTTTATAGTCCAGAAAATACGGTAAATTATCAGAACAAGACTCATTAATAAGAAAAGCTGCAGAGCTCCGCCCCAGTCTGGCCCAGTCTGGCCCAGTCTGGTCCAGTTTGGTCCAGTCTGGTCCAGTCTGGTCCAGTCTGGTCCAGTCTGGTCCAGTCTGGCCCAGTCTGGCCCAGTCTGGCCCAGTTTGGCCCAGTCTGGCCCAGTCTGGTCCAGTCTGGTCCAGTCTGGTCCAGTCTGGCCCAGTCTGGCCCAGTTTGGCCCAGTCTGGCCCAGTCTGGTCCAGTCTGGTCCAGTCTGGTCCAGTCTGGCCCAGTCTGGCCCAGTCTGGTCCTGTACATCACTAACCCTTCCACCACGATAAGCTGGCGGTTCAAGGTGGGGCGTCGGCTTAGGAAGCCGTGTTTTGGGCGTGTCCAACTGGATGACGACCCAGAGGTGGTGTCTGGGGAGAGGCAGCATCTTCATTTCTCCTCCATGTTCCCCCAGTCGACCCACAGGAGCAGACCAGTAGTGAACCATTGAATATATTCAACATTTTACTCGTTTTGAAGAACGTTATCTCTTTTCTTCTGCAGCTCTCGTGACGTTTTGGCTCATCAGTGAGCTTCATTTACCTTTTATTCCAAGTTTTTAAATGGTTTCATAATGACTTATTTACAGACGAGGAGACGGTTTTAGTTTGTAGGGTCTTGTTGTGGTGAAGGTCGGCCATGTTGGAAAGTTCAGCAGCATCTCCGCTCGTCAGAATCAGAATCAGAATCAGAAACAGTTTTATTGCCAGGTACGTTTCCACATACAAGGAATTTAGCTTGATGTCTGGTGCAGAACATATAAACATATAATATATAAGAAAAATATAGAAATATAGGAAATAAAGAAAAATATAGAACAGGTACTAAAATGGAATAAATGCACAATAGAATGACATATAAATATTATAAATTAAAGTTAGAGGCATGGACAATATGGGAATTATATATATATATATATATATATATATATATATATATATATATATATATATATATATATATAATTTTTATTTTTTTATTTTTTTTTTTTTTATTTTTATTTTCTTATTTTGTAATGGCCTGTAGTCCACAGTTGTGCGTTAATGTAACGCAGAGGGACTTTACGTTAATATAACGTGTATGTGATAGGGAGGGGGGGGCAGTCAGAGTCAGTGGGGGTCCTGGGCCGTGTTGATGCGGCCCACTGCAGTCGGAAAGAAACTGTTCCTGTGGCGTGAGGTTTTGGTCCTGATGGACCGCAGCCTCCTGCCAGAAGGGAGAGACTGAAACAGTGTGTGACCAGGATGGGAGGAGTCGGCCACAATCTTACCTGCACGCTTCATGGTCCTAGAGGCGTGCAGGTCCTGCAGGGATGGCAGGTTGCAGCCGATCACCTTCTCTGCACAGTGAATGATACGCTGCAGCCTGCCCTTGTCCTTGGCAGTGGCAGCAGCGTACCAGATGGTGATGGAGGAGGTGAGGATGGACTCAATGATGGAGCTGTAGAAGTGCACCATCATTGTCTTTGGCAGGTTGAATTTCTTCAGCTGCCGCAGGAAGTACATCCTCTGCTGGGCTTTTTTGGTGAGGGAGCTGATGTTCAGCTCCCACTTGAGGTCCTGGGTGATGATGGTCCCCAGGAAGCGGGACGACTCCACCGTGGCAACAGGGGTGTCGCACAGGATGATGGGTGCAGGTGGGGCTGTGTTCCTCCTGTAGTCCACAATCATCTCCACTGTCTTTAGAGCGTTGAGTCTTGTCTTGCAGCCATGAGCCACCTGAACGGCCAGCGGCTGCACGGGAAGTCTCTCCGGATCACGTTGTCCAAGCACACGAGCGTCCAGCTGCCCCGCGAAGGCCACGAGGACCAGGGTCTGACCAAAGACTACAGCAGCTCCCCGCTGCACCGCTTCAAGAAGCCCGGCTCCAAAAACTACTCCAACATCTTCCCGCCTTCCGCCACCTTGCACCTCTCCAACATCCCGTACGTCACCGCCGTCTCCCAGACACCAGATGGCGCCGTAACTTCCCAGCCTCAAACGTCACTCATGTCTGCTTGTGTTTGTAGCCCTTCTGTGGTTGAAGATGATTTGAAGATGCTGTTTTCCAGCTCAGGAGCCGTCGTCAAGGCCTTCAAGTTCTTTCAGTAAGTCGGTCATGTCCCGTCAATGCCAGCTCACTTCAGAGATCTCTGGTTCTCTATTCTCATTTTTCTGCCCCCATCCTTCTCTTAAACTTTATTTTTCACTCTAAAATCCACATGGCTTTCCTCCCACTAGTTCTTATGTTCCTCAACAAGCTCTTCATCCAACATTTGTGTCTCTATGACGACGCAGGGCTAGAAAACCTAACACTCCGTGCCACTAGGTGGCGGTGGCTGTTTTCCAGAAAATATGAGGAGATGAAAAAGAGATCGCAGAGAAGAATTAGATCAGCGTGGGAGGAGCTGAGACGGCTGCAGCGTTTCTGTTAGCGGTGATTTCACGTTAGTTAGTTTCACGGTGACGGTGACAATTCAAACTTGAAGGGGACATCAAAAGGGCTAAACGACATCTCGCGTCTACAGCAAATGAACCCGTAAAAAATCGACATGAAACCGACCCAACCCGAGGTATAATCATAAGTCCAGGAGTCCGAACCCAAATGGACCCGGAACTGAGCCGACTCGAGTCTTTAGTTTCCGACCACGAACTGAACCGAGTTACCTGAATAGAACCGAGACAATCCAGTCCATAGTTGCTAACGTTAAAGTTGTCTAGCGTTGAATAAAACTTGATTTTCTTACCTAAAGTTGTCTTCTTCTACCCAGTTCAGTTGCTACATAGGCTACGTGATGTAAACAACAATAAATCCACGTCGTTATTTTCTTTGTGGATACAGATGTTATTGGTAGCAACTGCTAACGCTAATAGCTTACACCGGTCAGGACGTGTCGTAAATATGTTCTCTCATCCAGCGTTGTCATGTTGGCGATCCGTTGTGCTTTACAGCTGCCGGGCAAACCGCTAATAACACGCTAATAACACGCTATGG
The DNA here is from genome assembly GCA_018398805.1 of Hirundichthys speculiger. Lineage (NCBI taxonomy): Eukaryota > Metazoa > Chordata > Actinopteri > Beloniformes > Exocoetidae > Hirundichthys > Hirundichthys speculiger. The sequence goes on along the minus strand of JAGFBZ010002583.1, from coordinate 111,181 downwards.
CAACACGGTTGTTTCATGACAAACACGCCACGTCCTGACATTAGCTGCCACCGCCAATATCTTTACCTCTCGAGTAAACACTACCCAGCCTGTCAGAGAGCACCGACCGGACCCGAGACTAACTACCGACCCGAACCCGGAGTCACTACTTTTGAATGGACCTGAGACCCGATTCGGGTCGGGTCGGAACCTCGGGTTGTCGGGTTGTTCTGAAGACCTCTACCCCTCAACCAGCAGTTTTCAGGGCAGCGCTGAAGTACCTACACCAGCGCAGAGGCTTGGTTGGGTACTGGAGACGTTCCTGGAAGTTCTTGTTGCATGCGAGTCCCGCTAATGGAAACCCGTTTGCCAGCGTTCGGCCCTCTGTTCACTGGTGAACCTGTGTTCCCGCCATCAACTGTTGGTGGTGACCGAAAGAACAGGGTCAGACGGGTGAAATGAGTCTCCTCCGCAGGGTGACTGGACTTTAGAGTCAGGGTCAGATGTTCAGTCATCCAGGAGTCTCAGAGTAGAGCTGCTGCTCTACGTCCAGGAGGCAGCTGAGGTGGTTCACCTGGTTGAGATGGGGGGGGGGGGCTGCTTCAGACTCGTCCAACCTTGAGAAGGCCCCAAAGTAGATCCAGGACACGCTGGAGAGACCGTGGCCCCGATCGTACACCACCCGCTACCCCGCAAAATGCGGGTTTAGGACCCTCCGCTAACCGCTAAAGCAATCTTCCGCTTCCCTAAAGCCGCTACCCGCTATGCCGACTGCCTTACTCACATTGTAGGCGTGGCAATGGGCGTGTCTTTTGCGCTTTCCGCCAACTCGGTATCTTGCAGGTTTGGGCGGGTAGTGGGTGGTCAAACCACCCGCTACTATCGATTCTTGTCTTCTATCGATTCTGCGATATATATCGATATTTTATTTCCCCAGGGAGTATCGATATTTCAGCAGCGGGTATCGATATTCTAAGCTCCCTTCGAAATCCCCGTGTCCTGCACGGGTGCTCTTCCTGCAAAGTGCCATTTAGTCCTCCAGCCGCTAGTGTCGCTGTAGAGCGTTTCTAACAGGTTATCCAGAAGCTTCTTTCTCTTCCAGCTACAGCTGATCCAGTCAGGAGGATGGCGGCGAGTATAAATCCAGCGCCTGCGTTGCTTAAAAGCAGATGTGTGGGAGCAGTTCGGGTTTAAAAAGAAAAAGGAAACCAAAGATTTAGACAAAAGTATGGCGGTTTGCAAGCTGTGTCACACAAACGTGAAGTACTCTGGAAATACCACCAACCTGCGAGCCCACCTGAAACGTCACCACCCGGACAAGCTAATGCTAACTGAGAGCTAGCCCAAGAAGTTGCGGCGCGATCCGAAACAAACCACGCTGGACAGTGACGGCGGTTGTTGCCACCAGTTTCCATCTACTTCACCGAGGTCACAGAAAATTACGGAGTCCGTTGCTACTTTATTAGTCAAGATTTGAGACGTATTCAGTGGTGGAAAACGCCGGCTTTAGGCGCACGGTGAACGCGATGGAGCCGCTATCCTGTTGTCTTTTATTCATTTTGTCCAGCATTTGCAAGCTGCCTGTCAGCCATATACAGTCATGGAAAAAAATGATTAGACCCCCCTTGTTTTCTTCAGTTTCTTGTTCATTTTAATGCCTGGTACAACTAAAGGTACATTTGTTTGGACAAACATAACGATAACCACAAAGATTGCTCATAAGAGTTTTATTTAAGAGCTGATATCTTACCATTTTCCATGGTTTTCTTGATTATAACCTAAATCACTTAAGTTTTTACATCAATAACTATGGCGTTGTACTGCCAAAAACACTGCTTTTATGCATTCAGTGTTTTCTTTTCTGTCTGTTTTAGTCACATGATGACGTTTAGTGGTACCAGGTATTAAAATGTACAAGAAAGTGAAGAAAAAATGTTGGTCTAATAATTTTTTACATGACTGTAATGTGTAATTGATGCTTTCAGTTCAATTAATTCAAACTAAGTCATTGGAACACTCACAAGATGTCACCAAAATCACTTTGTCCCATTAAAAACTTTCAGAAAATGATGTAAATGTATTGTAAGATGAATATCGATATATATCGTATCGTGAGCCAAATATATCATATCGTATCGTATCGTACCGCGAGATTAGTGTATCGCTACAGCCCTACCCGCTACCCGCGATCCACTCCCATGCATAATATAGCGGTTAGCGCAGGTAGGATCGCGGGTTTAGGGAGGTGGAAGATTGCGTTCTTTGCGGGGGAACGCCCCTCCCGCTACCCGCTATCCCTTAATAGCGGCTTTAGGAGGTTTGGCGGAAGATCGGGCCTCGTGTCTTTCAGCTGTCTGGTGTCATCCCAGAAGAGCTGGTGTCGGTGACTCTCTGCGTAGACCGTTGGCTCTTTTCCGCCCTTACGTCTTTAGATCAGCGCTGCAGTAATCATTTTACTGTGATCACGACTCAGAACCTCTCAGGTCCAGTTAGATGGCGCTGCTGAAATCTTCTATTTTCCTGTGTGAGCACCGTGTTTGGCCTCCCACTGCTCCCCGCTCACTCTGCCTTTTTTAAACCAGTCAGACATGTTGCCCCCAGTTATGGTGGAGATGCTCGCCTGCTCTTGAACCTCTATGGAAGTATTTCTGTGCCACCTGAGTTTGAATACGAATTTTTAAGATTGAAATTTTTCAGCATCAAAATCAGACTTTGAATTTTAAAAAATATCAGATTTCTAGCACTGAATTTTTTTTTTGCCTCTGAATTTTATTTTGTTAAAATAAATTCAGTGTTAAAAAAAATTGTTGTCTTAAAATATTCAGTTTTTCAAAATTCAATATGTAAAGAAATTCAACACCCCAAAAAATTCAGTGTAAAAAAAAAAAAAATTAATAATATCATTTACTAAATCTATTTTAAATGTTTAATACAAACAGCAAATAAAGTAAACAGACTCACCGCAGCACCATCACCTGAGTTTGCTGCCATGGCCGACCGGTCCGTCTTACTATCTGGGTGGGTGTCACATGACCAATGGAGCGTAACGTGATTGGCTGGACGTTGGCTGAATTGAGACAGGGATCGATTGCTTCTCCCTGGTGACCCGGATGTTGAGTCTGGTTCTTTTTACACTGAATTTTTTGAGGTTGAATTTTTTTTTACACTGAATTTTTTTTACACTGATTTTTTGGGGTGTTGAATTTCTTTACATGTTGAATTTTGAAAAACTGAATATTTTAAGACAACAGTTTTTTTTAACACTGAATTTATTTTAACAAAATAAAATTCAGAGGCAAAAAAAATTCAGTGCTAGAAATCTGATGTTTTTTAAAATTCAAAGTCTGATTTTGATGCTGAAAAATTTCAATCTTAAAAATTTGTATTCAAACTCAGGTGGCACAGAAATACTTCCATAAACCTCCTGTCGGGTCTCTCTCCCTCCCAGGAAGGACCACAAGATGGCGCTGATCCAGATGGGTTCTGTGGAGGAGGCCATCGAGTGCCTGGTCCAGTTCCACAACCACGATCTGGGCGAGAACCACCACCTGCGGGTCTCCTTCTCCAAGTCCTCCATCTGAGCCTCCTGACCGGACCATCTGGATCCTCTTCGCTCCACGAGGGCGACCCGGCGGCGACCCGACGGTGTCCACTACACTCCAATCATTCCAACGCACGTCTGCAGAAACAACCGTGAAGTCTGTTGTGATGTTAAATTATTATTTTAAAGCATTTTCTTTCTTTTTTTTTTAGATTGTTTCAAAGAGGATTAGGGATTCTGATAAAACCCGAGCTCCTGAGGTTCTCCTCTGGAGTCCAGAGTTCTTAGATTAAAGGATTCAGATGGTCGGAACCGTTTCCTTTTAAAGCCTCTCTTTGCCTTTTTGACTTTAATCTTCGGTTCGCGGAGTTTAAAGTCGGCCTTTTAAATTCTTGATTGAGGAACTCTGACTGAAAATGTTTTGAATTCTGACCCGATTGACCCGGAATCGTCACTTTAATCGTCAGATCCGGGGTCGACGCGTGGCCCCGGAGCCGTAGCTTTATCCTCCATCAGTCAGATGTCAGACGGCGCCGTGTAGAGGCCCGTCGGACCTTCAGAGGATCCCTGTGCCTTATTCCTGGAGTCACTTCCTCTTTAACAAACGAAACAGAAAATAAAATTAAAAAGCCTCTGTGAATTGGCAAACGCAGGTTTACAGTTGAAAAAGGTTTACTGTTGAGATGTATTACAGATATATCCATATTTTACGTGTATTTTATTGTCGTTAGTGTTTTGTACTGCTGGTTATCGTAGCGTGAAACATGTGAATTGATTGTTTTAGCGGGTTTTGCTGGATCTTTAGTCCCTAGATGCAATTTTCTTTCTTTCTTCTATTTGACTCCTTTGTTTCCACATATGCAATCATTTTGTAATCAAATCAAATATCGTAGCAATATTTTAATCATTCCTGTTCTTGTGGTTTTGTTTCTTTGTTTTTGGTGTCTTCTGTGAGCTGCGATCTGTCGCTGAATGTTTCGTTGGCTTTTCTCTCGTCCGTCGCGTCGCCTCTGAATAGTTTTTAATTATTTATATACGTTTGTGATCCACTACAGCTGAAACCAAAAACGGCCTTCTAGATGCAAACGAATCCGCAAAGCCTCAGGTTTCTGGTTTTAAGGACTTAAAGCTACGCTACGTAGCGACGCCGCTTCTGACCACACGGGGGCAGCGCAGCACCAGAACGCTCAGGCGGAGATGAGATGACCACGCCCACCTCAGTGACATCAGCGACATCTTTACTTTTTTAATCAAACCACCAAAACATCAAAATTTAGTTTAGCTTTCAGGAGCGACACCTGAGACGAGGACCGGACCTGGGACCGGACCTGGGACCGGACCTGGGACCGGACCTGGGACCGGACCCTGGACCGGACCCGGGGCCGGACCCTGGGACGGGACCTGAGACGAGGACCGGACCTGGGACCGGACCTGGGACCGGACCCGGGGCCGGACCTGGGACCGGACCTGGGACGGGACCTGAGACGACACGGACCTGGGACCAGACCCTGGGACCGGACCCTGGGACCGGACCCGGGACCGGACCTGGGACCGGATCCTGGACCGGACCCTGGACCGGACCCTGGGACCGGACCTGGGACCGGACCTGAGACGAGGACCGGACCCGGGACCGGACCTGGGACCGGACCTGGGTCCGGTCCCGGGTCCGGACCTGGGACCGGACCTGGGACCGGACCTGAGACGAGGACCGGACCTGGGACCGGACCCTGGACCGGACCCGGGACCGGACCCGGGACCGGACCCGGGACCGGACCCGGGACCGGACCCGGGGCCGGACCCGGGACCGGACCTGGGACCGGACGCTGGGACCGGCGCTGGGACCAGACCTGAGACCGGACCTGAGACCGGACCTGAGACCGGACCCTGGACCGGACCCGGGACCGGACCTGGGACCGGACCTGGGACCGGACCCTGGACCGGACCTGGGACCGGACCTGAGACGAGGACCGGACCTGGGACCGGACCCTGGACCGGACCCGGGACCGGACCCGGGACCGGACCTGGGACCGGACCCGGGGCCGGACCCGGGACCGGACCCGGGACCGGACCCTGGACCGGACCCGGGACCGGTCCTGGTACCGGACCCGAGACCGGACCTGGGGCCGGACCTGGGACTAGACCTGGGACCGGACCTGGGACCAGACCCTGGACCGGCGCTGGGACCGGACCCGGGACCAGACCCTGGACCGGACCTGGGACCGGACCTGGACCTGGGACCGGACCTGGGACCAGACCCTGGACCGGCGCTCGGACCGACCCCGGGACCGGACCCGGGACCGGACCTGGGACCAGACCCGGGACCGGACCCGGGACCGGTCCCGGGTCCGGGGCCGGTCCCAGGTCCGGGGCCGGACCCGGGACCGGACCCGGGACCGGACCCGGGACCAAACCTGGGACCGGACCCGGGACCGGACCCGGGACCAAACCTGGGACCGGACCCGGGACCGGACCCGGGACCAAACCTGGGACCGGACCCGGGACCCTGGGACCGGACCCTGGACCGGACCCTGGACCGGACCTGGGACCGGACCTGGGACCGGACCGGACCTGGGGCCGGACCCGGGGCCGGACCCGGGACCGGACCTGGGACCGGACCCTGGACCGGACCTGGGACCGGACCCTGGACCGGACCTGGGACCGGACCCTGGACCGGACCTGGGGCCGGACCCGGGACTAGACCTGGGACTAGACCTGGGACCGGACCTGGGACCGGACCTGGGACCGGACCTGGGACCGGACCCTGGACCGGCGCTGGGACCGGACCCGGGACCGGACCCGGGACCGGACCCTGGACCGGCGCTGGGACCAGACCCGAGACCGGATCCGGGACGGGACCCGAGACCGTATCCCGGACGGGACCCGAGACCGGATCCGGGACGGGACCCGAGACCGGATCCGGGACGGGACCCGGGACGGGACCCGGGACCAAACCTGGGACCAAACCTGGGACCGGACCCGGGACCGTACCTGGGACCGGACCCGGACCCGGGACCGGACCCGGACCCGCGACCGGACTTGGGACCAAACCTGGGACCGGACCCGGGACCAAACCTGGGACCGGACCCGGACCCGGGACCGGACCCGGGACCGGACCCTGGACCGGCGCTGGGACCGGACCTGGACCGGACCCGGGACCCGGACCGGACCGACCTGGGACCGGACCCGGGACCGGACCGGGGGGACGGGACCGGGGGACCGGACCCGGGACCGGACCTGGGACCCTGGGACCGGACCTGGGACCGGACGCTGGGACCGGACCCGGGACCGGCGCTGGTCCACAGGTCAACCAGCCCTGGAGGCCTCGGTGACTGAGGTGACATTTGATCCAGTTCGTCATCTTGAAAATGTCCCAGAAAGATCCGGAAACAAAGCTTGTTTGAATGTGGGCCCTTTGGCCCCGGTCCGTTTCAGGCCGACCCAGAACCGGTCACAGCGGTGTCTCAGTTCAGTTAAATCAGCTCTCATGAAAATATCAGTTTCAAAGGTGGCGACCCGATTGGTCTGGGATATGATGCGTGAGGGGGCGGGGCTTTGCAGACACGCCTCTCTCTCCTGTGGCTTCCTCCAGCGGTCCCAGTTGCAGCAGACGGGATCTCTGCTGGTCGGTTCCTGGATCAGGATCTCAAACAACCGCAGAAGCAACAATGGAAGTGGACGAAAACGGGAGTTTTGTTACAAACCGGTTTGTGGCCACATTAATTCATTAAACACGACCGGTATGAGCACGTGCAGTAACGGCGGGTGACGTCGCCCGTCAGCGGCTGAACCGCTCTCACCAGGCTGACGGCACGAGTAGCTACCTGCGTAACGTAGACGTTAGACTGCACAGTAGCACGTATGGATCTACTGGAGACACGATCCATTTCACAAAACGTTAACAAGCGCAAATATTTATCTTTCAAGTAAGCAAGAAGTTTGAAAGCGACGCCAACGTCCATTTTTGTCCACTTCTATTGTAGCTAAGTCCGCTAAGTCGGTGGGAGTTGGCGTTATTGCTTCAAACCTGGACGTTTACATGACCGGTCGGGTGTTTGGCGGGTTTTGACTGGCGCCGCCACCCAGTGGATACCGTTTTCACTGTTTTCGGGTTAGCGTTAGCGTTAGCATTAGCGTTAGGGCGCCATCTATCGGTCGCAGTCGCCTGTCGGTGTCGTCGGTCTCAGTTAAGAGACTCCACACAGTAACGACGGAAGAAAAGTTCACCAAAGGTGCCGTTTGAGTCACCGCCCCCTTAATTATGCGTACATGTCTTTGTGTAATTTTAACCGCTTTTAAAAGTGTTTGTTTCTGCTGTAAAGTTGGACGTTTGAACGTGGAGGTCAGTGTAGACTGTTGGAACTACACCCTGGTGGTCGGTAGAGGAACTGCAGCTGTTCTTATTTCCGCATTGACTTCACCTCTAAAAACTGGACGTTACTAAGACGTCCACCTCTGGTGGACACGGCGTCCGTCAACACAGCTGGTCTCTGCGCCCCCATGTGGTCAGACGTTGAAATGCTACGTAGAGTCGCTTTAAAGAAAAAAAAAATAGACAAGTGAGTTGGTTCAGGCTTTCTTGGTGTTTTCCTGTGGGAATGTTTTTATTGATGTCTCAACCGCCTCACTGGACTCAGACCGCCGGTGCCACTTAGGTTTCTGTCCTAAAACGAGACGTTATTTGGAGTGCCTTCAACACAGCACCGAGTGGTTCATGGATCCGTAGCGCCTCCGCGTCCGGACGTGAGCGTTTGCGTCACTCGTAGAGAAACCAGAACATCCTGGTTCTGTCCGTTCGTGTCCCGTTATCAGAATTGGAACAATCGTCGTAACGTCAACATTCCAGATGCTCAGAAGGACCACCATCCATCACCGCTCGAACCAAACGTTCCCTCCGAACGAGCTGCTGACGTCGACAGTCGCGGTGCGTTCGGTGCACCTGGGGAGAGTCGGTTTTCTGACGGTCTTGACGCTACGTCTGAAGGACCCTCCGCTCTTTGTTCCCGCTCTTTGACCGACGAGAAACAACCAGCGACTGAAAAATTCAGGACCAAGTCAGGTGACGGTTTTTAGACGTCGTAGCAAACTGTCGCTCTACCCGACTGGACGGCGACGAAGAAGACAGTAGCGGCGGGAAAGACGAAGTGACGACGTCTCGTCCTTGTCTTTGCCTGCCACCAGTCAAAAGACCAAACTTTTAATCATGCATTATTTTGTCACTTTATATAGTTTAAACTAATGACTCGCTGTTGGGGCCAGACCCTGGTGGGACAGTAGAGGAACTGCAGCTACTGCTTCAGCCAATCACAGGCAGGGGGAGGGTCCACGCTAATGAACAGGAAGTGAGGGAAAGGAGAAGAGGATTGAGTTGAGTTCATGATGGGTGTTTTCTCAGGGAGCGCTGGTGGGAGGGGCTTGCTTCCTGTGTTGCTGTGACGTCATCTAGAAATTACCTACCCTGCCTTTAAGGGAAAACATGCTTCACCAGAGCTGAGACTCGCGTTCAGGAGCTGCAACCTTCGGACGACGTGGACGGTTTGTGCTGAAACGAGCGTCGGTCAGATGAGCCAGTCCAGAGTTTATTTACGTCACTAAACACCAGGACTGTTTTTCACGCGTCGTATTTTTACTCGTGACTTTATTATTCAACGTATCGGGTGAAACGGAGACGCTTTACTCGTAGTGCCGGTGCTGGATGTTCCTCAAACGTCCTGAGCTCACCGACTCAAATGAATTCTGGGATGTGCTCGGACATGAAGGTTCCACCTGCAGCAGTCGTCTCAGTTAGACTCAGCTGACTTAGCGTGTGGAGGACTTAATGATCACATGACCTCCGCGTGTTGACGCGTCGCTCGACGCTACGATCAGACTGAGAGACACGTTGGGACGCTTCAACCCGAAACCAGTCTTTCTCTGACCAAACCGTTTCTCCCAGGTGCACCCGAACGCATCTCAAGCCATTTGGCATCGGGTGAGGCGGGAACAGGACCCAGTCAGTGAGCGGAGGGAGGGGGGGGGTGGTCATCTGTACATACGTGTTTTATACGCGGTTGTCTGAGAGGTGATTGTTGGTTTTATATCTGATGTATATTTTGATTAAAGTGTGCGATCGGTTCTGAGCCTTACACTGTTTGTGTCACAAAAAAAAAAAAAAACTGATTAAATCACTTTTTATCTAAAAGCTCTTGACTCATTTGTCCAAAACAATTTATTTGTATCAGACATGGAAAGACCATGTTGACGGTAAGGTTCTGGACTGGAGCGCCGTCTCCATGGAGACCAAAACTGTGATATTAAATTAAATAAAGGCTTTAAATATGTTGATTTCTGCTGTAAAGTTGAACGTTTTAATATGAAATTCAATGGAGACTCAGAGTTGGAGCCAGACGCTAACGCTTGGTGGAAGACCTGCGGCCCTCTAGCGGTCGGTGGAGGAGCTGCGGCCCCCTGGCGGTCGGTGGAGGAGCTGCGGCCCCCTAGCGGTCGGGGGAGGACCCGCGGCCCCCTGGCACTCGGTGGAGGACCCGCGGCCCCCTAGCGGTCGGGGGAGGACCCGCGGCCCCCTGGCACTCGGTGGAGGAGCCGCAGCCCTCTAGCGGCCGGTGGAGGAGCTGCGGCCCCCCTAGCGGTCGGGGAAGGACCTGCGGCCCCCTAGCGCTCGGGGGAGGACCTGCGGCCCCCTGGCGCTCGGTGGAGGAGCCGCGGCCCCCTGGCACTCGGTGGATGACCTGCGGCCCCCTGGCGCTCGGTGGAGGAGCTGCGGCCCCCTAGCGGTCGGTGGAGGAGCTGCGGCCCCCTATCACTCGGTGGAGGACCCGCGGCCCCCTAGCGGTCGGGGGAGGACCCGCGGCCCCCTAGTGCTCGGGGGAGGACCCGCGGCCCCCTAGTGGTCGGGGGAGGAGCTGCGGCCCCCTGGCGCTCGGTGGAGGACCCGCGGCCCCCTAGCACTCGGTGGAGGACCCGCGGCCCCTTAGCGGTCGGGGGAGGATCCGCGGCCCCTTAGCGGTCGGGGGAGGACCCGCGGCCCCCTAGCGGTCGAGGGAGGACCCGCGGCCCCTTAGCGGTCGGGGGAGGACCCGCGGCCCCTTAGCGTCGGGGGTAGTGTCGGGGGAGGACCCGCGCCCCCTAGTGGTCGGGGAAGGACCCGCTGCCCCCTAGTGCTCGGGGGAGGACCCGCGGCCCCCTAGTGGTCGGAGAAGGACCCGCGGCCCCCTAGTGGTCGGGGGAGGAGCTGCGGCCCCCTGGCGGTCGGGGGAGGACCCGCGGCCCCCTGGCACTCGGTGGAGGAGCCGCAGCCCTCTAGCGGCCGGTGGAGGAGCTGCGGCCCCCCTAGCGGTCGGGGAAGGACCTGCGGCCCCCTAGCGCTCGGGGGAGGACCTGCGGCCCCCTGGCGCTCGGTGGAGGAGCCGCGGCCCCCTGGCACTCGGTGGATGACCTGCGGCCCCCTGGCGCTCGGTGGAGGAGCTGCGGCCCCCTAGCGGTCGGTGGAGGAGCTGCGGCCCCCTATCACTCGGTGGAGGACCCGCGGCCCCCCTAGCGGTCGGGGGAGGATGCGCGGCCCCCTGGCGCTCGGTGGAGGACCCGCGGCCCCCCTAGGTCGGTGGAGGAAACCGCGGCCCCTTAGCGGTCGGGGGAGGATCCGCGGCCCCTTAGCGGTCGGGGGAGGACCCGCGGTGAGGACCCGCGGCCCCTAGGTCGGGGGAGGACCCGCGGCCCCCTAGCGGTCGGGGGAGGACCCGCGGCCCCCTAGTGGTCGGGGAAGGACCCGCTGCCCCCTAGTGCTCGGGGGAGGACCCGCGGCCCCCTAGTGGTCGGAGAAGGACCCGCGGCCCCCTAGTGGTCGGGGGAGGAGCTGCGGCCCCCTGGCGGTCGGTGGAGGAGCTGCGGCCCCCTGGCACTTGGTGGACGACCTGCGGCCCCCTGGCGGTCGGTGGAGGAGCTGCGGCCCCCTGGCACTCGGTGGAGGACCCGCGGCCCCTTAGTGGTCGGGGGAGGACCCGCGGCCCCTTAGCGGTCAGGGGAGGACCCGCGGCCCCCTAGCGGTCGAGGGAGGACCTGCAGCTAAACTTGTTTACTGCGTGGACCTGCTCATTAAATCCCTTGGGTGTCCCTCAATAACAGACCGGCCAGTCCAGTCCTGATATTTACCAGTACTGAAGGCAAAAATAACTAATGTTTTAAGACTTTAAAAAATTTAAACATTACACAGTATCATAAGGGACATAACGTTTAAAAGAAATGGTGGTTATTGTTTTTAATTTACGTGAACAACATTTTAAAGTTACATGAGTCTAAACATCCCCAGAGCCAGTGTCTGATCAAGTTATAATTTTGTTTTTAACTAATATGTTTCTAATGTTTAAATCGTACTATTCTGATAGAAATTATGGAAAAAAGAACTATGAGGTCAAAAAAGTGCCAACATACCAGAAACTGTCATTAATTGTTAACTTTTTTTTTTGACATTTGAAAAATAGACAAAATACATGATTTGTTTAAAAAAAAAAAGTGGTAATTTCCTTGTTTCAAAATGAAATGATCAGAGATGATCTGAATGACAGGAAGCTGGATGGAAAAGTGTTTTAAACTGGATGCGTCAGCAGCTGCAGGTGAGGACAGGTGTGCTGGAGGATCGAGGCCAGCAGGTGGCAGCAAACTCAAAATCCTTCACAGCAGAGAAACTTCTGAGTCTCGTCCTCAGAAACTGTCCAGAAGATAAAGAAGACTCTTGTCTTTGAATCAGGACAAATTCAGACAGAAGTTTGTATTTAGATGGTTTAGTCTGAACAAGACTTCCTCTCTACATACAACCTTCTTTCTCTTCTCTTCAGAGTTTATCTACATATCTGTTCAACAAAAATTAATACTCTGTAATTATGTTGTTCCTTAGTTGTGTCAATTAAACACAGAATCATTAGTGTTTTACTTTTAAATAATTATTTTAGTATTTCCCCCTGAAAGACCTATTTTGGATGTATGTGGTGGTTAAACTAGTCTGGTAAGATTTTAGTCATAAACTAATGTGCTTTTGGAAAAAAAAAAAAACAAGGAATATTTGATTAACTTTCTTAGTAAAATGTCATTCACAAAAGAAATGTTTTAATTTTAAAAACCATCTTTGTTGTTTTTAAATGGGAAATCAAGCGATGTATTTCCTAAATTAATTTCAGTACATTTTAGTCAACTACATTTTCAAAAAAAAAAAAAAAAAAAGCAAAAAGCTGTAACATTTTTAACAGATTTTAAGTCCTGTAATATTCCCATCTAAACTCATTTTTTTTTTATTTTTTTCAGTTGGGATAGTTTTCTTCTTTCTCCTTTTTAAATTGAATTAAGCTGATTAACTTAAGTAAAAAATTAAAAGGAAAAGAACATTTAAATGGAATAATCTGTTAGTGTGTTAAAAAATATAGTGATAGTATTTTTTCTTTATGCTCCTTTAAATTTTATAATCATTTACTTTTTAATGTAATTTTATTTATTCTGTACCTATGGGAGTTCTTTGTTTTTTTGTGCCTAATTTAATTTAATTTAGTGATTATGTGAATCATTCTGTTACAGTTTAACTGAAAATAAAGTATATTTAAAAAACAGTGCTTTTCTCGTTTTTTCTTCTTGCTCCTATTTAAATGTCATTACATTTCGTTTTTAAAATGTAATTTATATGAATTTCACTTTTTGTAATTAAGTAGAAAATGCTGTTACAGTTTGAAAATCATTTTTAATCACAAAGTGCTTTATTTTTTTCTTTTAGCTCCTTAAAATTTAATATAATTTTTTAAATTAAATCTACTTTAATTAAACTGAAATAGGCGGCTTAGATTTTGTCATCGAAATTAAAGTTTTTATTTTTTTAAACATTGTTTCGCCCTGTGGCGTCGTTGCAGTTTTCAGTCTCAACAGCAGGTGTCGCTGCTGAGTCGCTCCACCGGATAAACAGCAGAAGAAGAAGCTCGTTGATTTAACTTCAGAAGTGTCTGATTATTATTATTTTTTTTTTTTAGTAAACTTTTAATCAGTTGCCAGGCTGTTTCGTGTGTTTGGTGAGTTTGTTTGTCTACAGAGACTCATCCTGTTTGTTCCCGATTAATAGTCGAGAAAGTCGTTAAAAATGAGTGACATTAACCCTGTTGCCATAGCAACTCCCGGCTGAGCCGTTACCGGCCCGGAGGACGTCGGTTGTTGAAAAACAACATTTCAAACTCGTGACCGACGACAGCAGGCGACCGGACGGAGAGAGAGCAGGTCAGAGTTTTGTTCTTGATGTATTTTTTTACTTTTGGTTTGTGTTTCTGTCAAATAATGAGAAACAGCGTCGCGTCACAATTTTCCCGCCGCCGTTTTTAAAAGTCTCAGTTACGTCGACGTCCGTTTATTCTGTTTCCAGGACCACGTCACTAAACTAACACGTCCTTGTTACAGAGTTCTGGACAACAACGTGTCGTTTTAATCGAGGCTGTGTTTATGAGTTGTTAAAATCTGTAAGATTCGTGTTTCAGGTTACAGCTAAAGCTAAAGCTAACCAGACTATGACTCCGGAGGCTGAAATACGGTCCTAAAGACCGTCGTGACAGGTCATTTTTCCCTCCTGGTGATGTGTTGTTGCGGTAGTAATCCTTACAATAATAAACCAGTTATAAATTTAAAATAGTTAATAAATAATTGTTTATTTTTCACTGATGTACAGCTCTTATGTTGTGTAGCTACGGATACCATAAACCAGATAAACCACTACATCCAGGTATGTGAGAGTTTTTTTTTAACAACATCAGGATCATTCCTCCGTTTAGCAGCTGAAGCTTCTGTCTTGTAAAAAGTTATACAAAAAGACGCACACTTGCAAAATAACCATGGTAACGGACAGCGTGTCCTTCCAATATGGCGACGCCTTCCCGAAAAACTATGCAGAATAAAATCGTGACATTTCTACGCTGGACTGTGTATCGGACACATTTCTGGTATGGATCGCACTGCTTCGATACTGTTGAGCGTTGAAAGACTCTGCATCATCAACACCTGCATGTCAATACCTTGTAGTGACATCATCATCAAGTGACATCATCATCACTCTGCAGGTGTCTATCAAAGCCATGTACGACTGTTGGTTACGGAAACAAGGCATTTGATTGAATCTTCAGTTTACATATCGTGGATGCTTCGTGGATGTTAAACCATCATCAAATAATTGTATTGTTGTGTTTAGTTTTGCAGAGCGTTTTGCATAACGAGCGTTTCGCCGTTAGCTTTAGCAGTAGCCAGGCGTCTGCGTACGTCACCGTTGTCATTGCTGTGGGAGACGGCCGACATGTGAGACGTGGGCGGTCCTGCGGCTCTGTCCCGGGGCGTCCCTGCGTTTGATGAAGCGCTAGCGTCTGTTAGCGTGAACGCTTCCTGCTTCAGTGCTACAGATTGTGTGATACCAGACGTGTCAGCTTGGAGGCAGAATACAGAACCAGAGGAAGTTATCATTTTGTTTCTGTTCCGTTCACAGCAGAGAAAACAACTCTGGCCTTTAAATCAGTGCCGTTGGGGGAGGAGTCCTGCGGGATATTCACAAGAGACGTATCCACTTAAAGAATTAACGTGTCTGTTTTTAATCAGGATGTCCAAAAGATGGCTTCTCTAAGATCCGCTAGAGGAAGTCACGCAATACTGCCCGGGAGCTTCCTGTGTTAGTCACCAGGTGGAGAAATGGTGGGACGTGATTGGCTAGAGTTAGCTATCTAGCATTGTGTCGCTCTGACAGAACTGGTTAGCAGTAGCGGCACTTGAAATTTGGACGTTCGGAGAGATTATATCGGAATGAATTTAAAGTAATATTAACTAGCACGACATGCTAAGGCAGCTGAGCTAAAGTAGCATATTGTAGGTGATGTCAGGTGGGCGTGTTCCAGCTAGCTTGCAGACCTGCTCATTTATAACGTGGCGCGGTGCAGTACGAAGAAAAGGAGGCTTCAAAGTCTGGGTACGCCATCTTTATCTGGCATAGCGTAGATAGCATTAATTAACGCGTCATTTCAGGTTGCATTTTAATGTTAGTGGGATTTCTGACGCTGTCAGATAATTATATCTGGTCAAACCACTCACATGGTAGAACGTAGGACGGATTTAGAAGAAAGACGAAAGACATATCGTGACTCTTTCACCACCCTGATCTTTAGTTGGCGACGGAACAAAATCGTGGAGTTTTGTGTTCATAACGGCTTTAAAACTAGGGCTGAACGATTAATTGCATTTGCGATAATCTCGCGATATCATAAAACGAGATTTTCTAACCGCAAAGGCCGCGATATTACTTGTCACGTGATCTGGCGACGTCACGTGACTTGCGAGTGAGCCCAGCTGAGCTGAGCAGAGCAGACAGGGCAAGCAGTGTTGCCAACTTAGCGACTTTCCAGACCCCCCTAGCGACTTAATTTGTAAAAAGCGACTAGTGACAAATCTAGCGACTTTTTCTGGTGATTTAGAGACTCACGCGCACTCAAACCGCTAGGTTTGAAGCCATCACTTGGCTGCTGTCCGCCTCGTCGCGAACTGCGCTTCTCTCTTTCTGTCGGGCTCAGTGCACAGCCACAAACACCCCGCCCGCCGCGCGAGACAACTCGAGCTCCTCTCTCCCCCCCCCCCCCTTTTTTTTTTTCCTTGCAAAAAATCTGTGAGCTCTGAGATCTATACAGAAGAATCTTTCTGGCTAACAGTGCCATACTCATTTTGCACTTCAGTATGTTGTGTGCTGCTATTACTGAGTAAATATAATATTTCTATTAGTGTTCAAAAAGTTTTTTTTTTGAAAATGTCCAGTTGGTTAGAGCAGATATTTGTTCCTCTTTATTTTCCTGTGTGATGTTACTGACTGGAGATCAGTAAGCTTTATTTTTTTTATATCTGTATATTTTATTTATTTATTTATACACTGTCCTGTCAATCTCAGACAGTGTTTAAGAAGTCCAGTCCACACGTTTACATAAATGTTACACATGTTTCATGAAACGTGAAAAGTTAGATGTTGAAGAGGTAAAGCCACAGATTTGTTTGCTTTATTGTTGTAATCTGCACTTTAAATAAATCTGATATTGTTTATTATGAAAGTGTTTGAAAAATACATGAGAAGAGGACCTTAAAAATAATCGCATATTAAATCGCAATCGCAATTTTGAGGAAAAAAATCGCAATTAGATTATTTTCCAAAATCGTTCAGCCCTATTTAAAACCAGATATTTCAGTTCCCACAGACTTCAACGTTAACATTTCCAGCCTCGTAGCAGAAACGATCCTACGGGAAAAACCTTAAATCTCCAAAAGTACTTTACAATAATGGTTCAGGTTGAATTTTTACTAGGGCTGGGCAAGTTAGCGCGTTATTATCGTAATTTATTAACGCCGACATTTATTTGATCGCGCGTTAACGCATGTTGCTCACGTGCTTTTGTTTTGAAAAGTCTGTTACTGGCTGCTGCAGAACCAGAAGACAATTAGCAGGTAAACGTGCGGAAAAGCTAAAACAGACATGGAGAACGGTAAAAATCCGTGAACTTTACAGTTCAGGTAGCAACTCAGGTAGAAATATTAACAATTCTGTCTGAAAAAGAAAATTCTAGACAACAACCAAACGTTTGTGGTCATTCCTCCATGTTCCATCAGATCTGCTCCATGTGTTCACTGTCCTGCTGTTCTCTAGCTGGTTACTGCAGTGCGGCTCCATCTAGTGGCTCAGATGTGTAATGACAACAGAAAGTCCAGTCCTCCATTATAAAACTAATTCAGACCTGTGGACCATTTTTTTCATTTTGTATTTTTTATCCAAGTCTATTATTTTTTTTTTTTTTTCATTTTTTTGTGTTAGATTAAAATATGAAAAATGTAATAAAATGTCACTTTATAATTTTTTTAAAAATTTTTGATTGACAGTTGAAAATGGAAAGAATGAATGATACACAGATTGGTAAAGTTAGTGAACTTTAACATGGACATTTTCATTTTAAAGTTCTCCCAGACGGAGGATTCAACAGAAACAAGGTTATTTGTAACAACTGACAAGTTGAACTCCCCGTTAAAAGTTTCTGCTGTTACCTCAGAAATTAACTGTTTTAATGTTCTGATTGTGCTGAGACACAATCATTTTGTTGGATTTTGTTTGTAGACTTTTTTTTATTTTTTATAAAAACAGGATGACATTAATGCCCTGGCAGTGGCAATAAGCTTTATTTTATTTGACATTTTTTAAGATGAGATTTACACTAAATATGTGCACTGACAAGTGCTGATGTTAAAAGTGTTTGAACAACAAATGTTATAACACTTTAGTTCATATGGCAGCAGAACATTTAAATAAAAGTGACTGATGAATTCATTATTTGATTTTTCGTATACAATGCAATTAATCGTGATTAATCAGGGAAATAATGCAATTAATCGTGATTAAAAATTTTAGTCATTGCCCAGCCCTAATTTTTACATAACTTTATTTTTATTGAGACTTGCATTAAGCACTTTTATGGGCGGGGCTAGTTTTAATTAGTGTTGTTCTGATTCTGATATCAGAAATTGCTCCGATGCTGCCAAAGATGTCCAGGCACCAATCGATATCAAATAATTTATGTAATGATTTATTTACTGGTTACTTCCGTTACACTACCAGCAAAAAGAAATACTTTAATTAATTTAGTATTTGTGTGGAGGGTTTCTTTCCTCTCTGTGGACGTAACCTGCTTTAAGATGGGATTTTATCTGTGAGGACGATCAAAGCTTTTGATTTGTTTTCTTCTGCTCAGGACGTGCAGAAAAAGATGGGGGGGGGGGGGGGGGCAGCGGAGATAATAAAAGAGAAGAAAAAGCGAAGCCAAGCGTTCACTTACACACTCAGTCCTGCGGAAAGGACAAGAGAAGATCTGAGGCTTTACAGACTGGAGGAAGTTCATATCCGTGTCTTCTTATTCTCCCCAGCGCCACGCTGGACCGGCGACACGCAGCCCAACAAAGACGGGTTGTTGGGGGGGGGGGGGTTCACAAAAAAAAAAAAAAATACCGGCACGCCAGCTTGGTCTCACACGGCTGTCAACCAGAAATCCTCCCAGTCCGAGAGGAGTTAGCATAATCCCCCACAATCCTCCAGGACGCAGAGACACACATGCGTTCATCCGGAGACGTGGATGGAGAGCAGAACGGGCCTGGAAACTGATTCCACCGCAGTAAAACGTCCAGACGTTTGGGCCGACACCTCTGGAGTCATGAAGGGATTAATGAAAGGGACCCCAGGAGGCCCCCGGGGGCCGAGGGGGCCCCTCAGACACAAGGTGCCAACGAGATGACTACAAAGCCTACAGATGTAGTGTTTTAGTCCCTTTGGTTTGAGGGCTTTTCTCTGTGCTGTAGGAGGAGGCGGGGGGGGGGTCTCATACCTGTCTGCAGCTACCTTTGTTGTCTTTTTGTTCCGGTCCACAAAGTACAGCTCATCTGTAAAACATCCAGACTGGGGTGTCTCATTAACGGGTCCAGCGAGGGACACAGTTCACATGAGGTCACAGAACAAACCCCCTACCAGAACCAGAGCCAGAGCCAGAGCCAGAACCAGAACCAGAACCAGAACCAGAACCAGAACCAGAACAACAAGCTGGAGTTGATGGTTTAGAGCAGGGCTGGACCGTCCCAGTCCTCCAGGACCCCTGTCCTGCATGTCTTAGATGTTCTCCTGACGCAGCACACCTGATCCAGGTGAACGGATCATGGTTTAGAGCCAAGGAGGTCATGTGATCATGTGAGGGTTCGTCTACAGCAGTGGTTCTCAAACTTTTAATGCTGCGTACCACCTGAGAAACTATTGAGCTCTCTGAGTTCCACCATGATGACCAGTTTTTAAATATATCCATATATGTCTTCTTAATTAGCTTTAAACACACAGGAGAGATGTTTATTCCTTATTGTGGTTATTTATTGTGACCTGAATTTCATCTGAAACGTTGTATTTATAAAGCATCGTCATGCATTGACAAGTCATGACGTTCCCCCGCGTACCACCAGTGGTACGCGTACCACAGTTTGCGCACCACTGGTCTAGAGCACATGTTTCAAACACGAGGCCCGCGGGCCAAATGTGGCCCGTCACGTCATTCTATGTGGCCCTCGAGAGCTTGTGCATTATTGGCTTAAATTTTAAACCAATATTTTAAAACTTAAAATAAGCTTACACCGCTTTAAAGCGCATATTGACAATAAACTACATCTCCCATCATGCATTTCGTCATTACTGCAACAATAGCGGCAGCTATGAGCGAGACAATTTATCAGAACTGATAGACTTAAGAAAAACCTTTTGCTAACTAACACAAACATGTCCAAGAAATGAAAAATTGATGCACAAAAGTATAACTTTAGTGTAATGTGTGTCAGTCGTGAAAGAGTTTAATCTACGTCGGCATTTTGACAGCAAACACAGAGCTAAGTAGCTATGCTAACTTTAGCCTGCAAGAAAAACAAATAACTGCTTCTGCTTCTGAAACCAAGTTAATGGATACTCTTACAACCACAAACCCTGAGTTTAATATAATAACGACTTAAATATTTGAAACTTGAATACATAATAAATACAGAAACCATTATTTAACATTTATAATAAGGTGTAGTTTGATTTATTTTGGTTTATATTGCATTCATGCTGTCAGTCTGGCCCTTTGAGGGCCCCCATGATGCTGATGAGGCCCTCAGTGAAAATGAGTCTGACACCCCTGATCTGCTATTGCTGTAATTTTATTATTATTGCTGTCGTTTGTCTGTTGTATATTTAAAAAAAAAAAAGAAAAAGAAAAAAAAGAGCCCTTGCTACATTGTTGAATTTCCCTTTATGGGATGAATAAAGTATTTTTCATTTCATTCATCTAGAGCTTACGGATGGGAACATTTAACTTCTTTATCTCACTACGTTAATTCCCGCCAGTCATGACGGTGTCATCAGCTGTTTAGGTTCCTAAATAAGTTTGTCCTTGACAGCAGGTGCGTCTCTTCTTTAGTCCAGGATGTTCTCAGACGTCTCGCTGGTGCTCCTGCAGAGTAAATGTGATGTCAGTTAGCGTCGTAGGTTAACGTCAGCTGATCTAAACTAAAACAACCTTAAGCTGGGCGTGGCTCTGTCTGCCCATCAGGCTGCTGGCCCCGCCCATTTATACATTTCTGATTAAACGGGGGTTGGTACCTGTCAGTGATGTCACAGAGGGCTCGTCCATCATGTTCCCAGTTTGACCCCCAGCTTGAGCTGGTGGGATGGAGAGTCTCCACCGTGAAGGTCTGAGTCACAGACTCCTCCAGAAGAAACTGATGTGGTTAATCTTAGCCCCTCCCCCTTCGTCTTGACGGACAGTTCAGAGGACTTGGAGAGACACAGCCCGACTCAATACTTCTTTTCAAGATGCTAATTAAAGATTTTCGGCTTTCAGTCAATCTTTGATTTTTTTTTTTTTTTCCAAATCCTTCTTCTCCTCATCACACAACAGGATTATTTATTTCCCTCCACTTTCTGTCCTTTGTGTTCTTTCTTTCTTTTCTCTTCTTGTCAGAAATCTTCATCTGTGTCTGTGCACCTGCTCTTCCTTCCTTTCTGTCTCTCTGCCCTCCCTCCTTCCTTTCCTCCTCTTTGTCAGCCTTTTGTTGTGTCTTCCCTCCTCGTCCTCGTCCCAGACTGAGCCGAAGCTTCGTCCCTCATGAAAGCGTCGCTGGACGTCGCCTCTTTTGTGTTTCTAGTTTTTAGTTTTCTTTTGTTCCTCTGATGTAGAAGCTGCCTGCAGGTCGGCCGTTAACGCTCCATTTATACCTCACCTTCGTTACCACGCTATTTTTATCTATTAGCTATTTTAAAGCAACAGATATATAATAATGATGTTGAATTTTATTATTAATGATTAGAGCAGCATGTGAAAGTTGTGAAAATATGTTAAAGTCACAAGTCAAAAGTCTGGAACATACTTGGAACACGCATGTTTTGGGAACATGTTCAGAAGGATCTGGTTCTCCTCCACCGGTACAGAACCTACCGAACCAACCACAACGGTCTCATTGTGAGACTGGGGGTCCCAGCGGAGCTAACTGCTAACCGCTAACTGCTAACCGCTAACCGCTAACTGATCTTTATTATTGGATGTTATCAGACTGAAGCTCAGTGCTCGGACCTGAACGTTGTCGTGAACCACGCTGCAGATTAAAGGATTAAACAGATGTTGATCATTTTAGGATTAAAAAAAAAAAGTTTATTGGCAAAACGTTCTTCAGAGATGAGTGGTGGGATGTTTGTGAGCCAAAACTAATTTTTATCAGAGGAGACGTTTTTCTTTAACCTGCTCCGGAGTCTAAAGTTTTTAATCTGCAGGCCTCGATTTTTCATCCAGACAGAAGAAATCTGCAGCTCTATGTTTATCCATTTATTTAAATAGAAGCTTTCAAATCAGACAAAGTTGCTACAGTCAGAACAAACTCAGAGCAGGATTTCAATCCCTTTTTTTTGATGAATTTTCTTTTGTGCAGATCCTGAACTTAGATTTAATCATCATATAGAGCAGGTTAAAACAAAAACTGAAGTGTCTCAAATGAGGCATGAATTATTATTATTATTTTTATTTATTTAAAAGGCATAAATTGACTGAAACCTCTCGTTCTGACTGGATACCAGCAGCTCCTTCTAATAACAGTAAAATAACACATTATTTATACTCCATTATACTGATGTCAGAGTTCTACAGTGACAGCAAATAAAAGCAGTTTAGTGTCAGCGGTTATTAATAAAACTCTTTCCATCTTAAAAGTCTCAGTGAATTAAAAACAAACACTGATTCTACAATAAAACACATCAGTTCAGCTGTGGAAGTTATTACTGTCCCAGACTGCAAACATGTGATTTATTGAGCTTTGAAATCAAACTGATTACAGTTTCAGGACTTTAACAGCAAAAATCAAGAACTGGCTGAAAACACAGGAATGTTTTCAGGACTGTTTAGCTGTTTTACTGTACATGTTTTATTATTTTTTTTTCTCTGAACAGCCCAGTCTGGGGGGGGGGGGGGGGTGGGGGGGGGGGGGGGGGTGATCAAATTAATATATAAACTCTTTATGTCCGATGTTCAACATCATTGTCCCTGATAAATAACATGAATGGAGCTGCGCTTTAACTTTAAATGGTGGGTTTCAGTCAGCTGGAGACGAGGGACGGGGACAGGGATGAACGGGGACAGGGGACAGGAGTTTGTGGGACAGGCAGACGGACAGTGGACGAGGGGACAGGGGATGGACTTTGGGTAGGGGACAGGGGTGGGTGGACAGGAGTTGGGGGACAGGGACAGTGGGACAGGCAGCAGGAGACGAGGGGACAGGGGACAGCGAGGACAGAGACGAGGGGACAGGAGATGGGGGGGGACAGGAGATTAGGGGACAGGCAGCAGGAGACGAGGGGACAGGGGACGGGCAGCAGCAGCTTCTCCAGGAGTTGTAGTTATAAATAATCTTAATCATACAAATCTTCGATTTTTGTTGAGACAAACTTGTAAATGAAATACATTTTTTTAAATTTTTTATTAGAACCAACCAGGGGTTGTAACTAGGGCTATACTAATCTTGTGATATGATACGATACGTGATATTCGGCTCACGATACGATATATATCGATATTCATCTTACATTTACATCATTTTCTGAAAGTTTTTAAAGGGACAAAGTGATTTTGGTGACATCTTGTGAGTGTTCCAATGACTTTGTTTGAATTAATTGAACTGAAAGCATCAATTACACATTATTTGACTGACAGGCAGCTTGTAAATGCTGGACAAAATGAATAAAAGATTTGTTGAGAAAAATAGTTTTTTTTATTTAAACAGTGGAAATTGTTGCTTGTAAGCTTTTAAAGGTGGGACACGGAGGTTTAGAAAGAAATTTAGAATATCGATACCCACGGCTGAAAAATCGATACTCTGGGGAAATAAAATATCAATATATATCGCTGAATCGATAAAATCGCTCAGCTCTAGTTGTAACATCATCCACCTCTTTTTATAAGATTTTATAACTTAACTCTAATGAAATGATGCATAGTTATGATTAGTGCTGATATGACGATACATATCGTGGAGGACGATAGAAAAGTGTGTATCGTGCCATTTTTCTTCTATCGTTTCTATCGTTTCTAACCTAATTTTATCAATTATTACAGCAAATATGTAATTAAATAACCTGCAACAATAAATTTGATAGAATCATATCTACTTCTACAAAGTAGCCTTTTATGTTTGCACTTTTATTCATGGTTAATGCCTTAAACAGAGTTCTCTTCAACCCTGATGTTTACTTTAGACACTTTATATTGGTTTGCAAACTTTGCACTACAAGGTTACAGATTTCAGAAAGTTGAAAAATAATTTGTGTTTATTTTTTATAGCTGAACTTAAGTGCAAAAATGTGTTTTTCCTCTCAGAAACTGTTGTGCACTTTAAAAAAATGTGAAAGCTACTGTACCTCTGTACCTACCTGATTTTGCTGCACTAAAATGTATGTTTGTGACAGTTCAGCTAAATGTCCTTTCAAAATAAAGTTGAAAAGTAAGCAATGAAATTTTTGTCAAACTTTTCAGAGAATAACTGAAAACATACTTTATTATGGTATATCGTGATATATATCGTTATCGTGATATAAAATAGTCCATATCGTGATATATGATTTTTCCATATCGCCCAGCACTAGTTATGGTTGTTATTGACCTCCTTGTAATCAGTAATGTTTGTCTCTGACCACCTGTCCAGGTGTAACTCACCCAGTCACTGCTGGGACAGGCTCCGCCCTGAACAGGATGCAGCAGGTATGAATGGATGGTTGGATGATGATGGCTTGGTTCTAGTTTGGGTTCTTGGGTTAGATGTTTGCCCGTGTCATTTTGAACTTAGATCATCAGATATTAGAGACGGTTGACTCAACCAGGACTCATTAATGTTTGTTGAGCTACGACGGGTTACCTGTTACCTGTTACCTGTTTGTTCCTCCACAGACGAGGAGGAGGGTCTCATTGTGATTAAAGAGTCTGAGGAGGGGGTGTCTCTTCCTCCTGACCCCCCCCCCCCCGCAGCTGTGACGCTGTCGCTTCTTCAGGTAAAGGTTTTATTTCAAAGATGTTCAAATTAAAACTGGAGGCAGCACTGAGGGAAACCAGAGACCAAGGAAAGATTAAAGCTGCTATCAGCTGGTCTCCTCCCACCTGTTTCTGTTCTAAAAGTTCAACACCGTAGAGTTTACGTCTAGAAACGTCCAGGTTTAACGCCCGTTGAAGATACTTGAGGCTGCACATGACCTGACGCCACTGCTGTCTTTGGTACCTGGGAACTTTGGGTTAAAGGCTGGTGCTGATACGATACCAGTGGTATTTAAAACACTTATATAGATTTATTTCAAATTTTAAATCAAAGGTATTTATATTTTGGCTAGGGCTGGGCAAGTTAACGCTCTATTATCACATTAATTTATTAATGCCAACATTAATTTTATCGTGCGTTAACGCATGTTGGTCACATGCTTTTATTTTGAAAAGTCTGTTACTGGCTGCTGCAAAACCAGAAGATAATTGGCAGGTAAACATGCGGACATGGAGAGCGGTAAAAATCAGTGAACTTTACAGTTCAGGTAGCAACTCAGGTAGACAATATTAACAATTCTGTCTAAAAAAAAATCTTTCAACCCCTTTGTTCAAGACGATGTCGTCATTCCTCCATGTTCCATCAGATCTGCTCCATGTGTTCACTGTCCTGCTGTTCTCTAGCTGGTTACTGCAGTGCGGCTCCATCTAGTGGCTCAGATGTGTAATGACAACAGAAAGTCCAGTCCTCCATTATAAAACAAAGACATTTCTGGGTCACGTAAACAATAAAATTTTAAAAACAAAATCAGTCCCGTGGCCTGTTTACTAAAATTGAAATATTAAAAAACAGGCATTTTTGTGTGTGTGTTAGATTAAAAAACAAAAAAAAGTCACTTTTTAATTTTTGACAATCAAAAATTGAAAAAAAAAAAAACAAATGATACACAGATAAAATTGATAAAATTAGAGAACTTTAACATGGGCATTTTCATTTTAAAGTTCTCCCAGACGGAGGATTCAACAGAAACAAGGTTATTTGTAACAACTGACAAGTTGAACTCCCCGTTAAAAGTTTCTGCTGTTACCTCAGAAATTAACCTGTTTTAATGTTCTGATTGTGAGACACAATCTAGATTTGTTAGGATTTTGTTGGTAGACTTTTTTTGTTTTTTATAAAAACAGGATGACATTAATGTCCTGGTAGTGGCAATAAGCTTTATTTTATTTTACATTTCTTAACATGAGATTTACACTAAATATGTGTTTGAACAACAAATGTTATGACACTTTAGTTCATATGGCAGCAGAACATTTGAATAAAAGTGACCTTTACACTACTTTTGAATTCATTATTTGATTTTTCGTATACAATGCGATTAATCGTGATTAATTAGGGAAATAATGCGATTAATCGCGATTAAAAATTTTAATCGTTGCCCAGCTATAATTTTGGCATTTGAACACGTTGGGGTCCAGATGTCATCCAGCTGATTATCTGCACTTTTTGGCTTTCTTAACTTTAGAAAAGTTAACTCCAGAGTCATCATCCACAAAAGCACCTGTTTAATCCTGAGACCATCCAGCCTAACCCCCTCGTCCCCCTTTGTCCCCCTCGTCCCCCTTTGTCCCCCCTCGTCCCCCCCGGCTGCAGTTATAAAGGTCCATAAAGGTCATGAATAGAAAATAAAGAAAGAAATGATGAAGTACCACTGGAACACAGCGTTGACCACAAACGGACCAGAACAACAAACTTGCCGTCTCTGCAGTCAACAGTTGTCTTCATCCACCTGTGCAGGTGTGGATGGAGGAGTCTCCTGGTAAAACCTTTATGTTGACATTTTTGTTCTGTTCTCTACGTTCAGAGTTCATGTTGTTGCTCAGGTCGTCCCAGAGACACAAAACGACCACAGGACTCGACGCTCTGCGACTAGAAGACGTCAGTTAATGATCTTCACGACTTCAAATCCGTCCGACTGTTTCCTAAACGTCTCGTCTGAAGGTTTACGTGTTGTAAGTATAACTTTGTTCCCGTTGTTTCTCTGCTGAAATGTTTGAATTCTTTGCCTCCTCTGAAGTAAAGAGATGTTAGATTTTTTTATTTTTATTTTTTTTTCCATAGTTGTGGGGTTTTTGGAGGCCAGCAGGGAACATATTGGCTGAGCTCACCAAGGTGTGCTAATGCCTGGTGGGCAAGTACTTTAAATGCTAATTCTCCGTCCAGCACTCAGAAACATCAGCCGGCCCGCTAACTACCTCCGAGCCAATCTCTTCCTCCACATTCCCCCTCCTCCTCCTCCTCCTCCTCCGCCCGCCATCGCCCGGCTCTTCCCCGCCGAGTTACCGCCACAAACAAACACAACCGGCCTGTCAAACTGCTAATTCAGCCGCTCAAACGTAGCGTTTGTCTCGTGTGCTGCCGCCGCTCAATGAGCAGTCACGCGTGTTTTGACATGTTTGGGGGGGGGTGGGGGGGGGGGGGGGAGGAGAGGAAAGCAGCATTTAGGCAGAAAGTTAAAAGAAAAAAAGAGGAGAGGCTCAGCGTGCAGCTAATGGCCGTCCGGCTGACGGGTCCATCACGGATTTAAGCAGCCTCTTCAGCCGCTACGCATCCGTCTGACAGCTTCAGCGCTTTTGCCTAAAAGCTAGATTATGCAAACATTCGGTTCACTGGTTGCCATCACCGGCAGCACCTCCCCGATGCCCCCCCATCAGCCGCCGCCCCTCCATCCCTCCCCCAGGCCGCGCCCTCCTGGTGTTTCTGTGATTGGAGGCCGTCCTGCAGGGAGCCGGCAGGTAATTCTGTCGCCGTGTGATGAGACGTGAATAATCGGCCATTTTCAGCCGTCCGGCCGACGCTCATCCTCTGGGTGATAATTAACCCCTTAATTCTGTCGGTTTGTCGGAAACTTCTCCGAGCGCCGCCGCCGACCGAAGCGCACACACACACGAGTCTCTCGGTGGCTGCGAGGACTCGCAGAACCTCACGATGCGTCTGAATGAGCAGTTTCATGTCCCCACAACATTCGGTGATGCAGCAACACAAGAACACTCACACACAGCCTGCAGGTCAATTAAAGGCTGACGGGCGAATCAGCAGACAGTCCATTAAGTCGTCTTTGTGTCTGATTTGGAGGTCGGACCCCCACGGAGACGCCGGGTCTCCTTCAGGAAGGACAAACGCACAACTGAAGTTCAGACTCCACCGGGTTCCGTGGAGCTCTGAGGTTCTGTGTGGAACCGGCCCAAAGAACCTGCAAGATGGCCGACAACATGAGGCGAGAACTGAGGCTCAAACAGACGGGAGACGCCAAATAACGACAAAAATAACAGATGCAATGAGGAGACGGCTACGAAAGGAACTAAAGCGTTCTCTACAGAAAATGACTATAAAACCAAGGAGCTCCCTCTGGTTCCCCTTTGACACAAACGGTGAAGTGCAGTATAATAAATGACCACTAGAGGCTGCCTCTAAAAGTGACTGCTGATGTTGACAGCAAAAATAAACATGCTTACTATGGAGCCCTGTTTGGGTCATAATTCAATGAATAAATGAGTCTATTATTATGAAATACATGCATTTATTATTATGAAATATTTCCCATTATTATGAAATACAGGCGTTTATTATTATGAAATGATTTCCCATTATTATGATAATGGTTTTGTTTTTCATAAGAATGATTTGTGTGTCAATCACAGCAGAGAGGGCGGAGCCATTTATGTGATTGGCTGCTCTTTCATTCAGGCATAAGCAACAGAACAGTGAATATCGATAGTGGGCGAGAGGTGCAGTTATACTCCAGGCCAGTAGGTGGCAGAATGCACCTCAGTTTACGGTTAAAAGGTGACATCGACTAAGAAACGTCAAGGTTTCCCGTAGCTCAGTCCAAGCTGCCATAGCTACAATCGGACTAGTAGCGCACCTTGATGACATCACGGCCCGCTGCTAACGGGACCTCACCGCCAAAACTAGTCGATGTCAGAGCGTAGAATGGAGAAGGATCAGCCAATGAGCGTGCAGGTCAACCACTGGTCCCGCCCACTGGCAATGTCATTATTATGTAAAAACTCATTCTTAGATAAAAAAAGCCATTCTGAAATAAACTATTATGCATTAAACTAAGATTAAATAATAATGAAAATAGATTTCATAATTACATTTTTTTCATAATAATGGATACATATTTCATAATTTTAAATGCCTGTTTTTTATAATAATAGACACATTTATTCATTTAATTATGACCCAAATGGGGCTCCATAGCTTACAGGCTGGCACAACAAACAGTTTTGGTCTCCATAAGAAGATTTCACAGCCATGACAAATGTACGGAAAATAGATTTATAATGCAATATTTATTCAACAGGATCAGTCCACAGCATGGAGACGTGCAGATACGCACGTGTGCGTGTAAACCATAGAGTTGAAGATTTTACTGGACTGGCACCTTCTTGTAACATCCACACTCCCGTAAGAGCGCTGTCGGCAACCAGCCAGATGCCTCCAGATGTTCCAAGATCAAATCAAATCACAGAGGAGACCCCAAATCTGCTCCAGTCAAATCTTATGTGTTCAAATTGCTGCTGAAGGTGTTCCCAGGCCGTTCAGGAGCTGTGCTCCCTGTTCTGGGTCTGCCTCGGGGCCTCGTCCCGGTTGGACATGTCCTAAACACCTCCCGAAGGAGACGTCCAGGAAGCACCCTAGACTGATGAACCACCTCAGCTGACTCCTCTGGATGTGGAGGAGCAGCAGCTCCAGATCTGAACGGTCTTTGGAGGTGGTGACACAGCCGTGATGGACGGGAGCAAAGATAGTCCTGAGAAAATTGGCGTCCCAGAAAGGAGTAACGGGCGGCCGGGTAGTTCAGCGGTTTAAACAGGTGCCCAGGTACGGAGGCACAGTCCTCCTGCAGCTGGTCACAGGTCAGAGTCTTCATAAAAACACCTGCTGGAGCCACAACACCTGCTGGAGCCACAACACCTGCTGGAGCCACAACACCTGCTGGAGCCACAACACCTGCTGGAGCCACAACACCTGCTGGAGCCACAACACCTGCTGGAGCTACAACACCTGCTGGAGCCACAACACCTGCTGGAGCCACAACACCTGCTGGAGCCACAACACCTGCTGGAGCTACAACACCTGCTGGAGCCACAACACCTGCTGGAGCTACAGCACCTGCTGGAGCGACAACACCTACTGGAGCCACAACACCTGCTGGAGCCACAACACCTGCTGGAGCCACAACACCTGCTGGAGCCACAACACCTGCTGGAGCCACAACACCTGCTGGAGCCACAACACCTGCTGGAGCCACAACACCTGCTGGACCCACAACACCTGCTGGAGCCACAGCACCTGCTGGAGCCACAACACCTGCTGGAGCCACAACACCTGCTGGAGCCACAGCACCTGCTGGAGCCACCAACACCTTTTGGAGCCACAGCACCTGCTGGAGCGACAACACCTGCTGGAGCGACAACACCTGCTGGAGCGACAACACCTGCTGGAGCGACAACACCTGCTGGAGCTACAGGACCTGCTGGAGCCACAACACCTGCTGGAGCCACAACACCTGCTGGAGCCACAACACCTGCTGGAGCCACAACATCTGCTGGAGCCACAACACCTGCTGGAGCTACAGCACCTGCTGGAGCCACAACACCAGCTGGAGCTACAGCACCTGCTGGAGCCACAACACCTGCTGGAGCCACAACACCTGCTGGACCCACAACACCTGCTGGACCCACAACACCTGCTGGAGCCACAACACCTGCTGGAGCTACAACACCTCACACATGCCACCTGCAGTGTCCCACAGGAACAACCAGATAGAAACTGGATCTTCTCATCTCTTTTTTTCATTCATTCATTCAGTGACCAGAGGCATCAGGGACTTGTCGGAGACTGGACCAGGTAGTTGAGGACGGGGACCGTCTTTAGATGGTGGAATTACATAACGGTGTTGGAGAGGAAATATTGTGGCTTCCTGGGATTTCTGTGAATGCACAACTGAAGAGTGGAGGCGGAATAAAGAGACCACCAGCACGTGTTTACAGCTCCACCTGTATGTGCATCCTGACATTAAAGAGACACAAAAATATTTGCAAAGATGTAGAAAATGACTACAAACAGAAAAGCTAAACTGAGACAGGAGATGAATATGACACCAGAACGTTTCAGGTGACCAGGTTCTCTGATCTGGATCTCATATGCTGGCTGGGTCCAGATGTTAGGATCTCTTCTCTCCAAGGACTGGAGCACTCACACGTTTGACATCAGCATATGAAAGCTGCCCAGCAAAAACTAACAGTTTACCAATAATGTGATGAATTTATTAATAAAGTTAGCAAGAAAGGATGTTGGAGATGCAGACCAGGGAGATCCCAACAATCTCCGCAACCGCTCCATGAGTGTGAAGGTGAAGGGGGTCTCATGACGTGACCTTCAGGGTCCACGCAACCGCTCCATGAGTGCGAAGGTGAAGGGGGTCTCATGACGTGACCTTCAGGGTCCACGCAACCGCTCCATGAGTGCGAAGGTGACGGGGGGGTCACATGACGTGACCTTCAGGGTCCACGCAACCGCTCCATGAGTGCGAAGGTGATGGGGGTCACATGACGTGACCTTCAGGGTCCACGCAACCGCTCCATGAGTTTGAAGATGACGGGGGTCACATGACGTGACCTTCAGGGTCCACGCAACCGCTCCATGAGTGTGAAGATGACGGGGGTCACATGACGTGACCTTCAGGGTCCACGCAACCGCTCCATGAGTGCGAAGGTGACGGGGGTCACATGACGTGACCTTCAGGGTCCACGCAACCGCTCCATGAGTGTGAAGATGACGGGGGTCACATGACGTGACCTTCAGGGTCCACGCAACCGCTCCATGAGTGTGAAGATGACGGGGGTCACATGACGTGACCTTCAGGGTCCACGCAACCGCTCCATGAGTGCGAAGGTGATGGGGGTCACATGACATGACCTTCAGGGTCCACGCAACCGCTCCATGAGTGCGAAGGTGACGGGGGTCACATGACGTGACCTTCAGGGTCCACGCAACCGCTCCATGAGTGCGAAGATGACGGGGGTCACATGACGTGACCTTCAGGGTCCACGCAACCGCTCCATGAGTTTGAAGATGACGGGGGTCACATGACGTGACCTTCAGGGTCCACGCAACCGCTTCATTAGTGTGAAGTGAAGGTGAGGGGGGGGGGTCACATGACGTGACCTTCAGGGTCCACGCAACCGCTCCATGAGTGCGAAGGTGACGGGGGGGGTCACATGACGTGACCTTCAGGGTCCACGCAACCGCTCCATGAGTGCGAAGGTGACGGGGGGGGGGGGGTCACATGACGTGACCTTCAGGGTCCACGCAACCGCTCCATGAGTGCGAAGGTGATGGGGGGGTCACATGACGTGACCTTCAGGGTCCACGCAACCGCTCCATGAGTTTGAAGATGACGGGGGTCACATGACGTGACCTTCAGGGTCCACGCAACCGCTCCATGAGTGTAAGATGACGGGGGTCACATGACGTGACCTTCAGGGTCCACGCAACCGCTCCATGAGTGTGAAGGTGACGGGGGTCACATGACGTGACCTTCAGGGTCCACGCAACCGCTCCATGAGTGTGAAGGTGACGGGGGTCACATGACGTGACCTTCAGGGTCCACGCAACCGCTCCATGAGTGTGAAGTTGACGGGGGTCACATGACGTGACCTTCAGGGTCCACGCAACCGCTCCATGAGTGTGAAGATGACGGGGGTCACATGACGTGACCTTCAGGGTCCACGCAACCGCTCCATGAGTGCGAAGGTGATGGGGGTCACATGACATGACCTTCAGGGTCCACGCAACCGCTCCATGAGTGCGAAGGTGACGGGGGTCACATGACGTGACCTTCAGGGTCCACGCAACCGCTCCATGAGTGCGAAGGTGACGGGGGTCACATGACGTGACCTTCAGGGTCCACGCCACCGCTCCATGAGTGCGAAGGTGACGGGGGTCACATGACGTGACCTTCAGGGTCCACGCAACCGCTCCATGAGTGCGAAGGTGACGGGGGTCACATGACGTGACCTTAAGGGTCCACGCAACCGCTCCATGAGTTTGAAGATGACGGGGGTCACATGACGTGACCTTCAGGGTCCACGCAACCGCTTCATTAGTGTGAAGGTGACGGGGGGGGGGGGTCACATGACGTGACCTTCAGGGTCCACGCAACCGCTCCATGAGTGCGAAGGTGACGGGGGGGTCACATGACGTGACCTTCAGGGTCCACGCAACCGCTCCATGAGTGCGAAGGTGACGGGGGGTCACATGACGTGACCTTCAGGGTCCACGCAACCGCTCCATGAGTGCGAAGGTGACGGGGGGTCACATGACGTGACCTTCAGGGTCCACGCAACCGCTCCATGAGTGTGAAGGTGACGGGGGGGTCACATGACGTGACCTTCAGGGTCCACGCAACAGCTCCATGAGTGCGAAGGTGACGGGGGTCACATGACGTGACCTTCAGGGTCCACGCAACCGCTCCATGAGTGCGAAGGTGACGGGGGTCACATGACGTGACCTTCAGGGTCCACGCAACCGCTCCATGAGTGCGAAGGTGACGGGGGGTCACATGACGTGACCTTCAGGGTCCACGCTACCGCTCGATGAGTGCGAAGGTGACGGGGGTCACATGACGTGACCTTCAGGGTCCACGCAACCGCTCCATGAGTGTGAAGATGACGGGGGTCACATGACGTGACCTTCAGGGTCCACGCAACCGCTCCATGAGTGCGAAGGTGATGGGGGTCACATGACATGACCTTCAGGGTCCACGCAACCGCTCCATGAGTGCGAAGGTGACGGGGGTCACATGACGTGACCTTCAGGGTCCACGCAACCGCTCCATGAGTGTGAAGATGACGGGGGTCACATGACGTGACCTTCAGGGTCCACGCAACCGCTCCATGAGTTTGAAGATGACGGGGGTCACATGACGTGACCTTCAGGGTCCACGCAACCGCTTCATTAGTGTGAAGGTGACGGGGGGGGGGGTCACATGACGTGACCTTCAGGGTCCACGCAACCGCTCCATGAGTGCGAAGGTGACGGGGGGGGTCACATGACGTGACCTTCAGGGTCCACGCAACCGCTCCATGAGTGCGAAGGTGACGGGGGGTCACATGACGTGACCTTCAGGGTCCACGCAACCGCTCCATGAGTGCGAAGGTGACGGGGGTCACATGACGTGACCTTCAGGGTCCACGCAACCGCTCCATGAGTGCGAAGGTGACGGGGGTCACATGACGTGACCTTCAGGGTCCACGCAACCGCTCCATGAGTGCGAAGGTGACGGGGGTCACATGACGTGACCTTCAGGGTCCACGCTACCGCTCGATGAGTGCGAAGGTGACGGGGGTCACATGACGTGACCTTCAGGCCCTGAATCTACTGAGATGCATTGAAGCGATGAGAAATCTTAGGTTTGATTTAGCCAATCAGAAGCCTCCTTGTGAGACTACAGGACCAGGAAGAGTTTCTCTGCCAGATGTTACCTGGACCAGATGTGTCCCACCCCCCACCCCCTCTCCGTGAACACTCACGGCGGCTGTTGGACGCCCAGCGGTCCCTGCATTTATTCATGGAAGCCTCTGAAAGTTTAATAGTGCAGCTCCATTAATCTGTGGGTTTATTTTAAAAGCAAGAATTAAAGATTCATCTTTATTCCTCTCTCTCTCTCTCTCTCTCTCTGCCCTCCTTCCACTCGTTTCTCTGTGTTTTTCCCTCCAAAGCTGACACTCTGAAATATTTATGAGTGCTGAATCACTGGATGAGAGGAGGAAACTCCTCAGCGCATCAGAGCGTCGCAGCTTCAGTCCACCAACGCTGACGGCGCTGGGCGGTCTCAGACCGGAGCCTCTTCATGTATCAAAGACGAGCAGCCAGAGCAACGGAGCGGCGGCGCCAGAAGAGAGAGTTCACGTCGTCCTTTTCAGACAGCCCAGAAACTCCGTATCAAAGCAGCTCACCCACTACAGTGTGTTTATATGCAGACTGATGCAGAGGACCCCCACCGCCACTAGGGGGCTCCCAGCTACAAGGTCAGCCCCGAGATGCTCTAAGGAGAATTAAAATGACCCGCCCTCATTTGTAGGCACTTAAATACCCATGTTTGAATAGTTAAACTGGACAGGACGTGCTTCTCTGCGTTTTTGGACTCATCTGAATTGTTGCAACGATGATTTCTTAACTTTGGGGTCATTGTAATCTCCAAAAAGAGGCACGAGGTGTTGCTGGATGTATGGACCAACTCTAAGGTGCAAAACTTTATTTCTGGATTCCAGCCAACTACGTCATAAACTTGGGATTCCTCTGATTGGTTAGATTCTGCCACATAATGTAGACTGTTAAAATAACAGGACACACCCCCTGTGATGTCATTCACGGGTTTCTGAAGAGTGCATTTGAAGCCTCTTTCATGGCTGTGCAGAGCGTTGTATTATAGAATAGAATAGAATAGAATAGAACGCCTTTATTGTCATTACACAGAGATTCAAAGCTGCCCCATAGAGTGCACACAGGATGAAGTATGTACCAAAAAAAAAAAAAAAAAAAAAAAAAAAAATATATATATATATATATAAGTATGTACACAATACAAGATAAAACACAATATATATATTAAAAAAAAAAACCCAGTAGGCAGAAACCTTCAGATATCTAAGATTGTGAATATTATAAATATGCATCAGGGTGGAGTATCAGTGACTGACTCCTCCCAGCGCTGGTTAATCCACACCTGCAGCTCAGGAACACACCCACCTGAGCTCTGAGCTTTTAATTCACGCCTCAGATGTGACATTATCCACAAATATTAGGCGCTAAGTAGCTAAAGTGATGTTTAACCGTCAACAGACTCTAAAAGCCTCTCAGGACGCATGAATGTGTTGCTTAAAATCACTTAACTGATAAATTACATAAACGTTCATGACTTAAAGTAATTATTTTATGACAGAAAAAACAACATTACTTTAGTGGAAAAATTTTCAATTTTGGCAAAAAACATCCTGTTTTTTGTATTTTTTTTTTTGCTCTTTGTTTTTTTTTTTTCTTAAAGCTGCAAATTTGGCAATAAAGGTATTTTCTGCAAAAAGAAAAAAAAAGGTTTTGCAAGGAAAAAGTCAGATTTTATGGCGTGAACTGGCCAGGCTGGATTTATTTTTATGGAAACAACTTGAATTAGAAGTTTTACATTCTCTAAACTCGTCTGTCGAGCTCAAATACGACTGAAACAGCAGCGCTGCACCGCTTTACTCAGGAGCTCCTCACTTTTACTCACTTTTACTCAGGAGCTCCTCACTCTCCCCCCTCAGGGAAGGTCATAAATTCAGATAAGACCTTTTTTCTACCTCCTAGAGGAGACAGAAAGGGGTGAAAAAGGAGAGATGGGTTGTGTCCGTCGGCGACGTCCCCCCGTTCTGTAACTGAGTTGTGTTGGCAGCGTTTTTCAGCCTGGTTTGGTCCAGTAAACAAGCGCCTACTGACCATGGAGTCAATATGGAGGTCAGGAGGCTTTAAGCCTGATTTATACTCCAACGTCAGGTCGTCTGCATCACCTACGCAGAAACTCAGGTGCTCCTCCCCAAAATTGTAGGTAGCCGCAGAGAGGAGAGAAAGGAGGCCTCTGATTGGTCAATTCTACATCCGCGTAGAAAAGAGCGCGTCATTGGAGAAATGAGGAAGTACCCACATCTGTACGATTCTGGTTCTCCACACTACAAAGACAGCACATATTCTAGTAATTCATGGAGGGAGATAGCGATGAATGTGGGTCTGGATACGGCCGAGACGGTGAGGAAGTGGAAAAACACAAGAGATACGTTTAGTAAGTTTAGCTAGTTCGTGATTGTCCCTCTTTCGTTGTGGCGTTGAATAACATAGCGGAGACCGCGCTAGTATAAATCAAAAGTGACGGCGGTATCTCTGCGACAAGCTGACGGCGACATATTGCCACGAGAGTATACACGGCCCTTTAATTGCAGTTTAGCAACAGCGACCGTGGAGCGGCTTAGCAGCAGCGACCGCAGAACTGGTTAGCAGCAGCGACCACGGAGCGGTTTAGCAGCAGCGACCACGGAGCGGTTTAGCAGCAGCGACCACGGAGCGGTTTAGCAGCAGCGACCACGGAGCGGTTTAGCAGCAGCGACCACGGAGCGGTTTAGCAACAGCGACCACGGGGTGGCTTAGCAACAGCGACCACGGAGCGGCTTAGCAACAGCGACCACGGAGCGGTTTAGCAACAGCGACCACGGAGCGGTTTAGCAGCAGCGACCACGGAGCGGTTTAGCAGCAGCGACCACGGAGCGGTTTAGCAGCAGCGACCACGGAGCGGTTTAGCAACAGCGACCACGGAGCGGTTTAGCAACAGCGACCACGGAGCGGCTTAGCAACAGCGACCACGGGGTGGCTTAGCAGCAGCGACCACGGAGCGGTTTAGCAACAGCGACCACGGAGCGGTTTAGCAGCAGCGACCACGGAGCAGTTTAGCAACAGCGAGCACGGAGCGGTTTAGCAACAGCGACCACGGGGTGGCTTAGCAACAGCGACCACGGAGCGGCTTAGCAGCAGCGACCACGGAGCTGGTTAGCAGCAGCGACCACAGAGCGATTTAGCAGCAGCGACCACGTAGCGGTTTAGCAGCGTCCCAGAGGTTCTGCTGTACTATCAGGTCTATTTCAGACCACATCAGTTAACACACAGCAGATGCAGCTGGCAGGAAGTCAGACATGAAAATGCTGAATTTTCAAAATAAAACCCCACAAGCTCAGACGTGTCCATCAACGTTATCTTAAGCTGTGTGGAAACAGTTCAGAGGGTTTTAGAAGAGATTTGAAGCACATTTGAGGAGAGGCTCATTTTAGAAATCAAAAGGCTCATTTTATGTGACACCACTCACCTTTTTTAAATTTATAATTCGACAAAGAAGAAGACGTGATGAGATACACATCTTTAAATGAGGAAACTCACATGATCTCAGAACGTTCTGGTAAAGTCGTAACCTCAAGAGTCCAGCTGGGCGACACAAACCCGTTTCTGTTTTCAACCAGACCTTTATGTTCTTGTGTTGTGACAGATTAATGCGTCGCCACGTAACATGTAAAAGCACTTGAACCGCCCTTTTATGATGACGTTTTACCAAAATATGGGCCTCCCAACAAAATCTGCCACAGGGCCCCCAAAAAGCTAGAAACGGCCCTGCTTTTGATCATCAGCGATCCCAGTAATCTAGAGTCTAAAATGTCAGAGTTGTAGACGGTTCCGTCACCGGGGAACCTTTTAGGAGTCATTTAGTGTCAAACCCAGAGAGCTGCTGCGGGCCTCTGGGAAAACCGGTACACCGACGGTACCGGTGGGGGCCAGCAGGGGCCCCCAACAAGAGACCGATCCGCCCCCGAGGACAACCGGCAATCATGGCGTTAAAATCACAGCATCCCATCTGAATGGTTGCGGGGCCGCGCTGAGTGGAGGGGGGGGGGGGGGGGGTGGGGGGGGGGGGGGGGGGGGGGGGGGGGGGGGGGGGGGGGGGGGGGGGGCACCGCGCAGCCGAGGCTCCGCCCACCGGGACGCACCGGGAGAGCAGTCTGGAGCTGAGCCGGGCACCAAACCGAACGCTCCTCCTGCAGCTGCAAACTCTACTTTCTCCTTTGTTCCCGGCCGTCCCGGTCCCGGTCCCGCTCGGCTCTGCACGGTTCGGTCCAGAGCGGCGGAAGGAAGACAAGGAGCAGAGAGCCGAACTCTGCGCGGCCCCAGACGAACCGAGCCCCCCGGGGAGAGTTCGGGAGAGCTCCGGTGGCTGAAGAGTGTCCGGAGCGCTTACATAAGAGACCGGGATAAGACATAAATCCTGAATGAGAGCTCCGGTTCCGATCCGGACCGGCTCTCTGCGCGCAGTTAAGTGACTGACCCGAGTTTCCAGCGGGACGCACATGGACGGACGGACGATGAGCACGCGGTCCTGATCCGGTTCAGACTGAGTGAAAATGAAACTTTGGGACCGGTTTTCGTCCTGGACGCGGTTCTGGAAGAAAGTAACCCAGTTCGGGCACGAGTCGCGGCCGTGAAGGTTTTAGAAGAAGCGGTTCCCGCGGCTGAGTGGGATGGATTATTATCAATGAAGTATTGATCTGTGGATCTAAAGTCAGTCTGTAATCGCTTCTCTGGGTCCCCAGAACCGGATCAGGACAGCTTTTCATGAGCCTCGGCGCCGGTTCCTCCTGCGGGACGCGACGCGCTCACGGCTGAAGAGAAGAGACGCGGATGTTCTCCGGGACGCAGCGCGCCGCGCCGCCGCGCATGGAGCGCTCCGGGCGGCCGCCGCTGCCGCTGCCGCTGCCGCCGCCGCCCCTGCCGCTGCTGCTGCTGCTCGGCCTGCTGCTCCGGCTCTGCTCCGCCGTCACCGACGACCGGATCATCTCCGACCGGTACGCGGTCTACTGGAACAGCTCCAACCCGAGGTAAGCGCCCCGGCCGGGGCGGGAGGGGGGGTGGGGGGGGGGACCGCAGGAATGCTCCTTTAGTTCAAACTTTCCCAGCTTCCTCTGCGCTCAGGACACAAGTAGCCTCCAGAAAATACAGTCTTCAATAATGAATGTGAGCAGGGAGAAGTGGTTCTGATCCGAAACCAGTTCAGTCTGTATGAGACTTCCAGGACGGTTCTGGGGCTCCTCTGGTGTTTCTGAGGGAAAACTCTGGAAACCAGGTCCTGAAACACATCACAAACCTGAACCTGGACCTGGACCAGAACCAGAACCTGGACCTGGAACCGCAGAGCTGCTGGACTGAAGGACGTCAGTTTACAACAGGACTCGTCCTGAAAACATAAAATAGAAACTGAGACGGCAGCTCCCAGATTCATATCTGATCCACCACGTTCACACCGGCGCAGTGTGTGTGTGTGTGTGTGTGTGTGTGTGTGTGTGTGTGTGTGTGTGAGTGTGTGTGTGTGTGTGTGTGTGTGTGTGTGCATGTGTGTGTGTAAAACGATCCTGCCGGGCCCAACAACACCATCAGGTATAAAATGACCCGTAGAGGACCGAGATCAGAAAAATCCTCCAGTTTCTCTGCGACCCGTCAGTCTGGTCGTTTTGTGTCGGGGAGGAAACAACTTTAGCAGCTCTTCAAGCTTTTTTATCCAAATTTATTCCTTTTTTTGATGGTGTGGCAAAGAAATTGTGTGAAATATTAATTGTTTAATGTTCAAACATTTTTATTTAAAATTAACTTGGTAATTCTGTTTAAAATGATGTTTTTATCGTGTTCATTAAAAGTGAAGTTAAATTCCAGCTTCACTTCATTTACGGCAATTAACCGTTTCAGAGGCCGGAATCAAAAATGTTTTTAATTTGGCTGAATTATGAAAAGACGGACCAATCAGAGGCCAGAACAGCCTCTAATTACTTTTCTGTTCATTATTTTCAGTGTGTTTTAGCCGAATGCTTCAGTTTCCGTGTGCCGCTGCAGCGTCGTCTTTGTGTTGGACTCAGCGGACGTTTCAGGACGTCCATCACGTCCATCACGTCCTCGTCGTCCTCTCGGTTCTGTTTTAATTGATTTAAGTGATTTTCAGGGTTGAATCGGTTCGTCGGTGGATGAAATCACGTTATTCAGTCGGAGCTGATGTACGCGGTCGAGCTCATGGCTCAACCGAGCCCCAAATTAAAGATATTCACACTTTAATAGAATTTCACACAGAAAAACAGCAAATATCAAATATATGTTTATGTTTAACGTCTCACAGTGATTTATTGATAACGGATTTAAAGGTGATTGGTTTAAAGCTGGTTTCTGGATGGTGACAGTTCTGGACGTTGGAACACTTCTCTCTGCTCGTTGGGATTTTATGGATATTTTAAAAGCTAAATCAGTTCACTGAAGGATTCAGATGGAAGGTGTATTTTTTATTTATTTTTATTTTTTTTGAATCACTAGTCCATGAAAGACGAGAAGACGAGTCCAGGACGACTCCTCCTTTGGTTCATTCAGAGCTCCAAAATCCAAAAATCTCTAACTTTAAATTTGACATAAAAAAGCAGCCAAAGGCGCCGATACTTGGATAGTTATTTGGAAAAAAATGGAAACAATTTAAACAAAGTGGCCAAACAGTTTTGTGTCGGTAAATCGGTTGGTTGAGCAGAAATATCAGCGTCTCAGATGTGATCTGATGCTTTTCTTTGTTACTTGGAGCAAACGTCCGGGTTTAAATGGTGAGTTTAGGGGACTGGGACGTTTCGGGACGTTTCAGGACGTCTCAGGACGTCTCGGGACGTTTCAGGACGTCTCGGGACGTTTCAGGACGTTTCAGGACGTTTCAGGACGTTTCAGGACGTCTTCATTTCATCTGAACGCAGCGGCGGGTTTTGTTTCCAGGAACCGGACCCGTTAGCTCGGATCACAGCTGACGGACCGTGAGGTCAGTTTATGTCAGTGTTCGGCACGGAGAGGTCGTACAGTCCTGAGGGTTCATTGGTTGAAAACGTCCGTATACGTCCGTGACCTCTGACCGCTGCTGTAAACTCAGAGCGTCTCTGCGCCTGGCAGCAGCGTTCGCCGCTCTGCGTCCTGTCCCCTGATTGGTCGGC
Organism: Hirundichthys speculiger; assembly: GCA_018398805.1. Classification (NCBI taxonomy): domain Eukaryota; kingdom Metazoa; phylum Chordata; class Actinopteri; order Beloniformes; family Exocoetidae; genus Hirundichthys; species Hirundichthys speculiger. The sequence goes on along the minus strand of JAGFBZ010002583.1, from coordinate 69,931 downwards.
CGCCATCCGAACCGTCCAATGGGAGGCCCCGGTGTTGGCACTTTGTGGTAACGTGCACGGTTGTAATATGGAGGTGTTACGGAGGGAGAGGAGAAAACTAAACCTGACTATCTTTCTATTATTGAGTGACTTTTCAAAATAAAAGCATGTTAAAGCGACTTGGGAGAAACCAAAATATTTCAATGAATGGAAAAAGAAAAAAAGAACACGTTCAGAGGCCTCGGTCCTCAGAGACACACCGCCTCATAACGCGTTTGTGTGTGTGTGTGAGGTGTGTTTGAGTGTGTGTTGAGTGTGGGAGTGTGGTGTTTGAGTGTGAGTGTGGTGTGTGGAGTGTGTGTGTGGGAGTGTTGAGTGTGTGGAGTGTTGAGTGTTGAGTGGGGTGTTTGAGAGTGGTGAGTGTTTGAGTGGGGGGGAGTGTTGTGAGTGGGTGTTGGGAGAGTGTGGGGGGGGGGGGGGGAGAGGTGGAGGGTGTGTGGGGGAGTGGGGGGGGAGGGTGGGGGGGGAGGGTGCGGAGGGGGGGGGTGGGGGGGTGTGGAGAGTGGGGGGGGGAGGGGGGGGGGAGTGTGGGGGAGTGTGGGGGGGAGAGGGGGTGTGAAGAGGGGGGGGTTGAGCGGTGGGGGGGGGGGGGTGAGGGGTGTGTTTTGGGGAGGGGGTGGGGAGGGGTGGGGAGTGAGGGTGGGTTTGTGAGGAGGGGGGTGGGTGTGGGGGAGGGGGGGGGGGAGGGGTGTGGGGGAGGGGTGGTGTGGAGTGTGTTTGTGCGGAGGTGGTGTGAGGTGAGAGTGTGTGTTTGAGAGGGGGTGTGTGGAGGTGTGGGTGGTGAGTGTGTGGGAGGTGTGTGTGGGGTGTGGGGTGTGGGGGTTGTGGGGAGTGTGTTGAGTGTGTGTGGGTGTGGAGTTTGAGGTGTGTGTGGTGTTTGAGTGTGTGTTTGAGTGGTGTGTGTTGAGCGTGTGTGTGAGTGTGTTGTGTGTTGTGAGTGTGTTGTGTGTGTGGTGTTTGAGTGTGTGTGTTTGAGTGTGTGTATGTGTGTGTGTTTGTGCGTGTGTATAAGTGTTTGAGAGTGTGTTGGAGTGTGTGTATGAGTGTGTGTGTGTGTTTGAGTGTGTTTGAGTGTGTGTGTGTGTTGTGGTGTGTGTGTGTGTGTGTGTTGGAGTGTGTGTTTGTGTGTGTGTATGAGTGTGTATTTGAGAGTGTGTGATTGTGTGTGTGTATGAGTGTGTGTTGGACTGTGTGTGTGTGTGTGTGTGTGAGTGTGTGTGCTTGAGTGTGTGTGTGTGTGTTTGAGTGTGTGTGGTCCTCCAGATGTGAGCAGCAGCATCCTGAGTTTCCAGCTGCCTGATCATTAGCGACCCCGCCGTGTTGCTGTAATAATACTGCAGGAGTCACGCTGCAGGTCAGCGCCGCTTCATTTTTCATCCCTGCGTTCATGTTTAGAGACCAAACCTTCGCTTGAGGAATGATGTTGCTGATGTGGCAGCGCTCTGAAACTTTAGAAGCAGTTTGCAGCAGGAAATGTTCCGGCTCTTGAAAGGATCAGTTTTTACCTGCTTTGACCGCTTCGGAGAAACACAACACCGCTATTCTGCGACCGCCATCTTTCTGAACGCTCTGCGTTTAAGCGTGGCGGGACGAGGAGTTCAGGTGCCGTCAGAAACGCCAGCTCCTCCAGCTGAGGAGGCAGTTTTGCGTGTGACGCGTTTGGACGTTGGAAGTGAAAACGTGTAAAATCCCTGTTGAAGTTATAGCTAACTGGACGCTGTGACGGTTCGACGCTGCTGAAACGGTCGTGAGACGTTTGATGTTCTCAGTTCCGCCAAAAAACAAAAAACAAAAAAATAGTGAAATTCACAGAAAATATTGAGAAAAAATTTACTCTAATTTTGTTGAAAATAAAGAAAAAAATTTAATATTCCTTTTAATGTTTAAACCTGAAACCATTTTCATCATCAAATAATGTCATCAGTCATTTTCTTTTTTTAACAAAAGTAAAAAAGTATCAGCTAAAAGTATTAAATATTCCGCGTTTGGACCATTTTGCTTTTGCCACGTTGAACTTTTTTATTTATTTATTTGGTAGTATTTTTATGAGACTTATTCAAGCAGTTTTAATTGTGAGTTTTGGAAGCAATGAGGATATTAAATAATCACATTATAGTTAATAACTTTCTCTACCAAATAATCAGTTTTTTTTCCAAATAGTAAAAGATGCTGAGCTGAAGGTGGCGTCTTTAAGTTTTTGGATCCAAAATTATTCTTTTTACACGCAGTCAGAAAATTAAAGTCAAATTTCACTTTTTCTTCTTTTTTTTTTTTTTTTTTTTTTCAAAGACAAATATTCATCAAACATCAAACCCAAAATTAATTTTGGATGCTGTGCTTTTTTCCTTGTTTTGTATTGTAGTTGAATAGATTTTCTTTGTGCGGATCTTAGCTGCTAATTTAGTGACATTTACAGAGATGTTGTGTGATGCGCTCGTTAGCAAAGCTCGTTAGCGAAGCTCAAATTAGACAAAAAAATTACATACGTCATATTTCCAAGTCACACTTTTTTCAACCTCAAAAAAGTACAAAAACGTGATCGTTTAAAAGACGTGAGCAGTTCTGTTCATTTTAGCTGTTAAAGGGACGAAGACCTCATTTATTCTGACAGGATTTTTTCCTTTTTTTATTTCTACTGGCTAACAGCTACTTTATACTTTAGTTATTCTCTCCTCCGTTAATCTCAAACAGATTAATTACCCTTTACCTCATTAGAGCTCAGGTTTCACGCTCACTGGATCACGCAGGTGATTACGCATTTGCCCCTCTCGCCCGGTCAGGTGCATTTGCTCCGCTCGTTGGGTCACCTGTGTTTGCTCCACTCGTTGGGTCACCTGTGTTTGCGCCACTCGTTGGGTCACCTGTGTTTGCTCCACTCTTTGGGTCACCTGCGTTTACTCCACTCGTTGGGTCACCTGTGTTTGCTCCACTCGTTGTGTCACCTGTGTTAGCTCCACTCGTTGGGTCACCTGTGTTTGCTCCACTCGTTGGGTCACCTGTGTTTGCTCCACTCGTTGTGTCACCTGTGTTTACTCCACTCTTTGGGTCACCTGCGTTTACTCCACTCGTTGGGTCACCTGTGTTTGCTCCACTCGTTGTGTCACCTGTGTTAGCTCCACTCGTTGGGTGCCTGCGTTTACTCCACTCGTTGGGTCACCTGTGTTTGCTCCACTCGTTGTGTCACCTGTGTTTACTCCACTCGTTAGGTCACCTGTGTTTGCTCCACTCTTTGGGTCACCTGTGTTTGCTCCACTCGTTGTGTCACCTGTGTTTGCTCCACTCGTTGGGTCACCTGTGTTTACTCCACTCGTTGGGTCACCTGCGTTTACTCCACTCGTTGTGTCACCTGCGTTTGCTCCACTCGTTGGGTCACCTGTGTTTGCTCCACTCGTTGTGTCACCTGCGTTTGCTCCACTCGTTGGGTCACCTGTGTTTGCTCCACTCGTTGTGTCACCTGTGTTTGCTCCACTCGTTGGGTCACCTGTGTTTGCTCCACTCTTTGGGTCACCTGTGTTTGCTCCACTCGTTGGGTCACCTGTGTTTGCTCCACTCGTTGGGTCACCTGTGTTTGCTCCACTCGTTGGGTCACCTGTGTTTGCTCCACTCGTTGGGTCACCTGTGTTTGCTCCACTCGTTGGTGTCACCTGTGTTTGCTCCACTCGTTGGGTCACCTGTGTTGCTCCACTCGTTGGGTCACCTGTTTGCTCCACTCGTTGGGTCACCTGTGTTGCTCCTCGTTGGGTCACCTGTGTTGCTCCATGTTGGGTCACTGTGCTCCACTCGTTGGGTCACCTGTGTTGCTCCACTCTTGGGTCACCTGTGTTAGCTCCACTCGTGGGTCACCTGTGTTTGCTCCACTCGTTGGGTCACCTGTGTTTGCTCCACTCGTTGGGTCACCTGTGTTTGCTCCACTCGTTGTGTCACCTGCGTTTGCTCCACTCGTTGTGTCACCTGTGTTAGCTCCACTCGTTGGGTCACCTGTGTTTGCTCCACTCGTTGGGTCACCTGCGTTTGCTCCACTCGTTGGGTCACCTGCGTTTACTCCACTCGTTGGGTCACCTGTGTTTACTCCACTCGTTGGGTCACCTGTGTTTGCTCCACTCGTTGGGACACCTGTGTTGCTCCACTCGTTGGGTCACCTGTGTTGCTCCACTCGTTGGGTCACCTGCGTTTGTTCCACTCGTTGGGTCACCTGCGTTTGCTCCACTCGTTGGGTCACCTGTGTTGCTCCACTCGTTGGGTCACCTGTGTTTGCTCCACTCGTTGGGTCACCTGTGTTGGTCAGACCCGTGAGGTCATGCTCATGTAACCTCACAGCCATTTAGAAAAAAATCAAAGTTTTAATTATTCTGCTGAACGTCCGTGTTTGGACCAGACTTTCAGCTGGTTCCCAACCAGAAGGTCACTGGTTTGATTTCACTGACGGCACTGGTTCCAGTCCGGTTAACTGGGAGGGACGTGTGAGGAAAAACATCTGATGTAACAGCTGGACCTCATCAGGACTGAGACGTTTACGCTGCAGGTCCAGTTTAGATTACAGGTCCAGTTTAGATTACAGGTCCAGTTTAGATTACAGGTCCAGTTTAGATTACAGGTCCAGTTTAGATTACAGGTCCAGTTTTAGATTACAGGTCCAGTTTAGATTAGGTCCAGTTTAGATTCAGTCCAGTCCAGTTTTAGATTACAGGTCCAGTTTAGATTACTGGTCCAGTTTTAGATTACAGTCCAGTTTAGATTACAGGTCCAGTTTAGATTACAGTCCAGTCCCAGTTTAGATTACAGGTCCAGTTTAGATTACAGGTCCAGTTTTTCCAGTAGATTACAGGTCCAGTTTAGATCACAGGTCCAGTTTAGATTACAGGTCCAGTTTAGATTACGGTCCAGTTTAGATACAGGTCCAGTTTAGTTTTTACAGGTCCAGTTTAGATTACAGGTCCAGTTTAGATTACAGGTCCAGTTTAGATCACAGGTCCAGTTTAGATTACAGGTCCAGTTTAGATCACAGGTCCAGTTTAGATTACAGGTCCAGTTTAGATTACAGGTCCAGTTTAGATAGATACAGGTCCAGTTTAGATTACAGGTCCAGTTTAGATACAGGTCCAGTTTAGATTACAGGTCCAGTTTTACAGGTCCAGTTTTACAGGTCCAGTTTAGATCACAGGTCCAGTTTAGATACAGGTCCAGTTTAGAGGTCCAGTTTAGATACAGGTCCAGTTTAGATTACAGGTCAGTTTTTCCAGTTTACAGGTCCAGTTTAGATCACAGGTCCAGTTAGATTACAGGTCCAGTTTTTACAGTCCAGTTTAGATCACAGGTCCAGTTTAGATTACAGGTCCAGTTTAGATCACAGGTCCAGTTTAGATTCACAGGTCCAGTTTAGATCACAGGTCCAGTTTAGATCACAGGTCCAGTTTAGATTACAGTCCAGTTTAGATTACAGGTCCAGTTTAGATTACAGGTCCAGTTTAGATCACAGGTCCAGTTTAGATCACAGGTCAGTTTAGATTACAGGTCCAGTTTTAGATTACAGTTTAGATTACAGGTCCAGTTTAGATTACAGGTCCAGTTTAGATTACAGGTCCAGTTTAGATTACAGGTTCAGTTTAGATTACAGGTCCAGTTTAGATTACAGGTTCAGTTTAGTACAGGTCCAGTTAGATTACAGGTTCAGTTTAGATTACAGGTCCAGTTAGATTACAGGTCCAGTTTTACAGGTCCAGTTTAGTTTACAGGTTTTAGATCACAGGTCCAGTTTAGATCACAGGTCCAGTTTAGTTTACAGGTCCAGTTTAGATCACAGGTCCAGTTTAGATCACAGGTCCAGTTTAGTTTACAGGTCCAGTTTAGATTACAGGTTCAGTTTAGATTACAGGTCCAGTTTAGATCACAGGTCCAGTTTAGATCACAGGTCCAGTTTAGATCACAGGTCCAGTTTAGATTACAGGTCTAGTTTAGATTACAGGTCCAGTTTAGATCACAGGTCCAGTTTAGATTACAGGTCCAGTTTAGATTACAGGTTCAGTTTAGATCACAGGTCCAGTTTAGATTACAGGTCCAGTTTAGATTACAGGTCCAGTTTAGATTACAGGTCCAGTTTAGATTACAGGTCCAGTTTAGATTACAGGTCCAGTTTAGATCACAGGTCCAGTTTAGATTACAGGTCCAGTTTAGATTACAGGTCCAGTTTAGATTACAGGTCCAGTTTAGATCACAGGTCCAGTTTAGATTACAGGTCCAGTTTAGATTACAGGTTCAGTTTAGATCACAGGTCCAGTTTAGATTACAGGTCCAGTTTAGATTACAGGTCCAGTTTAGATTACAGGTCCAGTTTAGATCACAGGTCCAGTTTAGATTACAGGTCCAGTTTAGATCATTAGGTCCAGTTTAGTCCAGTTTAGATCACAGGTCCAGTTTAGATCACAGGTCCAGTTTAGATTACAGGTCCAGTTTAGATTACAGGTCCAGTTTAGATCACAGGTCCAGTTTAGATTACAGGTCCAGTTTAGATTACAGGTCCAGTTTAGATTACAGGTCCAGTTTAGATTACAGGTCCAGTTTAGATCACAGGTCCAGTTTAGATTACAGGTCCAGTTTAGATCACAGGTCCAGTTTAGATTACAGGTCCAGTTTAGATCACTGGTCCAGTTTAGATCACAGGTCCAGTTAGATCACAGGTGCAGTTTAGATTACAGGTCCAGTTTAGATTACAGGTCCAGTTTAGATTACAGGTCCAGTTTAGATCACAGGTCCAGTTAGTCACAGGTCCAGTTTACAGAGTTTAGATCACAGGTCCAGTTTAGATTACAGGTCCAGTTTAGATTACAGGTCCAGTTTAGATTACAGGTCCAGTTTAGATCACAGGTCAGGTCCAGTTTAGATTACAGGTCCAGTTTAGATAGATTACAGGTCCAGTTTAGATTACAGGTCCAGTTTAGATTACAGGTCCAGTTTAGATTACAGGTCAGTTTAGATTACAGTCCAGTTTAGATCACAGGTCCAGTTTAGATCACAGTCCAGTTAGATTACAGGTCCAGTTTAGATCACAGGTCCAGTTTAGATTACAGGTCCAGTTTAGATTACAGTTTAGATTACAGGTCCAGTTTAGATTACAGTCCAGTTAGACAGGTCCAGTTTAGATTACAGGTCCAGTTTAGATCACAGGTCCAGTTTAGATTACAGGTCCAGTTTAGATCACAGGTCCAGTTTAGATTACAGGTCCAGTTTAGATCACAGTCCAGTTTAGATTAGGTCCAGTTTAGATCACAGTGCAGTTTAGTTTAGATCACAGGTCCAGTTTTAGTCCAGTTTAGATCACAGGTCCAGTTTAGATTACAGGTCAGTTTAGATTACAGGTCCAGTTTAGATTACAGGTCCAGGTCAGTTTAGATTACAGGTCCAGTTTAGATCACAGGTCCAGTTTAGATCACAGGTCCAGTTTAGATCACAGGTCCAGTTTAGACAGGTCCAGTTTAGATTACAGGTCCAGTTTAGATTACAGTCCAGTTTAGATTACAGGTCCAGTTTAGATTACAGGTCCAGTTTAGATCCAGTTTAGATTACAGGTCCAGTTTAGATTACAGGTCCAGTTTAGATACACAGGTCCAGTTTAGATTACAGGTCCAGTTTAGATCACAGGTCCAGTTTAGATTACAGGTCCAGTTTCCAGATTACAGGTCCAGTTTAGATTACAGGTCCAGTTTAGATACAGGTCCAGTTTAGATCACAGTCCAGTTTCACAGTCCAGTTTAGATACAGGTCCAGTTTAGATCACAGGTCCAGTTTAGATCACAGGTCCAGTTAGATACAGTCCAGTTAGATCACAGGTCCAGTTAGATCACAGGTCCAGTTTAGATCACAGGTCCAGTTTAGATCACAGGTCCAGTTTAGATCACACAGTTAATTACAGGTCCAGTTTAGATTACAGGTCCAGTTTAGATCACAGGTCCAGTTTAGATCACAGGTCCAGTTAGATCACAGGTCCAGTTAGATCACAGGTCCAGTTTAGATCCACAGGTCCAGTTAGTTTAGACACAGGTCCAGTTTAGATCACAGGTCCAGTTTAGATTACAGGTTCCAGTTTAGATTACAGGTCCAGTTTAGATTACAGGTTCAGTTTAGATACAGGTCCAGTTAGAGGTCACAGGTCCAGTTTAGATCACAGGTCCAGTTTAGATCACAGGTCCAGTTTAGATCACAGGTCCAGTTTAGATCACAGGTCCAGTTTAGTTACAGGTCCAGTTTACAGGTCCAGTTTAGATCCACAGGTCCAGTTTAGATTACAGGTCCAGTTTAGATCACAGGTCCAGTTTAGATTACAGGTCCAGTTTAGATTACAGGTCCAGTTTAGATTAGGTCCAGTTTAGATACAGGTCCAGTTTAGATCACAGGTCCAGTTTAGTCCAGTTTAGATCAGGTCCAGGTCCAGTTTAGATCACAGGTCCAGTTTAGATCACAGGTCCAGTTTAGATCACAGGTCCAGTTTAGACACAGGTCAGTTTAGATCACAGGTCCAGTTAGATCACAGTTTAGATTACGGTCCAGTTTAGATTACAGGTCAGTTTAGATCAGGTCCAGTTTAGATCACAGGTCCAGTTTAGATCACAGGTCCAGTTTAGATCACAGGTCCAGTTTAGATCACAGGTCCAGTTTAGATCACAGGTCCAGTTAGATACAGGTCCAGTTTAGATACAGGTCCAGTTTAGATTACAGTTTAGATTACAGGTTCAGTTTAGATTACAGTCCAGTTTTCAAGACAGGTCCAGTTAGATCACAGGTCCAGTTTAGATCAGGTCCAGTTTAGATCACAGGTCCAGTTTAGATCAGGTCCAGTTTAGATCACAGTTTAGATCACAGGTCCAGTTTAGATCACAGGTCCAGTTTAGATACAGGTCAGTTTAGATTCAGTCAGTTAGATCACAGGTCCAGTTTAGATCACAGGTCCAGTTTAGATCACAGGTCCAGTTTAGATTACAGGTCCAGTTTAGATTACAGGTCCAGTTTAGATTACAGGTCCAGTTTAGATCACAGGTCCAGTTTAGATCACAGGTCCAGTTTAGATTACAGGTCCAGTTTAGATTACAGGTCATTATTATTAACCTGATAAACCCGACGAGGACGCCGGCGTCCTCATTGTGTAATAATTTAGTCTAAAAATGACTCATACAGAACGAGCACTTCATCTGTCATAGCTGTGTTTGGTATCATTGAACTCTGCAGAGTCTCCTCTTTGCAAAGATAATACCGTTTTTCTTTCATCTCTTATATATCTTGCACAAGAGGTGCCTAAAGACATAAAAGCCGAAAGTCGTGAAAGTCAGCACTTACCGGTTTTTGTCGGTAAAAGTCCCAGAAAACGAAGAGAAAACGCGGAGAGAGAAACGGTTTGAATCCGGTCCCTGTTTGTTGACAGAGGCTTAGCTTGTCTATAAACAGGAAGATGCTCACTCCAGCGATTTTTGGTTGCTGAGAACAAGCCCTGAACAAGCTTGGTTCTTCATGTACGGTTGAATTCTCGTGATCATTTATTGAGATTTAGTGTCAATAAATGTTATTACTTATAAATAAAGCACTTTTTTGCAATTCAGTACCATATTAGAAGTGTAAAAAAGTTTTGTTTGATTTCCGATCGTTTCTTCCCGAAACAAAGATGGCTTCGTTTGAATTTCCGGTGACTCTCTTTGCAATGCATTTGATTGACAGCTACAAGGCGGACCTTAGATTCGTCATGTCCGCCTTTTAGAGCATAGATCAACCTTTCCAATGACGTATTGCATGTGTAATTCGACTTTATCTGAGACGTTTTATGCCTGCGCGTAGCAGTGCGCCCCCCCAGTCTTTCATGTGCACATTTACGCAGAGCGCTCAGCGGTGCAAGCAGCAAAATAACTCGCGTAAAATAAGATAACTTACTTCACGGTTAAATGGCTCAAAGTAAGTCAAAAACCCGTTTTAGTGTCCAGGAGGCACTGGAGAAGATTTTTGAGGACTCTTCAGACAGTGAACATTATTCCTGCCTCCTCCCTGCTTGACCTTCATGCAATTGAGCCCTCATAACCTCAAAACCTTAACTGTAACATGTATTTTAAAAAGTTTATATGCTCCATATGTAGTCATATATATTTGTAGTCATCAAATATATTATGAATTGGTGGTTTTTACACAGTTATGTATGTTAGTATGTGATTTATGGTAATACCAAAAACTAGTTGTAAATTTAAAAATGGAAAATTTGTGACTATTTTAACTCAAAATGGTGAAAAATACCAAAATGTAAAGGAAAAAGTACCTATTGTCTCAGAATATCATTTTGGTTACCATGTGTTCATTTGGAGTCTCCAAAGGCCTTTTTGGAGCTGCGCCTAGATTTTTTAATGAAAAGACCACTGTAAAATGGTCATATGTTGTGCTATCTTCTTCAAATTTGAAACACATGTTCAGTTATAGTGTGCCTACAGCCTCATACTGTCATTTACTATTTCAGATGAATATTCAGACTATTATTCATCCTGAAAGTCATTTTTTATTTCAGGCGGAACAAAATTTTAAATTTTTTACTGACTTCAGTGTTCCTTTACTCTGTCTCTGTATCACCTAGAGTGTTCCTGACAGTTTTATAAGAAACTACAGAGTGTCTTCTTTATGGAACACTTTAATGCATCCATGTGGACAGAACAGTTTAGAAGTTACAATCATTTTAATTTGGGTATGTCATTTTTAGGCGTTTTGCTAAAAAAGGGGGTCAGGGTTTATCAGGTTAATATCAGTTGTTCAGATCGTGTTTTAGAAGCTGCTCATGTCTGATAGATGAACTTAGTTCCTGATCTGGAAAAAATGACACACAGAAGAAAAACACTATTTTCATTGAACAAAGGTGTGAAGCAGAAGATGAATCTATTTCTATTTTATTATTTCTGTAGGTTAATAACTGTAATGGAAGATCCTCGTTATTCTAGGGATTTCAAGGAAAATCATCTTTTAATTAGTCCTAACTAATTTAATTTACCCGCCATTTCTGTTTATTCTGTAAAGGACTCATGTCTTATATAAATAAAGTTGAATTTGAATATTTGAAGATGCAAATTCACAATTAGATTCATACTGGATTTATGGCGACGTAAGGATGAAACATCTGAAAATGTCTGAATCCAGACTCTTTTCTTTCTCTTTTTGCTGCTCAAACGTCCGTCTCTGCCATAAAAGAGGAGAAAACGGGATTTGGATTAGTTGAACTCTGCAGCGTAAATGTGGCAGTGATCCGCTCTGGAGGAAAAGATTTGAGTTAAAACACGCTTTCACAGGTTTTCCTTGAAAAACGGCCGAAACAATTAATTAACTTTACAAAAATGGTGAGGCACGATTCAGAATTTTAGTCTGGACTCAGAAACCTCCCAGAACTCAGATGAAAACCATCAGAAAATCAGTTTCAGTGTGAAACTGCACCTGAGATGGGTTTGGGTTACCTCTACCTCTGGACCTCTGGACCTCTGGACCTCTGGATCTCTGGACCTCTGGACCTCTGGACCTCTGGATCTCTGGTCCTCTGGACCTCTGGACCTCTGGACCCAGTCAAATAAAGACAATAATAGAAAATAATCGTCAGTGAGCTGTGATATTGATCTCTGCTGCACCACGATGATGCAGATGGAGCACCTGGTTATTTCCACAATTAATTGATTTACAGCTGAAGTGGATTTTTAAACCATTGTTCTGGAGTAAAAATGTTTTTATTGGCTTCTGGAGTTAAAACGTTTGTGTCCAGGACCTGAACATTTACGGTGACGGAGTCGATCCTCATCATCCAGGTCATGTGATCTCAGAGCTTTAAATCAAGGCAGCTGGACTTCTGCTCTTTGCTCCTGAAGATGTTTCATCAGCTGTCCAGAAAGCTTCAAGAACAAAGAAAAATGGCTCCAGTTATCTTGATTCAAACCTTTGAGATTAGGGCTGAGCGATATTCCTTCAAATCTATACTGCGGTATAATCTAAAGCATGTGCCGTAACTATATATATTGGGATATTTAATCTATTCTTCTGCTATATATATATATATATATATATATATATATATATAAAAGCTAGGCAAGTTAACGTGTTATTATTGCGTTAACGCATTAATTTATTAACGCCAACATTTATGTTATCGTGCGTTAACGCATGTCGTTCACGTGCTTTTGTTTTAAAAATTCTGTTACTGGCTGCTGCAGAATCGGAAAACAGTAAACATGGAAAAGCTAAAACAGACACAGAACGGTAAAAATCGGTGAACTTTACAGTTCAGGTAGAAACTCAGGTAGAAATATTAACAATTCTGTCTGAAAAAGAAAAATCTGGACTGCAACCAAACGTTTGTGGTCATTCGTCCATGTTCCATCAGATCTGCTCCATGTGTTCACTGTCCTGCTGTTCTCTAGCTGGTTACTGCAGTGCGGCTCCATCTAGTGGCTCAGATGTGTAATGACAACAGAAAGTCCAGTCCTCCATTATAAAACTAATTCAGTTCTGTGGTACGTTTTTTAATTTTGTATTTTTAATCCAAGTCTAAAATTGAAATATATATAAAAAAAGGGATTTTTTTTAGTTTTTTTGTGTTAGATTTAAAAACGAAAAACGTAATAAAATGTCACTTTTTAATTTTTTTAAATTTTTGATTGACAATTGAAAATGGAAAGAATGAATGATACATGGATTGATAAAGTTACTGAACTTTAACATGGACATTTTCATTTTAAAGTTCTCCCAGACGGAGGATTCAACAGAAACAAGGTTATTTGTAACAACTGACAAGTTGAACTCCCCGTTAAAAGTTTCTGCTGTTACCTCAGAAATTAATGTTTTAATGTTCTGATTGTGCTGAGACACAATCATTTTGTTTGGTTTTTTTTGTAGACTTTTTTTTTAGATTTTTTAAAAAACAGGATGACATTAATGCCGTGGCAGTGGCAATAAGCTTTATTTTCATTTACTTTTTTTTTTTTACACTAAATATATGTTACTGACAAGTGCTGATGTTAAAAGTGTTTGAAAAAACAAATGTTATGACACTTTAGTTCATATGGCAGCAGAACATTTAAATAAAAGTGACCTTTACACTACTTTTGAATTCATTATTTAATTTTGCGTATACAATGCGATTAATTGTGATTAATCAGCGATTAAAAATTTTAATCGTTGCCCAGCCTTAATATATATGTGTGTGTGTATATATATATATATATATATATATATATACATTATATATATATATAGGGCTGGGGCATATATATATATATATATATATATATATATATATATATATATATATATATATATATATACATACACATATATATAGGGCTGGGCAATGATTTACATTTTTAATCGCATGATTTCCCTGATTAATCACAGTTAATCGCGTTGTATACGAAAAATCAAATAATGAAGAAAATAAATGTCGGCGTTAATAAATTAATGAGTTAACGCAATAATAACATGTTAACTTGCCCAGCCTTAATACATATATATATATATATATATATATATATAGATATATATATATATATATACGTGTGTGTGTGTGTGTATATACAGTCATGGAAAAAATGATTAGACCACCCTTGTTTTCTTCAGTTTCTTGTTCATTTTAATGCCTGGTACAACTAAAGGTACATTTGTTTGGACAAACATAACGATAACCACAAAGATTGCTCATAAGAGTTTTATTTAAGAGCTGATATCTTACCATTTTCCATGGTTTTCTTGATTATAACCTAAATCACTTAAGTTTTTACATCAATAGCTATGGCGTTGTACTGCCAAAAACACTGCTTTTATGCATTCAGTGTTTTCTTTTCTGTCTGTTTTAGTCACATGATGACGTTTAGTGGTACCAGGTATTAAAATGAACAAGAAAGTGAAGAAAAAATGGTGCTCTAATAATTTTTTCCATGACTATACATATATATATATATATATGGGCAATGATTTACATTTTTAATCGCGATTAATCGCATGATTTCCCTGATCGCATTAATGCGGTTAATCGCATTGTATACGAAAAATCAAATAATGAATAAAATACATTTCGGCGTTAATAAATTAATGAGTTAACGCAATAATAACGTGTTAACTTGCCCAGCCCTAATATATATGTACATACATATATATATATGTATGTATGTAAGTATGTATATATATATATATATATATATATATATAATACATATATAGATATATATATGGTAAGTATGTATGTAAGTATGTATAGATATATATACATACATATATACATATATGTATGTATGTATATATATGTATATATATCTAGATGTGTATATATATATATATATATATATATATATATATATATATATATATATATAGATATATATATATATATATATATATATATATATATAGACATATATATATATATATATATATATATACATAGTATACACACACATATTTACATAGCATACACACACAAATTTTGTCGTAGTCATCTGAGTGCACAACTTCTACTCTTCATTGATGAAGTGGATTGTGAGAATAATCTAAGGCTCCATTGTGCGACTCGACCACAAGTCCGTAGTAGTTTCATAGTGTTTTATGATCCCAATATCTTTCTGTACTTGCTGGCGGACCTTGTTGTACATTTCAGTTTGGCTAAAGCAGCCATTCCTAAACTTCAGAATATCAAGGTCCAATCTGAAATGGTAAAAATCTCTGGGGTCCATGTAAACCTTTAAACACCACTTTGATCAACATACAAGACTAAAAGCTACATTCCAGTATTAATGTGAGGGGTCAACAGGTTAGATGACACTGGTCATGTTAAGATGACAGTAGAATACCACTCAATTGGTTTGTTTTATTATTTCTAAATATTTTTATATCATGTAATAAATATTTTACAGTAATTTGAAAACATATTTTAAAAAATGGAGGATTTTAAAACATATTTATTTATTTTTTAATGACCGCTCACGGCCCACCTGCAGTACCTCGAAGGCCCACCAGGGAGCCGCGGCCCACACTTTGGGAATCACTGGGCTAAAGTACTTGCAGCTAGCTAACTGGTAGCGTCCATTAAGTGTTTTTATCACGTTCCTTAAGCCGCTTTTTGTGATGTGGCGTACCCCCTCATCTTATCAGGAAGTTCTACTTTTTCCAAAAAAACATTTTGATTCTACCTCGTTCTGTTCCTCCGTAATCAGCAGGATGAGCTGCGCCATCTTTCCTCTCACTCGCATTTCCTCCGTAAAAATCTCTACCGTTAGCTACATTTATATCGTTTCTATAGTAAACCGTTTATGCCGTATATTTGAGATGATCACATTTAAGATGGAGGAACGTTAAAGTTCCTGTCTTCTGTGATGAAATAATGTGTGATTGATCTTTTTTCATTCAGCGAATCACCTGATAAATGAGGAGACATTTAAACCTCATATCGTCCCTCTTCATGTGTGAAGCAGTTTTAGAGACTGTTATTTTGTTTTTAGTTTCCTCCTCGGCTCATTTATTCAGGATGGAACAAACTCAACGTGTCTCTTCGTTTCTGGATCGACTGGTTGTGATCTGCTCGGACCTGGTGGTTCCTTCAGTTCCTCCTGGAGCCAGATGCTGATCTTTCAACATCTGCTACTGAAGTAAACATGAGGACCGATAACTCGTCCTGAGACCAGATCCTGGACGAACTTGGATCATGAAGTTCAGACACTTTCAACCGCGTTCAAAAACATCCAGTAAAGATCCTGAACTACGTGGTGGCGTCGTGTCCGTTAAATGCAGAGCTTCTCCAGTAACGTGTCTCTGGACTGACATGGACTTGTCCCTCGTCCACACAGTGGGACAACGCTCACCAACGACGCACACGTCCGTGAGACGCCATCTTCTTCCAGAGTCTCTGGTCCCACGGCTGCATGAACGGAGACGGACCGAAATAAAACCTTCACTAAATCAAGACGCGTCTGCGTTCAGGTGTGCAGTAAAACACCTGCATCAGGAGAAACATCTGGAAGGCTGAGCAGAGATCAGTTTTTAGAAGATCAGAAAGTTCTCGTAACTCCGGGCTCGACTTGAACATCACGTTCCCGCGTCTCAGTTATTAAATGTGTATTTATTTGTAAATATTTGACCAT
Organism: Hirundichthys speculiger; assembly: GCA_018398805.1. Lineage (NCBI taxonomy): Eukaryota > Metazoa > Chordata > Actinopteri > Beloniformes > Exocoetidae > Hirundichthys > Hirundichthys speculiger. Next base: position 53,774 of record JAGFBZ010002583.1, on the reverse strand, counting down.
CAAAATGCCTGAAAGTGATTAAAGCAGTAAAAGAAAAAAAAAAATTAATGGAGACGTCTTCATATGTTACGTTTTGTTTGTTGTAAAGTTATAAAACTGAATTAATTAATATTAATTATAATATTAATTGATTATGAAGATCAGGGATCCACTTTGACTCAGATGTTTTTATTCTTATATGAAGCTGTTAATAGTCAGTTTAGCTCTTTTCTGGATTTTATTAATTTATTTTTGTTTTCTTAATTAGATGTTAAATTAACTGTAAATCCCAGATGAAATGGTTTCAGATAAAACTACAAACAACAGTTTCTTACGTGAAAACGTTGAAACCTGGTGACTTCCTGTTGGACGGTCCAGACAGCAGCAGCCAATCAGAGGACAGAACTGAACTTTAGTGAATTCTGATTGGCAGCTCATTGTTTCAAAATACTTCCACGTAAAGTTCAATATTCTGACTGGAGCTGAAAAGTTTGTTTCAAACGGCAGAAACTGTTGGTTTAAATTGATTTGTTTCTCGCCCTGCAGATTTCTGGGAGTTTTGGTTTATTGTTTTTTTTTTTTTTTTTGGGCGACTTCAGAAATCCTGATTTCTGTTTTGGTTTCTGTGATTCTAGAAAGTCTGAGATTCGTCGTCACGAACGTTCTTCACTGACGAGGAGGGATTTTAATGGATGGAATCAGTTTTTTGAGTTTTCTTGATCCAGTAAAAGTTAATTAACACCTGGTGTCGTCATTGATTCAGCCAGGTGTCAATCACTATAAATGATAGATTTGAGACACGCTAACAACTAGAGCTGTAGCGATACACTAATCTCATGATGCGATACGATACACGATATTTGGCTCATTTGGACATGATATATATCGATATTAATCTTACAATACATTTACATCATTTTCTGAAAGGTTTTAAAGGGACAAAGTGATTTTGGTGACATCTTGTGAGTGTTCCAATAACTTTGTTTGAATTAATTGAACTGAAAGGATCAATTACACATTATATAGCTGACAGGCAGCTTGCTAATGCTGGACAAAATGAATAAAAGATTTGTTGAGAAAAATAGCTTCATTTATTTAAACAGTAAATTGTTGCTTACAAGCTTTTAAAGGTGGAACACGGAGGTTTAGAAAGAAGCTTAGAATATCGATACCCGCGGCTGAAAAATCGATACCGATAAAATATCGATATATATCACGGAATCGATAAAATCGCTCAGCTCTAGTTACAACCCCAAAGGTCGTGTTTTCTGAGGTTTTTAAATGGCTACGATGTTCCACCAGTTTAATTAAAACTTAAAAACTCGTTGATCCGAGACGATTATCTCGTCTGCTGCCGGACAGTGACTCCTCTATGAGTCATCACATAAAGCCCGCCCCCATCCCCTCGGTGATTGGCTCGGTACTTCCTGTACCGGTGGAGTGTCTGAGCAGGAGCAAACCTTCATCCAAGAGGTCCGAGGTTTGGGACGAGTCCTGCTCAACGGTCTCCACAGGGTTTTACTCCTCTATTTACACTTTTACTCTTCTTTTGCTCATTTAAGTTGTCAAAAATGGCTCTAAAGATCCAACATGGGGATGAACATGGATGCTGGTTCCCAGCCGTGGACATCACCTGTTACATGTTACAGACATGTTTGTAACAGGTAACAGACATCACCTGTTACTGTTACAGACATGTAACAGGTAACAGAATCACCGGTTACCTGTACAACATGTAACAGGTATCACCTGTTACATGTTACAGCATGAACAAACAGTGTTAATGTTACACCTGTACATGTACAGACATGTAACAGGTAACAGACATCACCTGTTATGTCTGTAACATGTAACAGGTAACAGACATACCTGTTGTTACAGTTACATACCTGTTACATGTGAACATGTCTGTAACATTACAGGTAACAATCACCTGTTACATGTTACAGACATGTAACAGGTATGTCTGTTACCTGTTACAGACAACATGTAACAGACATCACCTGTTACATGTTACACATGGACATGTAACACTGTGAACTGTTACAGACATGTAACAGGTAACAGACATCACTGTTACAGACATGTAACAGGGTAACAGACATCACCTGTTACCTGTTACAGACATGTAACAGGTGATGTCTGTTACCTGTTACATGTACAGACATGTAACAGGTGATGTCTGTAACATGTAACAGGTAACAGGACATTACTGTTACCTGTTACAGACATGTAACAGGTGATGTCTGTTACCTGTTACATGTTACAGACATGTAACAGGTAACAGACATCACCTGTTACATGTCTGTACAGCCTGTCAGCTGTTTGTTTTCAGCCTCTAATCTAAAGGAAAGTCTCCAGATGTTTAAAGGAGGTGAAACACCTGCAGCAGGTAAACGGCAGCAGGGACCAGGATTAAAGCAGTTCAGTCTGAGGGTGGAAACATCCTTCGGTGGTGGTCACTCAGACTGCTGGAAGATTCTTCTGCCGTTTGCAGGTCCAGTCAAACATTTTTTAGCTGTGACTGGACTCAGTGGCTAAATGAGATTAGGAGGAAATGAAGTGTTTCTCTGTGGCTGTGGAGCATCTCTGTGCTGCTTCCCTGAAGCTAAAGACACAAAAACCTCAAAAATGTTAACTTCATTATGGTTTCCTCAAAGCAGAGAAACCTCCAGAAAAGTCCCTGAGCCAGCAGAGCGAGACGCTCCTGATGGATTTAATTAAAAAAACAGAACTTATCATGTGAGGGAGAAAAACTGAGTCCTCCTCAGACCGTTCAGGGTTAGGGTTCTGGAAACGAGGGATCAGCCGAACAGTTTGGACCGTTGTCTTCACAGGGAGTCATCTGAGATCTGGAGATGTTCAGGAGGCTGATTGGGAGGTTACGGGTTCATGTGAAGGTTTCAGAGATCTGCTCGTTTAAAGCAGCACAGATGAACTAAAGCAGTTTTTAGTTCTCTGGTTCTCCACGGAGGTGGAGGTGCTTCTACGACGCTGACCAGGTTTACTTTTGTTGGGTCTCTCACTCAGCCGTGCGCTGGTTTTCTCTTCCGTCGTTGCTTTTTTGTAGGGCTGAGCGATTTTATCGATTCTGCGATATATATCGATATTTTATTTCCCCAGGGAGTATCGATATTTCAGCCGCGGGTATCGATATTCTAAGCTCCCTTTAAAACCCCCGTGTCATTAATGGCCAAGAGCCATTTAGTCCTCCAGCCGCTAGTGTCGCTGTAGAGCGTTTCTAACAGGTTATCCAGAAGCTTCTTTCTCTTCCAGCTAGAGCTGAGCCAGTCAGGAGGATGGCGGCGAGTATAAACGCAGCGCCTGCGTGTTTATAAGCAGATGTGTGGGAGCAGTTCGGGTTTAAAAAGAAAAAGGAAACCAAAGATTTAGACAAAAGTATGGCGGTTTGCAAGCTGTGTCACACAAACGTGAAGTACTCTGGAAATACCACCAACCTGCGAGCCCACCTGAAACGTCACTACCCAGACAAGCTAATGCTAACTGAGAGCTAGCCCAAGAAGTTGCGGCGCGATCCGAAACAAACCACGCTGGACAGTGACGGCGGTTGTTGCCACCAATTCAGTGGTGGAAAACGCCGGCTTTAAGAGCTGTGTTTACTCTCGCAGCAATGTGTCGCAGTTACTTTTGATTTATGCTCAGTTTTGAAGCGCGTCTGCGCTGTTATTCAACGCCACAACAAGAGTGACAATCACGAACTAGCTAAAATACTAAAATCTCTTGTTTTCCACTTCCTCACGTCTAGACCCATCATCGCGAAACTAGAATACTGGAGAACCAGAATCGTACAGATGTGGGTAAACTCGATGACGGATGTAGAATTGACCAATCAGAGGCCCTTTCCTCCTCTTGTCACCTACTTTGTTCAATTAATTCAAACAAAGTCAAACACTGTGTCACCAAAATCACTTTTGTTAAAATCTTTCAGAAAATGATGTAAATGTATCATAAGATGAATATCGATATATATCGTATCGTGAGCTGAGTATCGTATCACGAAATTAGTGTATCGCTACAGCTCTACTTTCTTGAGCATCTTAGTCACCTCCATCGTGACGCCTGCCGCATCTGTCGGCTCGTTTCATCGTTGTTCACGTGTGACTTGGTGGCATCAGTGATGTTGAACTGACTGGTGGGCACGTTGGGTGCTTCATCCGCCGTACGGACATTTACACGGCCCAGTGGCAGGAACCCAGGGGCGGCCCAGACCGGCGGACCAGTCCAGACCCAGAGGCGGACCAGCAGGACCAGGACCGACCAGTGAACAGACCAGTTCCAGACCAGTAACAGACCAGTCATAGACTTTAGCAGAGCAGACAGGACCAGACAGACCAGTACAGACCAGTAACAGACCAGTAACAGACCAGTAACAGACCAGTAACAGACCAGTAACAGACCAGGAACAGACCAGTGAACAGACCAGTAACAGACCAGGAACAGACCAGTAACAGACCAGGAACAGACCATAACAGACAGTAACAGACCAGTAACAGACCAGTAACAGACCAGACCAGTAACAGACCAGTAACAGACCAGGAAACAGACCAGTAACAGACCAGGAACAGACCAGTAACAGACCAGTAACAGACCAGAACAGACCAGTAACAGACCCAACCAGACCAGTAACAGACCAGTCAGACCAGAGCGGAACAGACCAGAACAGACCAGTAACAGACCAGACCAGTAACAGACCAGGAACAGACCAGTAACAGACCAGTAACAGACCAGGAACAGACCAGTAACAGACCAGTAACAGACCAGGAACAGACCAGTAACAGACCAGACCAGTAACAACAGACAGACCAGGACAGACAGGAACAGACCAGACCAGTAACAACAGGAACAGGACAGACAGTAACAGACCAGGAACAGACCAGTAAACAGACCAGTAACAGACCACAACAGACCAGAACAGACCAGAACAGACCCAGACCAGAACAGACCAGAACAGAGACCAGACCAGGAACAGACCAGTAACAGACCAGTAACAACAGACCAGTAACAGACCAGTAAAACAGACAGACCAGTAACAGACCAACAGACCAGAACAGACAGGAACAGACCAGTAACAGACCAGGAACAGACCAGTAACAGACCAGGAACAGACCAGTAACAGACCAGACCAGGAGACAGGACCAGACCAGGAACAGACCAGGAACAGACCAGTAACAGACCAGTAACAGACCAGTAAACAACCAGTAACAGACCAGTAAACAGACCAGTAACAGACAGAACAGTAACAACCAGTAACAGACCAGGACCAGTAACAGACCAGAGAACAACAGGAACAGACCAGACCAGTAACAGACCAGGAACAGCCAGACCAGGAACAGACCAGACCAGTAACAGACCAGTAACAGACCAGGAACAGACCAGTAACAGACCAGGAACAGACCAGGAACAGACAGAACAGACCAGTAACAGACCAGACAGAGGAACAGACCAGGAAACCAGACCAGGACCAAACAGACCAGACCAAACAGACCAGGAACAGACCAGTAACAGACCAGGATCAGACCAGGAACAGACCAGGAACAGACCAGTAACAGACCAGTAACAGACCAGACCAGGAACAGACCAGGAACAGACCAGTAACAGACCAGTAACAGACCAGTAACAGACCTGCATCAACGTCAACGTGGAGCAGAGGTCTGGTTTACGGATCACGTTTTAAACCTGAAACCAAACCCTTCACTGTAGTGGGTCGGTTCAGAGCCGACCGTGTAGTGGTGAGACTGGGAACCAGCACCTCCAACCCTGAGGAGCTGGTCCTGACTGGGAGCAGAGAAAACCCATCACAGTCACCATTATTTTAAACTAACAATTATATAAAACAGTTATCTACTGACTTCTGAGACCAGAATAACATTTCAGACTAAATAACGTATCTGATGCTGGTGAACCTGCTGAACCAAGCTGCTGAAGGTTCTGGACCGGGTTCATCCATGACCCAGAGGAGCTGCTGCCTCAGGCTCAATGATGATTGTTTTTCTCTATTACATCACAATTAAACTCAGACTAACGATGCAGCTCTGACCCGAGGTTCTGACGGGTCAGCAGCAGAGCAGACTGGAATAATGGGTCTGAGTGGGCCCAGTCGGACCTGGAGGAGCTTAAAAGCCCGGCCCGTTTACATGTAGAGCTAATTTTCTGATTCTGCTCTCGTGACTCTGCTACGGTACGTTGAAGCGTTTCATGGGTCCAGATGTGGACCAGATGTGGGTTTGGTTAGAGCAGGTCCAGAATCTGAAGGAGAAATCAGAACTGGGTCACGTCTGGCGGGTCTGAGGCTGCGTTTAGGCGACTAGAGTCAAAAAAAGGAAAAGTCTCAGATGTGGGTCATGTTTGAAGCTGCCTTCTTCACTGTCTGACATGAGATTATAAAATCTGGTTTCCAGGCCCGTCCTGAAACGGTTCTTTACGTTTCTATCAGTTTAGGGAACCGATTCTGCTCATCAAGACCCAGAAGTACCGCTGGGATTAAGTCCTGGAGGTGGGACCAGACCAGGAAACAGAAATAAAATTAAATCAAAAATGAGATGCAGGATCGTCTTCTGTAACTTCTGGGTCGACGGAAACAAGAACGGGCCCTGATCCTGGACCGGTTCTGGTCCAGAGGGAGGTTCGGACCTCCAGACCATGATGGGAACAGACGTGTCCAACAGTGGGGCTTCACTGGTCCAGTCTCCTGGACCAGTCTGGTGGGTCAGGTGACCCAGAACACCGGTCCCCAGCAGCAGCAGTGAGATCCGGTCCAGGTGGGTCCAGGTGGGTCCAGCTGGACTCAGTCAGTCTCAGTCAGCCTCACGGCAGGAGGTCAAAGGTTAAAAATAAAAACCGCCAGCGTCTCTGTCCTCAGACGGATTTGTATTCAGCTGAAGAAGAAGAAAAAGGAAAGTCAGGCTTTAATTCCCACCTCCCATCACTCTCACCTGTTTCTCACCTCTCCATCACTCGTTAATCAGCAGATAACGAGCCGTCCCGCCCGACGGGTTGACCGACTGGTTAACCGACTGGTTAACCCCCCCCCCCCCCCCCCCCCTTCTTTTTTGGTGCTCTTCTCTTCTTTCTTTGCCAGTTTGGCGCCCGTTGGTCCGCCTGCCTCTCTGCACCGCTGGAGGAGAAAATGGCGGCCGAGAGGAGGAAGAAAAGAAGAGGAAAAAAAAAAAACCGTAACGCACCGCTGCAGCCGCCATTTTGTTCTGGCTCTTAACTCCGGGGTGCCCCCCCCCCCCCCCCCCCCCCCACCTCCCTGAGCCCCCGACTCCTCTCCCACCCCCCCGGACCTCCACCCCGACCTGCAGGAGGATCAGCCAGGCGGACAGGAACCATGAAAACCTCCTCCGACCCGTCTTTAACTCGTCCTCTGACCTTTATCTCTTAGATTCAGACGCATCGTCCTGTTTGTCCTGTTTTCTTCTAAACCGCAGCTTTTTAAATGTAGAACGAAGGAACGAAAAGTTCAAGAGTCTGGATGATAGCTGATAATTAAACACACCAAAAAAAACTGTTTATTGATTCCAAATACGAAATACGAGAGAACTGGTCATTATCTATTAATTATCTGTTAATTATCTGGTAATCTGTTAATTATCTAACAGATAAGAAATAATCTCCAGCCAAAGACACAAAGGTGAGACGTCCAACCTTCACCTGAAAGAGCTTAAAACCTCCACATATGACAGTTATCATGTTGGAGGACGAATTTATTCAGTCTCTATGTATGTATGTGTGTGTGTATTTAAAAAAAAAAAAAAAAAAAAAAAAAAAAAAAAAAATAATAATATATATATATATATATAGAATATATATATATATAGATATATATATATATATATATATATATATATAATAGATATATATATATATATATATAGCACCAAAAATATATCTATATATATATATATATATATATATATATATATATATATATATGTATATGTACTGTCATGTAAAAAATTATTAGACCACCCTTGTTTTCTTAGTTTCTTGTTCATTTTAATGCCTGGTACAACTAGGTACATTTGTTTGGACAACATAACGATAACCACAAAGATTGCTCATAAGAGTTTTATTTAAGAGCTGATATCTTACCATTTCCATGGTTTCTTGATTATATAAATCTTAATCACTTATAGTTTTTTATATATATAGCTATGGCGTTGTTCTGCCAAAAACACTGCTTTTATGCATTCAGTGTTTCTTTTCTGTCTGTTATATCACATGATGAGTTTAGTGGACCATATTAAAGGAACAAGAAATGAAGAAAAAAATGGGCAAAGAAGGACATCGGGAGGGAGAGAGAGAAGAATATAGATATAGAGGGAAGATAATAGGAGGATAGTGGAGAGGAGATATAGATAGAGATATATCCCATAGAAGCCATATGTGTATAGTATATATATATATATATATATATATATATATATATATATATATATATATTATATATAAGATATATATAAATACCAGTCATGGAAAAAAATTATTAGCCACATTTTTTGTTCACTGTTCAAACACTTTTAACATCAGCACTTGTCAGTAACACATATTTAGTGTAAATCTCATCTTAAAAAATGTAAAATAAAAAAATCTTTTTGCTACTGCCAGGACATTAATGTCATCCTGTTTTTATGAAAAATAAAAAAAATCGACCATCAAAATCGTGATCCACAATCAGAACATTAAAACATTAGTTTCTGAGGTAACAGCAGAAACGTTTCTGTTCAGGACCAACTGTTTTTGTTATTAAAGTTGAGGCTCAGAAAAACTCACTATTAAATCTCCTTTAAAGAGTTTGTTTATAAAAGACTATAGGGGAAAATTATTTTCTTAGGGTCTTCCAGTTTTCAAAGCTTGTGAGCAACATGCGTTAATGTGCGATAAAATAAATGTTGGCGTTAATAAATTGATGAGTTAATGTGATAATAACGCGTTATCTTGCCCAGCCCTAATTTATTTATAGTTGTCAGGTGGGTTTACTTTCACCTGGAGAATTTTTGGTCCACTCACCACGTCTAACTTTGCTCATAAAATCACCTCCTCACGAACAAAGCTCTGGATTCAAAACCCAGATTATTCTGTAGGAACGTTAGTGATTCCCCGCTGACGACAGGTTTGGAGCTCAGGAAGCTCAGTGACGGTTCTGGACCCAGCCAGAGACCGCCGTATGAAGGTGAGACCGTCACCTGGTCTGGGAACCGTCGGGTCAGAACATGATCTCATGGATCCAACCAAGGAGGCAGGATGATCCCAGTGAGACCAGAGGACGGAGACAACCAGGAGGAACAGAATAAAACAAGACAGGCCATCAGAGACGACCCCCATCAGGAGTCCACCGCGGCTTCACGACACCGTTGGTACCTCCGTAACGACCCGGGTCCCTGTGGGTCACAGCATCCAGGTGGGCGGAGCCAGCGGAGGCAGGAGCAGATTCAGTCTCAGACGCCTGCAGGTCCGTTCGGCTTCATGGAGGGCGAATGACTGGAAGACATCCAGGTCCCAGAACAACCCCGTATCATGACGCCTCCACTGCCGTGCCTGGCAGCTGCTCTGAGGTGGTTCTGCTGGAACGCTGTCTGGTTTTCTCCCAACGTGGTTCTGGACGTTGAAGGCCAGACGGCTCCAGACGTCAGTCCTGCTTCCAGGTTCTTCTCAGACAGAAGAGGTTCTTCTCCTGGAAACCTCCCCACAAAAACTCATCACACGAGTTGAAATATTTCTGATGAACGTGAAACTGCGCTAAAAAGCACCTGATGAATGCGCAGGTCTGGTGTTTTCTCTGAGCGTTAGATGGTCCGACCCTGGACTGGACCTGCTGGGACGTCTGGTCCTGGACAGATGGACAGCTGTCTTCACACCACAGAACATTCAACCCCAGATTGGAGGTTATTTTATTACTGTTTCTAGATAATAGGGATGCATGATAAGCTCCTAAAGGCCGATAACCGATAACACACTCACATATACCTAAGATCATTATTAATACTATGAACTAAACCTAAAAAATGTTTTGACTTTTTAAATGAACAGATATTTATTTTTTCCAAATGAAAAACTATTGACAAACCTCTCAAACATTTTCATAAATCTATCAAACAAACCTATTTGATATCTCACATTAACTTAAATAAGGTTCATTACTGACTGATATAAAAAATAAAGGCTCCTTGAACTGATGGAAATACATGCATCAGAATTACTAACTGAAAAAGATTAACATTTAAAGGATTTTGGCTTGTGGTTCCATTTAAATTAATACCTTTAATTAAAGTAAATGAGGTTCAGTAGTTTTTTTATTTTTTAATCTCATGGAAGCTTTAGATGAGAGGAATGAGGGAGAGAAGAGACTGCTGGCTTTGCACACGTTAGCATTAGCTTCCATTAGCTCACGTTAGCGTGATTTCAAAACTCCATGGAAGTGATTGTTATGTTGTAGGTGGCTGATCAGGTTTTACGTATTAAAGCTTGTGCTTCCCTCCTCGTAGAATTCACTCGGAGGATTCGTCACAAATAACCACCAAACTATCTTCTTCTGAAACTTTAACCAAGTTCCACGCCGCCATGTTTGTTGTGATCAGCGCTGTGCTGCAGGCTGCATTCAAGGTGGTAACGTAAATTCCCTCCGTTCCCTCGTTTGCTAGTCGTTCTTTCAGCCTTTTTTATTTTTTTTTTTTTGTGTAACATGAAGGAAAATACTGCAAATATCAATTCAAGTCAGCAACTACTAAAATTATGACCGAGTTAACGAGTTGTTTTCTGGCATGAGGGGGTATTCTTGATTTTCCTGATTGAGTAATCGTTTTTTCTGATTATGCCGACGTTACTTGAACATAACATTCACTGCTGGTCATTCAAGGCTCAGAGGGAGCGAGACACTGCTGTGTTGACAGAAATATAAATGTTATCGGGGCTATTCGTCGTGATATCGGAGACTTATCGGGATGATGTCATCATTTCCTGTTATCGTGCACCGCTACTAGATACAAATGTGTATTTTTTTCCTCCATTGTTTTTGGTCTGGGGTTTTATTATCCTGATACTGAGACTCACAGTGAAGTTATTTTATTTAGTTGTCAGGCTCTGATTGGACGACGGTCGTGTTCCTGGAAATCCTTCACCTTGTTTCAGATAATTGTGGATCTCTGTCAGCGGTGACGGACCTCTGCAGATGGTCCAGGCGGCAGGACGCGTCCCTCCGTCCCTCCGTCCCTCCGTCGGCTGCACGGACCAATAGTTTGTCAGCGTGGCGTCACGATGGGAGAGGTTTCTGTCAGAGCCGCTCCTCCAGTTATTTTTACATTCTCTCCTCCTCGTGTCTCAGCACTTCATCATGCTTTCTGCTCCCGCTCATGCATTTTTAATGTTTGACCCCACATTTCACTAGATCCACACGCACACACACACACACACACACCGGGAAACTTTGAAGTCCTGGGCTCACAGGGGTGGAGGAGGAGGAGGAGGAGGAGGAGGAGGAGGAGGAGGGTGAAAAGCTGCAACCTTTCACTGTTTTCTGATGAAATGTGGCCCAGAAGCATCAGCAGGAGCGGAGCGGGTCGCATCAGGATACGAGCCCGGCGGTTCCAGCTCGGCTCTGTTTCTGAACCAGAGCCAGCAGTCGTGATAGTTACGCCGCAGACGCAGGTATCGGGTTCCCCTCCAACAACTGGGCCGCGTCTGAGCGGGTCAGACCCGCCTTTGAACCAGACACCGGCGAGCAGGAAACCGGAGATCGTTTATAGATGAATTATTTGTCTGATTCTGTCACGGTTTCAAAATGTTTGGTGGATGAAGTGAAACTGATCTGAGAGCAGGCTTCAGATGCTCGAACCCCACAGACCGACGGGCTTCTGCCGTCTGAACAGAGATTGAGCCGAGGAAGAACCGTAGTAAAATAAAGATGAATGCAGTCGGCTGCAGGGGGGTTTTCTCTGAAACTGCCTCCAGTTTCATGTTGGCCCAGTAAGACCTGAGGGCCCGTTTAAAAAGCTTCAAAAACCCAAACTGAGTTTAAAAACAGCCTCGTAAAACCAGAGTCGTCATCGTTCTCCATGACGGTGATTTCTCAGCTTCTGAGGCAGATAGAAAGTTGAATTAAAACTCATCTGGGAGCTTAAATGACTGTTACTGGTTTAAACAAACGGATCAGGCCTCAACCAGCTGCTCCGCTGGTTCTGCTGGTGAAGTTCTGTCAGTCAAAGTAAATCAACTCCTGTTGGCTTTTGTCTTGGTGGGAACCTGTGGGTCCACGAACTGATCTGAGCCTGTTTTAGTGTGTGTATATAAATATAAATATATATATGTGTGTGTGTGTGTATATATAAATATATAAATATATATATGTGTGTGTGTATATATAAATATAAATATATATATATGTGTGTGTGTGTGTTCCTGGTGTCCCGTATGGACCCGGGGATCAATGAGGGACCTTCATGTCTGAGGAGAAGTGACTCACCAGGAGTCTCTGAACACCAGTAACAACATTTAAAAAATAAAATAAAATAAAACAATGCAGACAAAGAAACTAAAGGACACTCTGATTACTGTAAATCAAAGTTTTCTGACTGCAGAAGTGCAGAAAGATTTTTGAACTAAACCGCGAAGCTCCGGCAAGATTTCTAAAAGTTGGCAAATTAATCGTGAATATATATATATATATGTATATATATATATTTTTTTTTTTCTTTTTTTTTTTTTTCTTAATTTTATTTTTTATTTTCTCGTGTCTAATGCAACTAGACACAACTAGACAACTCCATGTTGATGTGTGTTAACAACAACGGACAGCACTGGTTGTAAATGTTCTTCATACTGATTGTCCTCCAGTCTGTGGAGGTCCAGGTCCGAGTCCAGAACCAGGTCCAGAACCAGGACGTTGTAGTGATCACGTTCTCACTGGACCTCGTAGGAAACTGTCACCGTCTCCTCTGTCCTGCTGCTTGTTGCTTCTGGGTGCTGCTTTGCATTTCTTTGGTTTTTCATTAAAAAAAAAATAAATAAATAATGAACCAAATTTTAACAAATTTGTTGACAAGCTGCAAAAAAACATGATCTACTTGAACTGTTCCAACATGAGATGTGTGTATATATATAAATATAAATATATATACACACACATATATATGTATATGTGTGTGTGTGTGTGTGTGTGTATATTTATATATATACACACACACACGTAGATAGTAATAGATAATATACATCCAGTCTCTTGAACATCTTCGTGCTCCAACATTTTCTGAATTATTGGAGAGAAATTTAAAACCAAAGTCATCAAATAAGAAGGAAATTATTAAGAAAACAAAAACAAAAAAAATTGTCGCGGGTCCATCTGATTGGCCATTATTAAATATTTTATTAACATCCAGAGCTTAAATGCGTGGAAATTAGAAATAAAAAGCAATGTTTTTTTTTATTTATTTATTTATTTTTTTTTAGCGATATTGATTATTGCCCATGTTCATATTGCCAGGATGGTAAATTTTAAATATATTTCGTAGCCCAAGTATTAATTATGAAGTTACTCATTTCATCAGTTTGCAGCGGTAATTTTTTATTTTTTATTTAAAAAAAAAAAGTTTCTGGACTTAGATGTTGTGAGTGAACTTGAATTAATTAACGAAAAACTGTTTTCACGAGCTTTTGTGTAAAATGATGGTTAGAGTTTAAAAAGGAGCAGTAAGATAAAAACCAAAAAGCTGTATTCCTTCAGTCAGACCAGACCCAGACCCAGACCAGTCAGACCAGTCAGACCAGACCCAGACCAGTCAGACCAGACAGACCAGACCCAGACCAGTCAGACCAGTCAGACCAGACCCAGACCAGTCAGACCAGTCAGACCAGACAGACCCAGACCCAGACCAGTCAGACCAGTCAGACCAGACCCAGACCAGTCAGACCAGACCCAGACCAGTCAGACCAGTCAGACCAGTGTGTACATACTGGTGTGTGTCGCTGCAGGATTCCGGGTTTTTCCACGCAGCTGTTCTTGGCAGCAGCTCACTGCTGTTTATCCTGCGTGAATGTGATGTGACTGTGACGATGCTGGACCGATCAATTTTTATTGATTGCTCCATTATATGGTTTTGTGAATGAAAGACGATATGCAGAGACTAAATTTATTCAGACTGAATGAACTCCCTCCCTTCAGACGGATTTAAATGAACTCAAATCTTCCCTGAGTGATTGAATATTCTTGTTTGTTCTGTATTTATGAGTCTTGTGCTGAAGTCAAATAACTTCATTTTAATTTATTTGTAATTGTGTGCAGATAATTGATAGTTTTTTATTTGAATTTAAAATTTGGATTCATTAATTCAGTTTTTTATCCAGATGGAATAAAGGAAGATGAATTTAGATTTTTTTGTTTTTTTCAAAAGAAAACCATCAGATTTAAATGTTGAGTATCTTCTGAAAATACAAAACATTTAAAGTTTGACGACATTCGTTCTGGAGATTCTTGGTAGAAATAAAAAAAAAAATCACACAAACTAGATTTCTCTTGCTTTTCAACAGTAATTCATTTATTCATTGTTCGGTCGGTTCAAACATGACACATTTACTGAACGATCCTCGTAGAACACAGAGCTTCTGCCGACGCTAGCCCAGCCTAGCGTAGCCCGGCTAGGGAGCAGCCGCGGTCGGACTGCAGCTTGTTCGTATCATTAACGGTACAAGAAGCCGTATCATCTTTAAAATAAGATTCTACTCTCTTAGCGCTTAATTCACAGCTTAGACGTCAGATATAAGTAGCTAAAGTGACGACGGCTAGCCATTAACATCAAAGACTGTCACATAAAAAAAGATCCCGTTAATCGTGGGGCGTACGTCCTGTTTTACCTGATGAGGTTCATATGATCGGGGTCAATGACTGACTGTTGGAGCTCCACCCGGTGGTCATTGAAGGAACTGCACATTTAACCAGTTTGTTAAGCCAGGCGCAGCCCCGTAGATCTGTCGCAGTAGCCAGTTACTGCCTGTAAAATGTAACATACATATTATTTTTCTTTGCGGTCTCTTGTAATAATTGCTGAGTTTTTTTTGTTTTTTTTTAATGTTTTTTTTTTGACGGTGACTTTTTCTTCCTTCTCTAGTGTGGTCTCATTTACTCGTATTAATTGGTGATATCTGCTCAGTTTCACACGAATCAAGTCTGCAGCTCCGTCCCAGAATCCCCCAGGTGGACCAGGTCTGTCAGGGTTCTGGTCCAGGTCTGTCAGGGTTCTGGTCCAGGTCTGTCAGAGGTCTGGACCAGGTCTGTCAGGGTTCTGGTCCAGGTCTGTCAGGGTTCTGGTCCAGGTCTGTCAGAGGTTCTGGACCAGGTTGTCAGGGTTCTGTCAGAGGTTCTGTCCAGGTCTGTCAGAGGTCTGGACCAGGTCTGTCAGGGTTCTGGTCCAGGTCTGTCAGGGTTCTGGTCCAGGTCTGTCAGGGTTCTGGTCCAGGTCTGTCAGAGGTCTGGACCAGGTCTGTCAGGGTTCTGGTCCAGGTCTGTCAGGGTTCTGGTCCAGGTCTGTCAGGGTTCTGGTCCAGGTCTATCGGAGGTCTGGATCCATGAGTCACCTTCACACCGCTCTGCTGCCAAGCAGCTTTGCTATTTATTTTTTTGGAGACCAATCTGAAACATTTTCATTCATAATTTTTTCTTGTGCTTCCACAAAGACGGCCTTCACTAATATGTGCTTTACATTAATTTTCAAATATTCTCTGAATATCAGCGTAAACATTTTAAAGTGTGAAGGCTCTTCGTTGTGTCTGCAGCCTCAACATTAATATTAGTGGACACGTTTCTAGAATAAAAATGTTTTTGATGCCTCCTGTCCTTCTATTTCTCCTTTTCTGTTCGTTCGACATAAAAATAATAATAATAATTAGGGGTGCACGATAACTATCGGGCCGATAACAGGAAATGATGACGTCATCCCGATAAGTCCGATATCACGACGAATAGCCCCGATAACATTTATATTTCTGTCAACACAGCAGTGTCTCGCTCCCTCTGAGCCTTGAATGACCAGCAGTGAATGTTATGTTCAAGTGACGTCGGCATAATCAGAAAAACGATTACTCAATCAGGAAAATCAAGAATACCCCCTCATGCTAGAAAACAACTCGTTAACTCGGTCATAATTTTAGTAGTTGCTGACTTTAATTGATATTCACAGTATTTTCCCACATGTTACACATAAAAATAGAAAAAATAGATAAGGCTGAAAGAACGACTAGCAAACGAGGGAACGTGGGAATTTACGTTCCACCTTGAATGCAGCCTGCAGCACAGCGCTGATCACAACAAACATGGCGGCGTGGAACTTCGTTAAAGTTTCAGAAGAAGATAGTTTGGTGGTTATTTGTGACGAATCCTCCGAGTGAATTCTACGAGGAGGGAAGCACAAGCTTTTAATACGTAAAACCTGATCAGCCACCTACAACATAACAATCACTTCCATGGAGTTTTGAAATCACGCTAACGTGAGCTAACGGAAGCTAATGCTAACGTGCACAAGCCAGCAGCAGTCTATCCTCTCCCTCATTCCTCTCATCTAAAGCTTCCATGAGATTAAAAAAATAAAAAATCACTGAACCTCATTTACTTTAATTAAAGGTATTAATTTAAATGGAACCACAAGCCAAAATCCTTTAAATGTTAATCTTTTTCAGTTAGTAATTTTGATGCATGTATTTCCATCAGTTCAAGGAGCCTTTATTTTTTATATCAGTCAGTAATGAACCTTATTTAAGTTAATGTGAGATATCAAATAGGTTTGTTTGATAGCTTTATGAAAATGTTTGAGAGGCTTGCCAATAGTTTTTCATCGGAAAAAATAAATATCTGTTCATTTAAAAAGTCAAAACTATTTTTTGATTTTGTTCATAGTATTGATGTAATGATCTTAGGCAGCCATTCCCAAACTTCAGAACACCAAGGCCCAGTTTGAAATGTGAAAAATCTCCACAGCCCACACAAACCTTTAATTACAACATACAGGACTAGAAGCTATCCTCCGATATTAATGTAAAGGGTCAACAAATAAGGTGACACTTGTTATATTAGGTTAAGATTTCAATAAAATAACACTTAACTGGCTTATTTTAATACTTCTTAATGTTTTTTTAAACCATGTCATGAATATTTTACAGTAGTTAAAACGTGTTTTAAAAAGATCAAAAATTTAAAACGTATTTGTTTAATTTTAATGACCTCTCATGGCCCACCTGAGGTACCACGACGGCCCACCAGGGGGCCGCGGCCCACACTTTGGGAATCACTGATCTTAGGTATATGTGTGTGTTATCGGTTATCGGGATCGGCCATTTGGAGCTGAAAGTTATCGATTTTAGGTATCAGCCGTTAGGAGCTGAAAGTTATCGGTTATCGGTATCGACCTTTAGGAGCTGAAAGTTATCGGTATCGTTATCAGCCTTTAGGAGCTGAAAGTTATTGATTATCTGTATCGGCCTTTAGGAGCTGAAAGTTATCGGTATCAGCCTTTAGGAGCTGAAAGTTATCGGTATCGGTGTCAGCCTTTAGGAGCTGAAAGTTATCGGTTATTGGTATCGGCCTTTAGGAGCTGAAAGTTATCGGTATCGGCCTTTAGGAGCTGAAAGTTATCGATTATCGGTATCGGCCTTTAGGAGCTGAAAGTTAGCGATTATCGGTGTCGGCCTTGAGGAGCTGAAAGTTATCGGTATCGGCCTTTAGGAGCTGAAAGTTAGCGATTATCGGTATCGGCCTTTAGGAGCAGAAAGTTATCGATTATCGGTGTCGGCCTTTAGGAGCTGAAAGTTATTGGTATCGGCCTTTAGGGGCTGAAAGTTAAAACTGTCGTAGCGTCCGTCTGAGTCTGTCACCAACATGAACGCTGCCCGGTCCAACACGAGCAGCTTTACTAAGATTTAAAATGTCCACCAGGTGAAGAAGAAGGAGGACTTGATGAAGTCAGAGGAGACAAACGCTGAAACATCCCTAAAGAAACCAGGAAGTGACACCAACACGGGACAGACCTGTAGAGTCGTGTAGAGACCTGTAGAGACCTGTAGAGACCTGTATAGTCCTGTAGAGACCTATAGAGTCCTGTAGAGTCGTGTAGAGACCTGTATAGTCCTGTAGAGACCTGTGGAGTCCTGTATAGTCCTGTAGAGGACCTGTAGAGACCTGTAGAGACCTATAGTCCTGTAGAGACCTATAGAGTCCCTGTAGGAGTCGTGTAGAGGACCTGTATAGTCCTGTAGAGATACCTGTAGAGTCCCTGTATAGTAGAGACCTGTGAGTCCTGTAGAGACCTGTATAGTCCTGTAGTCCTGTAGAGACCTGTAGAGTCCTGTAGAGAGTCCTGTAGAGACCTGTATAGTCCTGTAAGACCTGTAGAGACCTATAGAGTCCTGTAGAGTCCTGTAGAGTCCTGTAGAGACCTGTAGAGACCTGATAGACCTGTATAGTCCTGTAGAGACCTGTATATAGAGACCTGTAGAGTCCTGTAGAGACCTAGAGTCTGTAGAGACCTGTATAGTCCTGTAGAGACCTGTAGACCTGTAGAGTCCTGTAGAGAGTCCTGTAGAGACCTATAGAGTCCGTAGAGTCGTGTAGAGACCTGTATAGTCCTGTAGAGACCTGTAGAGTCCTGTATAGTCCTGTAGAGACCTATAGAGTCCTGTAGAGTCCTGTAGAGACCTGTATAGTCCTGTAGAGACCTGTAGAGTCCTGTAGAGTCCTGTAGAGTCCTGTAGAGACCTGTATAGTCCTGTAGAGACCTGTAGAGAGTCCTGTAGAGACCTGTAGTAGAGACCTGTATAGTCCCTGTAGAGAGACCTGTAGACCTGACCCTGTAGAGAGTCCTGTAGAGACCTGTATAGAGTCCTGTAGAGACCTGTAGAGACTGTATAGTCCTGTCCTGTAGAGACCCTGTAGAGTCCTGTAGAGACCTGTAGAGACCTGTATAGTCCTGTAGAGACCTGTAGAGACCTGTATAGTCCTGTAGAGAGAGACCTGTAGAGACCTGTAGAGACCTGTATAGTCCTGTAGAGACCTGTAGAGTCCTGTATAGTAGAGACCTGTATAGTCCTGTAGAGACCTGTAGAGACCTGTAGAGACCTGTAGAGACCTGTAGAGACCTGTAGAGTCCTGTAGAGACCTGTAGAGACCTGTAGAGACCTGTAGAGACCTGTAGAGACCTGTAGAGACCTGTATAGTCCTGTAGAGACCTGTAGAGTCCTGTATAGTCCTGTAGAGACCTGTAGAGTCCTGTATAGTCCTGTAGAGACCTGTAGAGTAGAGACCTGTAGACCTGTAGAGTCCTGTAGAGTCCTGTAGAGACCTGTAGACCTGTAGAATAGAGACTGTAGAGACCTGTAGAGACCTGTAGAGACCTGTAGAGACCTGTAGACCTGTAGAGACCTGTAGAGACCTGTAGAGACCTGTATAGTCCTGTAGAGACCTGTAGAGACCTGTAAGCTGTAGACCTGTAGTCCTGTAGACCTGTAGAGACCTGTATAGTCCTGTAGAGACCTGTAGAGACCTGTATAGTCCCTGTAGAGACCTGTAGAGAGTTATAGTCCTGTAGAGACCTGTACCTGTACCTGTCCTGTAGAGACCTGTAGAGACCTGTATGTCCTGTAGAGACCTGTAGAGTCCTGTATAGTCCTGTAGAGACCTGTAGAGACCTGTAGAGACCTGTATAGTCCTGTAGAGACCTGTAGAGACCTGTATAGTCCTGTAGAGACCTGTATAGTCCTGTAGAGACCTGTAGAGTCCTGTAGAGTCCTGTATAGTCCTGTAGAGACCTGTAGAGTCCTGTAGAGTCCTGTAGAGTCCTGTAGAGACCTGTAGAGACCTGTAGAGTCCTGTATAGTCCTGTAGAGACCTGTAGAGTCCTGTATAGTCCTGTATAGTCCTGTAGAGACCTGTAGAGTCCTGTATAGTCCTGTAGAGACCTGTAGAGTCCTGTATAGTCCTGTAGAGACCTGTAGAGTCCTGTATAGTCCTGTATAGTCCTGTAGAGACCTGTAGAGTCCTGTATAGTCCTGTATAGTCCTGTAGAGACCTGTAGAGACCTGTAGAGACCTGTAGAGTCCTGTATAGTCCTGTAGAGACCTGTAGAGACCTGTAGAGTCCTGTATAGTCCTGTAGAGACCTGTAGAGTCCTGTATAGTCCTGTAGAGACCTGTAGAGACCTGTAGAGTCCTGTATAGTCCTGTATAGTCCTGTAGAGTCCTGTATAGTCCTGTATAGTCCTGTATGTAGAGACCTGTAGAACCTGTATAGTCCCTGTAGAGACCTGTAGAGACCTGTAGAGTCCTGTATAGTCCTGTAGAGACCTGTAGAGTCCTGTATAGTCCTGTAGAGACCTGTAGAGACCTGTATAGTCCTGTAGAGTCCTGTAGAGTCCTGTATAGTCCTGTAGAGACCTGTAGAGTCCTGTATAGTCCTGTAGAGTCCTGTAGAGTCCTGTATAGTCCTGTAGAGACCTGTAGAGTCCTGTATAGTCCTGTATAGTCCTGTAGAGACCTGTAGAGATCAAGCCACAACATGGATAACAAATGGACAATAAGGTAAACTAGCCTATTCAAACTCACTATTAAACATGAACAATAATCAACCATCCGAGATTGAAAAACTCAACCTGGAAACCTTCAAATACACGGAATATAAAACACAAGATATTGAAAATGACATAGATCCGGACAATAACTTCTATAAGAACATACATAGACAATGTGAATATTATACAGAAGAGCATTTCAAAGGAAATATTAAGATGGATGGGTCAATATCAGTTATTCATTTTAATAGTAGGAGTCTCATCTCGAACTTGTCAATATTAAACAATGCTTAAGAAAAATTGATAATAAGTTTACAGTAATTGCGATATCCGAGACATGGCTTAGTGAGGAATATATACACATGGTCAGGATGGAGGGATATGAACTGTTTTATATGAACAGGATGCATATTAAAGGAGGGGGAGTAGCATTGTATATTGATGAAAAATATAAAGGCAAATCTATCAAAAATAAATCATTCGCCTTGGATGACATAATGGAATGTATTACAGTAGAAATAGAGATGCAGAAGTCCAAAAATATTTTAATAAGTTGTGTATACAGAAAACCAGGATCATGTGTTAAAACATTTAAGGAAAAATTACTGGAATTATATAGTAATATAAATAATAAAAAATCAGTATGTATCTGTGGAGATTTCAATATAGACCTGCTGAACCCACAAGAACATAATATAATCACAGAATTCATCAATGCAATGTTCAGTATCAGTTTGTATCCCTCAATCACAAGACCAACCAGAATAACAACGCACAGTGCAACAATTATTGATAATATCTTTACCAATATAATAGATAAGGAAGTTACAAGTGGATTAATAATAAATGATACAAGTGACCACTTACCTGTTTTTGTAATTATACCGAGCAACACTAAGACCAATAAAAATATTAAAACTATTAAAACTGTTAGATTTAAATCACAGGATTCTATTAATGCTTTTAAACAAGACCTAATTAAACAAGATTGGAACAATGTATATACAGAAGATGCTGATGTGGCATTTGACAATTTCTTGTCAATAATAACTGATTCTTTTGAAAAAAATTGTCCTATAGTAAAGAAAGTAGTGAGAAAAAAATATACTGAGAAACCGTGGATTACAAAAGGAATACTAATTGCAAGTAAGCGGAAAAATGCATTGTATAAAGAATTCCTAAAGAGAAGAACAGTAGAGGCTGAAATTACATACAAGGCATATAAAAATAAATTAATCCAAATAACTAGAAGGAGTAAAAGGGAACACTACAGTAAATTACTAGAGGACAATAAAAACAATATCAAAAATACTTGGAATATACTGAATGAAATTTATAAAAAAAGATACAAGGGAGACAGGATATCCCACCTACTTCCTAACAAAAAACAACTCAATCTCTACTGATACGATTGCAGCTGCAAATGAGTTTAACACTTTTTTTTGTTAATATTGGTCCTGGTTTAGCTGGGGAAATTGCAAACACTGGTAATGGTGATGGAGTAGAGAGTAGAAATACACATGTCGCAGAGTCTATGTTATAAGAGGAACTGATGAAAAAGAAATTATAGATATTGTTAAAAAAACTTGAAGGCAAGACGTCCTCAGACTGGAATGGTTTTGACATGCTTACAATTAAAAACGTCATTGAATGTATTGCTAAACCTTTCACACATATCTGCAATCAGTCTCTGAAAACTGGCATATTTCCAGAAAAAATGAAAACTGCAAAAGTGATCCCAATATTTAAAGCTGGAGACAAACATCAATTTTCAAATTATCGACCGGTTTCTCTGTTGTCTCAGTTCTCAAAAATTCTGGAAAAATTGTTTTACGTAAGAATGGATGATTTTATTACAAAACATGGTGTATTGTGTGAACAGCAGTATGGGTTTAGAGCAAATAGGACAACTACTTATGCAGTATTGGAATTTGTAGAGGGAATTACAAAGGCAGTAGAAAATAAAGAATATGCAGTTGGGGTTTTTTTAGATTTAAAAAAAGCATTTGATACCGTAGATCACGACCTATTATTAAAGAAGTTGCAAAAATACGGTATTAGAGGAACAGCATTGTCCTGGATACAGAGCTATCTAAACAACAGGCACCAGTATGTGGAAATACATAAAATCAAATCACAGCTAAGGAAGGTTACATGCGGGGTGCCTCAAGGTTCAGTATTGGGACCACTGTTATTCTTACTGTATATTAATAACATATGTGAAGTGTCTAAAGTCATGAGAACAACTCTGTTTGCAGATGATACGAACTTATTGTGTTGTGGAAATAATTTGGAGCAACTTTTGGATATAGTAGAAAAGGAACTGGGGAGGATGAAAAATTGGTTTGATGAAAATAAATTAATGCTCAATTTAAGTAAGACGAAATTCATGATTTTTAGTAATCGATCTACTAAATCAAGCAAGAAGCTCATGATAAATGATGTGGAAATCAAAAAGTAAATGAAATCAAATTCCTTGGAGTAATAATAGATAATAAATTAAGCTGGAAGCCACATATACATTATATAAAAACTAAAATATCTAAATCAACTGCAATACTCAATAAAGCCAAAGACCTCCTAAACCAAGCTTCCCTTTACACATTATATTGTTCATTCATTTTACCATATATGTGCTACTGTGTGGAGGTGTGGGGGAATACATACAAAACAAACATTGACCCATATTTTATCCTGCTAAAAAGAGCTATACGAATTGTTTGTAAATAAAACAAAATATAGAGAACCGACAAATCCACTTTTTATTAAATTGAAAATATTAAAATTTAGAGATTTAGTTGACTTTAAAACAATTCAATTTATGTATAAGGTTAAAACTGTCAACTGCCAGCTAGTATCCAAGAGTTGTTCCAAATAAGAGAGAGCGGGTACAATTTGAGGGGGAAGCTACATGTTCAAGAAACCACCAGTCAGGACTAACATGAAATATCATAGTGTTACAGTAAGGGGAGTTACTCTGTGGAATGATTGTAGTGATGAGATGAAAACATGTAATAATATATCCAAACTGAAGACACTGTACAAAATGAAGATACTGCGAGCTTATGAGATGGAGCAGTAATGGCTTGAGTCTTGTTTTTTCTTTTTGCTTTGTCTTGTTGTTGTTTATGTAGTGTTCTTGGCAGCTATGGGCTAACGTAGGTCTCGGCCTACTTTTTTGATTTTTGCACTTATGGAATTGCACAAGAAATAGCACTTACGCTAACTTTATTAGGTTGTTTGTTGTTGTTTGTTTGTTTTTTTTGTTTGTTTTTTTTGTGTGTTTTTTATACTAAATGCTAAAGCAGATGAACAAGGGGGTAGGACTAGAAAGTTTTTTTTTAACTTCTTCCTATCCCTTTTGGACATGATGTTTGGGTGACAAATGGACAGAAGGCAGATGCATTGTTTTTGTTTTGTTTTTTTAAACGGATGAGGCTTTGTTGCCTGTTGATTTTTTATTTCATTTTTTTGCTCTTGTTGTTTTTATTTGTGGGCAGACTGTATTACTTACTCTGCCTTGATCCTGTTTTTATTTTGTTTTTTAACATGTTCAATAAAAATTGATTGCTTGATTGATTGATAGAGACCTGTAGAGACCTTGGTTAAAGGTCCTGGACCTGGGATCAATGAAAATACTGGTTTCTGTTGTTCAACGGAGCCTTTCAGATTTAGTTTAGTTGAGTGAAGGCCTGTCCTCAGAGGAGAGTAGACAACAGTCATTCAAGGTTAGCGGATAAAGAGAATTTTAAAAACCTATTATATCTTTAAATCCTCTAAAATAAGACTGGAATCAGGTTGGTACTCGATATCGGCTGATACTCAACACCCACGTATCATAAATAATATTTGGGGGGAAAAAACATACTGGAGCATCTCCTAAAATAGATACAGTTTAATTAAAGTGAATGAGGTTTAGTAGTCTTTTTTTTTTTTTTTTTAATCTCATGGAAGCTTTAGATGAGAGAGATGATGGCGAGGAGGGGAGGGGAGGGGTTGACTTGCTGCTGGCTAGCTCACGTTAGCTCATGTTAGCTCACGTTAGCGTGATTTCAAAACTCCATGGAAGTGATGGTTGTGTTTCAGGTGGCTGATCAGGTTTGACGTATTAAAGCTTGTGCTATTTTTCCCTCCTTCGCTTGGAGCATTTGTCACAAATAACCAGCGAACTATCTTCCTCTGAAACTTTAATGAAATTGTACACCATCGCCGCCATGTTTTTTTTGTTTTTTCAGTGTACTGTTCCGTAATGCTGCATTCAAGGTGTAACGTAAATTCCTCCGTTCCCTCGTTTGCTCGTCATTCTTTCAGCCTTTTCTGTTTTTTTTTATGTTTTATGTGTAACATGTGGAACAATACTGCGTATATCAATTAAAGTCAGCAACTACCAAAATTATGACCAAGTTAACAAGTTGTTTTCTGGCATGAGGGGGTATTCTTGATTTTCCTTATTGAGTAATCGTTTTTCTGATTATGCAACGTCACTTGAACATAACATTCACTGCCGGTCATTCAAGGCTCAGAGGGAGCGAGGCACTGCTGTGTTGACAGAAATATAAATGTTATCGGGGCTATTCGTCGTGATATCGGACTTATCGGGATGACGTCATCATTTCCTGTTATCGGCCCGATAGTTATCGTTATAATTTAGTTATAATCCCTTTCAGTTCAGATCTGAAGATGAATAAAAATGTCCCGGAGCAGCTGGAGGAGCTTCTGGCCGACGACTCGTCGGCTCCACCGTCGGCGTTACTGATGTGACGTGAACGATCCGGCAGCTCCTCGGGTTCAAACCCTCGTCCTGGTCGTCCTGCGTGTTTTCACCCACCGATCTATCAATCAATCAATCAATCAATCAATCAGAGCATCTGGAGTTTGGACCCGTCAGTCTAACGTGACCCGTCTGCGTGAAGATGGTATGATGTTTCCGTGAGTCGCTGTGACGCGTCCACGGTCTGCGGCGGGTAACCCGACGCTCCGGTCCCGTCCCCTGATTGGCCCGTTGGGCCCCTCGCCGGGGGACGTGGAGGTTTCTGGGGCTCGGAGCAGATGGTGACCTTTGACCTCTGTGGGATCTTGAGACTTGAAGAAGGGAAAGAAAAGCAGAGTAACGTTACACGTGAGATCTCTGAGGAGCGAGCGGCCGACCGTCGGCGCTGTCAGTCACCAGCTCCTGAAAGGTTTCCTTCAAGGGTCGTTTCCTTCTTCGGGGGTTTGAAGGTAGACGTGATGCTGTTGAGGTTACGGCTGAACCAACAACCGTCCTCCTGCAGCCAAAGATGGAGAAACAAATCTGTTTTCTTTTCTCCTCTCAGCCCTGTTTCTGCTCAAACCAGACATTTCACCGAATCTTTGCTGAATATTTCCTCTGCTCTTAATTAGTGATCGTAATCGATGCTGCAATAATTCACTTTTGATACAGCAGCAGATGATGAGTTTAAATAAATCAGGTTTTCTGTCCCAGTTTGGATTGTTTGTGGAGGCTGGTTTTGATTTACACCCCTGACGGAGAATCTTCGCCCTGCTGTGGCGACAAAGATGGGTTTGTTTCTGGAATCAGACGGACTTTTAACAGAACCGACTCATTCAGATCCGTCTGCTCTGGTGGGTTCTGCTGGAGCAAAGTTCAAGTTACTGGAAAAAAAAAAAAAAAGCTTTTATACTGTACGTCTTCCTGCGTGGGAGATGTGTTGAGATAGTTTCATAACTGGAGTTTCTCTTGATCTGGTGATTGATCAGAACCGGTTTGAGACTAATTAGTGATTGATTCCTAGCCTCTATAGCGTTCTAGTTATTTTTCTCTTTGATACAAAGAAGCTGTTTCCTCCTGGATTGGACGTTGATGTCAGCAGTGGGCGGTACCTACAAACGCAGATCTGCTCAACACTGTTGAATAGACGACCAATCACAGCAGGGGTGAGACGTAGGCGGAGCTACAACCAGACGAGCATCAACCAAAGATGAATGGTAGAGTAGAAACACCAGGAACCACTTTGAGATGGCGGTGACGCTGTAAAGACGTCATTCAGCCTCCACCCTCCAGCTGTGCATTCACATTATCTGCTTTCACTCAGCCAATTAAAGTGGCCAGTGACCAGAGTTTTACCATGTTTTCCAGACTAGTTGCACTTTCTATTTGTAGTTTGTCTGGTCCTGAGACTTATATGTCAAAAATATCCTCCATGTCTCCATGACAACAACAGGACATCGTCTCCACTCACAACAACTGAACACTGATACTGAAAAAATAAAAAGAGTGAACCATAAAGACTGAGAGACACAGATATGAGACAGAAAAGAAAAATCTCTACTGAAGAATTTAAACTAAGATGATAAAATCTGCAGCTGAAAACAGTAACGGAGCAGCAGAGGAACCTCTGACAGCTATGAACCAATCAGAGAAGGAGAACCAGGACTGAAAGATGGACAGAGATGGAGGGACGAGTCCACAGACGGAGGAACGAGTCCACAGATGGAGAAACGAGTCAGCAGACGGAGGAATGAGTCCAGAGGTGGAGGAACGAGTCCACAGAAGGAGGGACGAGTCCACAGATGGAGGAACGAGTCCACAGATGGAGGGACGAGTCCACAGAAGGAGGGACGAGTCCACAGATGATGGAGGAACGAGTCCAGAGATGGAGGAATGAGTCCAGAGGTGGAGGAACGAGTCCACAGAAGGAGGGACGAGTCCACAGATGATGGAGGAACGAGTCCAGAGGTGGAGGAATGAGTCCACAGACGGAGGGACGAGTCCACAGATGATGGAGGAACGAGTCCAGAGGTGGAGGAACGAGTCCACAAACCATGGAGGAACGAGTACACAGACGGAGGAACGAGTCCACAGATGGAGGAACGAATCCACAGACGGAGGAATGAGTCCAGAGGTGGAGGAACGAGTCCACAAACCATTGAGGAACGAGTCCACAGATGGAGGAACGAGTCCAGAGGTGGAGGAACGAGTCCAGAGGTGGAGGAACGAGTCCACAGATGGAGAAATGAGTCCACAGATGGAGGAACAAGTCCACAGATGGAGGAATGAGTCCAGAGGTGGAGGAACGAGTCCACAGATGGAGGAACGAGTCCACAGATGGAGGAACGAGTCCACAAACGATGGAGGAACGAGTACACAGATGGAGGAACGAGTCCACAGATGGAGGAACGAGTCCACAGATGGAGGAATGAGTCCAGAGGTGGAGGAACGAGTCCACAGATGGAGGAACGAGTCCACAGATGGAGGAACGAGTCCACAGACGGAGGAACGAGTCCACAAACCATGGAGGAACGAGTACACAGATGGAGGAACGAGTCCACAGATGGAGGAACGAGTCCACAGACGGAGGAATGAGTCCAGAGATGGAGGAACGAGTCCACAGACGGAGGAACGAGTCCACAGATGGAGGAACGAGTCCACAGACGGAGGAACGAGTCCACAAACCATGGAGGAACGAGTACACAGATGGAGGAATGAGTCCACAGAAGGAGAGACGAGTCCACAGATGGAGGAACGAGTCCACAGATGGAGGAACGAGTCCACAGATGGAGGAACGAGTCCACAGACGGAGGAACGAGTCCACAAACCATGGAGGAACGAGTACACAGATGGAGGAATGAGTCCACAGAAGGAGAGACGAGTCCACAGATGGAGGAACGAGTCCACAGATGGAGGAACGAGTCCACAGATGGAGGAACGAGTCCACAGATGGAGGAACGAGTCCACAGACGGAGGAACGAGTACACAGATGGAGGAATGAGTCCACAGAAGGAGAGACGAGTCCACAGATGGAGGAACGAGTCCACAAACCATGGAGGAATGAGTCCACAGACGGAGGAATGAGTCCAGAGGTGGAGGAACGAGTACACAAACCATGGAGTAACGAGTACACAGATGGAGGAATGAGTCCAGAGGTGGAGGAACGAGTCCACAAACCATGGAGGAACGAGTCCACAGACGGAGGAGGAACGAGTCCAGAAGGAGGAGAACGAGTCCACAGACAGGAAGGAGGAACGAGTCCACAGATGGAGGAACGAGTCCACAGATGAGGAACGAGTCCCAGATGGCGAGAACGAGGAATGAGTCCACAGATGGAGGAACGAGTCCACAGATGGAGGAACGAGTCCACAGATGGATGGAGGAACGAGTCCACACGGATGGAACGAGTCCACAGATGAGTCCACAGATGGAGGAATGAGTCCAGAGGTGGAGGAACGAGTCCACAAACCATGGAGGAACGAGTCCACAGATGGAGGAATGAGTCCACAGACCGAGGAACGAGTCCACAAACCATGGAGGAACGAGTCCACAGACGGAGGAATGAGTCCACAGACGGAGGAACGAGTCCACAAACCATGGAGGAACGAGTCCACAGATGGAGGAATGAGTCCACAGACCGAGGAACGAGTCCACAGACGGAGGAACGAGTCCACAGACGGAGGAATGAGTCCAGAGGTGGAGGAACGAGTCCACAGATGGAGGAATGAGTCCACAGATGGAGGAATGAGTCCAGAGGTGGAGGAACGAGTCCACAGATGGAGGAACGAGTCCACAGACCGAGGAACGAGTCCACAGACGGAGGAACGAGTCCACAGACGGAGGAATGAGTCCAGAGGTGGAGGAACGAGTCCACAGATGGAGGAATGAGTCCACAGATGGAGGAATGAGTCCAGAGGTGGAGGAACGAGTCCACAGATGGAGGAACGAGTCCACAAACCATGGAGGAACGAGTCCACAGATGGAGGAATGAGTCCAGAGGTGGAGGAATGAGTCCAGAGGTGGAGGAACGAGTCCACAGATGGAGGAACGAGTCCACGAGAGGAGGAACGAGTCCACAGAAGGAGGAACGAGTCCACAGAAAACCATGGAGGAACGAGTCCACAGATGGAGGAAGAGTCCACATGGAGGAAAGTCCCAGATGGAGGAACGAGTCCACAGATGGAGGAATGAGTCCACAGATGGAGGAACGAGTCCAGAGGTGGAGGAACGAGTCCCACATGGAGGAACGAGTCCACACGGGGAAGGAAGAGTCCACAGATGGAGGAATGAGTCCAGAGGTGGAGGAACGAGTCCACAGAGGAACGAGTCCACGATGGAGGATGGAGGAACGAGTCCACAGACGGAGGAACGAGTCCACAGACGAGGTCCACAGAGGAGATGGAGGAACGAGTCCACAGCTGGAGGAACGAGTCCACAGATGGAGGAACGAGTCCACAGATGGAGGAACGAGTCCACAGATGGAGGAACGAGTCCACAGAACAGACAGACGAGGAACGAGTCCACAGACGGAGGAACGAGTCCCAGATGGAGGAACGAGTCCACAGATGGAGGAACGAGTCCACAGACGGAGGAACGAGTCACACAGGAGGAACGAGTCCACAGATGGAGGAGGAACGAGTCCACAGATGGAGGAACGAGTCCACAGACTGGAGGAACGAGTCCACAGATGGAGGAACGAGTCCACAGACGGAGGAACGAGTCCACAGATGGAGGAACGAGTCCACAGATGGAGGAACGAGTCCACAGCTGGAGGAACGAGTCCACAGATGGAGGAACGAGTCCACAGATGGAGGAACGAGTCCACAGAAGGAGGAGAAAGGAACGAGTCACAGATGGAGGAACGAGTCCACAGACGGAGGACAGACGGAGGAACGAGTCCACAGATGGAGGAACGAGTCCACAGATGGAGGAACGAGTCCACAGAGGAGGAACGAGTCCACAGACGATGGAGGAACGAGTCACAGATGGAGGAACGAGTCCACAGAGGAGGAGGAACGAGTCCACAGCTGGAGGAACGAGTCCACAGATGGAGGAACACAGATGGAGGAACGAGTCCACAGATGGAGAAACAAGTCCACAGACTGGAGGAACGAGTCCACAGACGATGGAGGAACGAGTCCACAGACGGAGGAACGAGTCCACAGATGGAGGAACGAGTCCACAGATGGAGGAACGAGTCCACAGATGGAGAACGAGTCACGACGAGGAACGAGTCACAGAGGAAAGAGTGGAGGAACGAGTCCACAGATGGAGGTGAGGAACGAGTCCACAGGAGGAACGAGTCCACGAGAAACGAGTGCACAGATGGAGGAACGAGTCCACAGACGGAGGAACGAGTCCACAGACGATGGAGGAACGAGTCCACAGACGGAGGAACGAGTCCACAGATGGAGGAACGAGTCCACAGCTGGAGGAACGAGTCCACAGATGGAGGAACGAGTCCACAGCTGAGGAACGAGTCCACAGATGGAGGAACGAGTCCACAGGGACGAGTCCACAGAGGAACGAGTCCACAGACTGGAACGAGTCAAACGAGTCCACAGAGAGGAACGAGTCCCAGATGGAGGAACGAGTCCACAGACGGAGGAACGAGTCCACAGACGGAGGAACGAGTCCAGACGGAGGAACGAGTCCACAGACGGAGGAAACGAGTCCACGACGAGTCCACAGATGGAGGAACGAGTCCACAGACGGAGGAACGAGTCCACAGCTGGAGGAACGAGTCCACAGAGGAGAACGAACAGAGAGGACACAGTCCACAGATGGAGGAACGAGTCCACAGACGGAGGAACGAGTCCACGAACTGGAGGAACGAGTCCACAGATGGAGGAACGAGTCCACAGATGGAGGAACGAGTCCACAGCTGGAGGAACGAGTCCACAGATGGAGAAACAAGTCCACAGCTGGAGGAACGAGTCCACAGACGATGGAGGAACGAGTCCACAGCTGGAGAAACAAGTCCACAGATGGAGGAACGAGTCCACAGCTGGAGGAACGAGTCCACAGACGATGGAGGAACGAGTCCACAGACGGGTTGTTGAACAGTCCAACTATCACTTGGTCTAATTGACAGATGAGACTTGGAGATGTTTTTTTTTTTTCCTCTTCACAACGTATGTTTCGACAGATACAACTAATAATCTGTGTGATTTATAGTCTGGAAGATACGGTAAACCTTAAAAGTTAAATAATGGGGGCCGTCCCTTGGTGCAGTGGTATCAACAAAGGCCACTAGTGACAAGAATATAAATAAAAAAAACTTAAAAAATGTAAGTAAAGAACTAAAATCCTAACTGGGATGTACGTAGCGGTGCTCCTTCCTCTCGTTTGTAAACTGTGCTGCACAATGTGAGTTAAAAAACAAAAAAGGTTCAGGATCAGTCTTCAGAAACCCATGGATGACATCACAAGGCTTTCTCCAGTTCTACCTGTACAGTTCATGGAAGTCGACTAACAAATGCTGTCAATCAATAGACAAAAAATAAGACCTGCTGGTAGAAATGACGTCTCTCAGCTGGAGTCAGTGGCTGTGAAGAGGTCTGGTCTCTACAGACTCCTGGACCTCAGAGTTCATGGGTAGATGGATGAATGATGCTTTGTTAGCTCTTTCTCATCAGTTCAGAAGATGGAGAGCACCAGGTAGCTGACAGGTAGATGTTCACGCTCCCCCAACGAACAAACGTACCGTCTATTTCTAGATTGTGAGGCTGTTCTTGGACTTCTGCATTTGTTCTTGGTGTTTAGTCTGATAAAGTCTCTTCCTGCCTCTGTGGCTGCAGCAGCGCGTCGTTACAAACCAGTAACCTTCTCTGTATTTGTTTGAATCTGGGTAAAAAGTCTCCAGTCTGGTTTCATCTGGTTTCATCTGGAACAGGAGATTGTTCCAGAAGTCCTGCGGTCTGTTCAGATCCAACTCTGTAAACCGAAGCAGCGCTGAGCAGAGCAACATGCTCCTTCAGTCTGTTTCTAATTCTCTCATGGACGTTAACATTCAGCGTAGGGGTGCACGATAATTATCAGCCCGATAACTATCGAACCGATAACTATCGAACCGATAACTATCAACCCGATAACTATCAACCCGATAACAGGAAATGATGACGTCATCCCGATAAGTCCGATATCACGATGAATAGCCCCGATAACATTTATATTTCTGTCAACACAGCAGTGTCTCGCTCCCTCTGAGCCTTGAATGACCAGCAGTGAATGTTATGTTCAAGTGACGTCGGCATAATCAGAAAAACGATTTCTGAGTAAGGAAAATCAAGAATACCCCCTCATGCCATAAAAAAACAACTCGTTAATTCGTCATAATTTTAGTAGTTGCTGGCTTTAATTGATATTTGCAGTATTCTCCCACATGTTACACATAAAAAATAGAAAAGGCTGAAAGAACGACGAGCAAACAAGGGAACGGAGGAATTTACGTCACACCTTGAATGCAGCATTGTGGAACAGTGCGCCGATTAAAAAATAAATAAAAAAAACATGGCGATTGTATGGAACTTCGTTAAAGTTTCAGAGGAAGATAGTTCGCTGGTTATTTGTGACAAATGCTCCAAGCGAAGGAGAGAAAAATAGCAAAAGCTTTAATACGTCAAACCTGATCAGCCACCTGAAACAGAACCATCGCTTCCATGGAGTTTTGAAATCGCGCTAACATGAGCTAACATTAGCTAACATGAGCTTACATGAGCTAACCAGGAGCAAATCAACCCCTCCTCTCCTCTCTGCTCTTCGCCA
Source organism: Hirundichthys speculiger (assembly GCA_018398805.1). Classification (NCBI taxonomy): domain Eukaryota; kingdom Metazoa; phylum Chordata; class Actinopteri; order Beloniformes; family Exocoetidae; genus Hirundichthys; species Hirundichthys speculiger. Next base: position 20,717 of record JAGFBZ010002583.1, on the reverse strand, counting down.
TCATTCCTCTCATCTAAAGCTTCCATGAGATTAAAAAAAAAACAAAAACTACTGAACCTAATTTACTTTAATTAAAGTCATTCATTTGAATGGAACCACAAGCCAAAATCCTTTAAACGTAATTTCTTGGTTACTATGTAGAGCACTTTTTCAGTTTATTCACACAGACAAGTCTAACTTGTGTCAGTACATTATGACCTGTGCATTATTTTTTATTCTCATTGAGGAATTAATTGTTTCAGTTAGTAATTGTGATGCATGTATTTCCATCAGTTCAAGGAGCCTTTATTTTTTATATCAGTCAGTAATGAACCTTATTTAAGTTAATGTGAGATATCAAATAGGTTTGTTTGATAGCTTTAGGAAAATGTTTGAGAGGCTTGACAATAGATTTTCATTGGAAAAAATAAATATTTGTTCAATTAAAGAGTCAAAACTATTTTTGGTTTTGTTCATAGTATTGATGTATTGATCTCAGGTGTGTGTGTTATTGGTTATCGGCTTTTAGGAGCTGAAAGTTATCTGTTATCGGAATCGTTTTTATTTAACAGTTATCGTGCATCCCTAATTTAACGTGCTAATTTAGGACTTTTTCTCTGAGCTTTTCCTGGTCTGACCTTGGAGTTGAACTTGATAACGTCCAGTAACATGGTTGGATTAATAAACGAGCTTCAAACGTGACATGTGACCATTTTCAGTCTAATTCTGGGCGTTTTTTCCGTAGAGGTTTATTTTTGAGGATCCTCGGAAACTTAATTTTAAAAAGATGTAATCCGCGCTCCCATTAGATGACGAATTTTGGCCCATGTGGCAGCAATCAAGCTTTAAAGCGTCCTCGGTGAATCTGAAATGTCGGTGTCGTAGATCACCTGATGCACAGGTGGGACCCCCCCCCCCCAAAAAAAAACCTCCGACCTCTGGGACCCAAAACGACCTGCGACAGCTGGAAGAGCTGCTAATGCCTTAAAAAAGTAGCCCAAATTAAAGGAACCCCCCAGATGAGTTCAAATGTGGCTGATTAAAGATAAAAGTCTGTCCAGGTGTCATCGGTGTGTGTGTGTGCGTGTGTGTGTGGAGGCTCGGCAGCCTGTGTGTGTGTGTGTGCAGGTTTAAACAGGATTAGCCTGCAGCTCAGGTGTTCCTCTAACAGGATTATTGAGTCCTCCGGAGTCTTTGCGGCTGTTAATCCCAATTATCGGCCGCTCAAAACAAAAGGTGCGTTCGTGGATGCAGCCGAGGGTCGCGGGGGAGCGATCCGGGCCGGGAGGCGGGCCGGCGGGCCGGCGGGCCGGGGGTGGCGGGTTCAGGTCCCGGCGGTCCCGGCCGAGCCCGTCTGCGGAGCCGCCCAGAGACCAGGCCTGCTGCCGACGTGCCCTCCAGCAACGGCAGCGTTTAACCCTTTGACCTCCTGTGGAGGCAGTTTCTCACCTGCAGGGTTCAAACCTGCCGCCGTCTGGAGTCGTCGAAGCTTTTCACTGAACGTGTCGACAAAAACACATTTAAATCCGCTAAAACACATTAATTATGTTGATTGATATTGTTTATTCAAACCATCTATTTCTCATTCACCGTTATAAAACTGCTGATTCTCTTTATCATTATTATATTATTATTAGTATCTTTATTATTATTACTCTATTTTATTTGTTTTATTTTAATTTTTTTTTGTATTTTTATACATTTTCTTCAGACATTTTTGCAGTTCAGATTTTTATTTTAAAATTTTTTTCATTAACTTCATTTCCTCCACAACGTGCACTAATGTTTTAATGAAGCAGCCGGTCCGACATCCTTTTATATTTGGTTTTTATCCACTCAAAGGTCGACAGAAACGGTTTTTATTAGTGGACGACAACATATCTGAGACTTTAAGCGTCTAAAAAGACACATTAACTCTTTATAACTGGATATTTCACAGAGCAGAAACCACCGACGTGAGCCAGATGAAGTTGTGGTTCTGAGTGTTGGTTCTGCTCGACCCGACTGAAACTGTTCTAAAACCTTGTAAAAGACTCATCCTTATCATTACCATTCCTCATCGTTAGTAACGGTGAGGAAGATGATGGCGTCCTGAACTTCCTCCTCCTGATCTGCAGCTCAAATACAGTCAGATTCATTAGCGTAGCTACAAGTTCGTCTGTTTACCGTGAAAATAATCCTCCAGCTGCTGCAGGATCTCAGCTTTAACTTCCTTCTTTTTCAGAAACTGCTTTAAACGACACAATTCTGTTGTAAATTAAAAGCTCAAACGTAATTTTTAACTTTGACGAATAAAATTCGGCGTGAGCGGGAAGCGGCCGGCACGTTTCATGTCGCCTCCTCGTGATACGTGTTTGACATTGAGCGCTGGATTTAATGAGGTGTGTTTGAATTCCTGCTGGTGACGGCCCAGCGGGGCGGGTGGAGTGAAGGAGGTTGGGGGTGGAGCGACTTCTGACTCTGAGGTTTTATGAAGCAGAGTTCTTCTTCTTTGTGAAGCTTCATCAGCCTCCTCATCCTCCTCGTTAACCTTCTTTCATCCTGAAGGTTAACGAGCGTCCCTGAACTGATCTGAGGGACGACAGCAGTGATGAAGCTGAGGACCTAAAGGTTCCTAACAGAAGAGCTTAACTCAAACATCCGTCTCAGGTTCACTTGACACAATTTTATCTTTAAAATAAATGAAGAATAAAGAAATGTCCTGCGTCTGTCACTGACTGGATGAAAGCTTTTTTTCTCCTTAAATAAACGTGGAGTTGTCAGAACGTATTTTGTGCTCAGAGACGCTGACTGTTGGGTCAGGAAACGATGGGAATGTTAATTTGTTTTCACTGATTACTGAAGAAGGAAACCTTCTGGAACATTCTGGGGTTGGATCAACTCCATGTCTGCTGGTAGATGGAGGGAAGGTGGGAATGAATGAGACGTGTCGAGGTAACGTTGAACGTTGTTCAAACGTGTCTCCAGGGACTCTGGCCACGGTTACATGATGTTTATTAATTCGAAATTAATTCAGAATTAAACTATTTTCCTTTGAGTTTACATGGAAATAGTAATTCCAAATTGAGTTTTACATGGAAACATGTTTGATTGGCTTTATCCAAGTCATCTTTAGGTCTGGGGGTTGGGAAGGGTTCTGATTGGATTGGGGGGGGGGGGTGTTTATGTATTTATGTCTACCGGAAGAAAACAAACTTACTTGATTAGCAACAACATGGAGGACTACATTATTAGCATCCTTTTTGGATTTGTTTTGATTTTATTTTTGAAGCAGCAGCATGACAACATGTAAGCTAGCCGCTAGAACTTTGAAAAGCTCACAATTTTTATGTTTCCCGCCATCTGTTCTTTTAATTGTTTCCAGTTCCTCCAAGCTATTTATTAAATAAATCGTCTCTGCTCTTGAACACCGTTTACTGCGTGCTGCCATCTTGAAACTTTGTTTTGAAAACAAGCCCAGCGTGGAATATAAGCGTCATGGCGACAGACGGGCAAGAGAACTAGCATGCGCAGAAAGACTGGAATTAATTTAAAGTGTAATGAGACATGACCGCGGAATTATTCAATTTAATTAGAATAAGTATTCGATTTTAAATCAGAATACTTCGAAATGAAGTTTAATTCAGAATGGACATTTTCATTCGGAATAAAGTGTTTACATGGTAATTTTTAATCATTTTAAATCAGATTTAATTTTAATTCTGAATTAAAGAAGAATTAAACTACCCATGTAAACGGGAATAACTTCCATAAAATGTATAAAAAGGACTGTTTTGAGTCCATTCTTCGTTGGGTGGCTGTTATCTTTTTATGAGGCCGTGGAGGTCGTCTACCAACGTAAAGTACCGTCAGCAGATGTAAACAGTTCACGACCTCTGTAGAACTGGATCAGGACTTTAAAACAACACAGACAGGATTGAGAGGCAGAGGTCATGACCTCTGGACTTTAACAGTCCCTCTGTGCTGCAGTGATCTTCCAGCCTCTTCCTCCTCTAAGGTTCAGATGGGCTGAACCAGCTGGACTGGAAGCTGTCTGAACATCTCCAGTTAGCCAGTTTAGCTCAGCCTATGATGCCTGTTCATATTACTTTACCTTCATTTAAACATCCTGATTTTCCAATCTATGCTCCTCCGGCGGGTCGACTGAGCCAGGGCCGTCCTCTGGTTAGCCCCAGTTAGCAGGGGCGGAGCTACCTGCTCCAGGCTGCTTTAAGCTTTGCTAGTCTGAGGACAGAAGTTAAAGTCCTGAAGGTGGATCTGTGAGATCTGTGTGGGTTTATGATCAGTTTTACCACCACAATGGTTCAATACATGCTAGTTATTCTTGTTCAAACCCGACTCCAGCTTCTCCTGCAGCAGCAGTCGGCTAACGAGCTGCTCCGGAGCTAACGAGCTACTCCGGAGCTAACGAGCTGCTCCGGAGCTAATGAGCTGCTGCAGAGCTAACGAGCTGCTCCGGAGCTAACGGCTGTTCAGACCTGGAGTTGAGGCTGACTGTCGGTCAGACGGGCCGCAGCAGCATATAATAATTTATTTATTTTTTATTTTTATTTTTATTCCTTCGGGGGGAAAATACTTCAATCAGGTATTTTTGAATATTTGGTATTTATTTGTAGTTAATTTTTTTAAATAATAAAGACAAACAGGCCTCTGTCTTCTGTAACAGCGCTGATCTTTGCGGGTAAAGACGCTTTTATTTCTCGACTGCGTTCACGTTTTACGATAAGGTTTCTGCAGAGAAGGACGTCTTCGTTTTATCTCAAACTAGAATAACTAAATATGTAATTAATTATCCAGAAACCAGACCTTTAATAGAGATTACTGCGTATTTACTGATTACTCATTTCAACATCTGTATGTTTGTTTTGTTCGTAATTACAGTTCACTTAAAATCGTAACAACCCCCAATATTTATTATCATTTAATTTTTACTTTCTCATTTTTAATTTGTCATTTTTATCATTAGATTTATAGACATCCCTATAATTTCAGGACTAATAATAATTATTAATTATTAATTAAATAATAATTAAAAAATCAAAAATGATGCTTATAATTGTAATATATCAAATAAAAAAGCACATGATGTTTGAGGTACGAAATGCAATATAATTAATATTTCAGACGTAATTTTCAACGTATTCATTTAACGTAATTTTAAAAATGTTTTTGTCATTTATTTTTAAATTTTATTTTAGTCTTAAACATTTATCTTTATGAATGTCTTTATTTCTCTTTTTTATTCAATTTGTTCCCACGGTTTATGTTAGAATTTTTTTATTTTTTAAGTTATTCTCCAGATGCAGAACTTTATTCTACGTTCTGTCAGATTTTAAAACCGTCCGTCTCCTGCTGGAGGTGACGACCCGCTCCGGTTCCACAGGCCCTGGTCCGGTTGTGTAGTGGTTCTGCCCCGTTCTCAAGGTAGGAGAACGTTACTTTGCCAACTGTTGCCCCTCAGAAACCCCAACGGACCCGGTACCGTCCAGAACCTGGACCCTCTTCCACTATAGATAAAAAACTACACTGTAAAAAGTTGCCTTCTGTGACTGAGGTGATGAATTTTCTAGACCTTTTCTTGTGCCGCTGGGCCAGGTGGAGGTAACCAAGGTGGATCTCATGAAGCCTGGTGGACAGTGGACAGTTGTCCAGACAGTGGACAGTTGTCCAGACAGAGGACAGTTGTCCAGACAGTGGACAGTTGTCCAGACAGAGGACAGTTGTCCAGACAGTGGACAACTGTCAGCGACGAAAAACACCGGCGACCAAAACTGCTAGCTAGCTACCAACTTCAGAAACCTGGTAGCCAGGGGCTTCTGGGTAAAAATTATAATGTTAATGCCCTGCCACGTCAGCCATGAAGGGACACATGTGTAGCTCCTTTGTTTGGATCTTTGTGATATTTGTTTGGAAAATGATTTTCTTTACTGGAAGTGTTGGTGCGACGTGTTACTGCCACCTAGAGGACAAAACAGCTCCGTCTCTCGTCCTCAGGTGGTCTGAAGCTGCGGAGATGAAGCCGATGGTTTGGTTTCCAGTCGTACTGCTTTGTCGTTTATCGGACGTCGTTGTGATGAATTCTCGACCGTAATCGGGTCCAGACCGGGTCAGACCGGGTCGGACTGGGTGCTGCTGGTCCTGGTCTCGTGTTGAAATCCCAGTTTTAATCTTTAAATCAGTCCAGCTGCTTCAGTCTCCTCAGGTTGGGACCGTGTTGTTCATCCAGATGTTGTTCTGCACGTGGTTCATCTGGTCTGAGCTCTTTCAGCAGTCTCTCTCTCTTCACTCTCTCTGTCTCTCTCTCTCTCTCTCTCTCTCTCTCTCTCTCTCTCTCTCTCTCTCTCTCTCTCTCTCTCTCTCTCTCTCTCTCCCCCTCTCTCTCTCTCTCTCTCTCTCTCTCTCCTCTCCCTCTCTCTCTCCTCTCCCTCCCTCTCTCTCTCTCTCTCTCCCTCTCTCAGGTCGGTTTTTATTTTTTATTTGTCAGAGCTCTGAGGAACCTCAGCAGAAACTCTTTAATGTTGCTGTTATTCATTATGAATGACCTGGAATTCCTCTCAGAGACTCATGAATCATTGAGAGGCGACCAGTCGGAGCAGGAACCACGCTGGACATTTATTTATTTATTTATTTATTTATTTATTTATTTATTTATTTGTTCTACATGACGTCTGGACCTGGACCGGGTCTGGACCGGGTCTTGAACTGGCGTAAACGGGGCCTGAAACTGGACCTGGACAAAAAAAGAGAGCAATCCCTTTTTATTAACCGCTGTTCCTCCTTGTTTTTTTTTTTTTTTTTTACCAGTTTATTTATTTTCTTGGATTTTGTCATTGAAAAACTCGTCTCACTGACGATAATTAGCTTCATATTTGTTGGATCAGTGAGTCGATATGATGCTGGAGGTTTTGTCGTTGCTGTGTTGGTACTGTTAGTTTCTCTAAGTGAATAATTCAGCATCAGGCCGGTCAGCTGTTGGTTGGAGGTGCAGTTCAACTTGGAAACAGGGCTGAGCAATTAATCAATTAATCAATTAATCTAAATGTAAACGTTTTCCCGGCGCTGTCGTGAGCTGCCGTAGCTCTCAGTTCCCGCCACTCCGTCTGCAGTTAAAAGTTGGGATGCACCATAACTGTTTTTAAAAACCGATACCGATAACCGATAACACACACATATACCTAAGATCAATACATTAATACTATGAACAAAATCAAAAATAGTTTTGACTCTTTAAATGAACAGATATTTATTTTTTCCAATATAAAACTATTGACAAGCCTCTCAAACATTTTCTTAAAGCTATCAAACAAACCTATTTGATATCTCACATTAACTTAAATAAGGTTCATTACTGACTGATATAAAAAATAAAGGCTCCTTGAACTGATGGAAATACATGCATCAGAATTACTAACTGAAAAAATTAATTCCTCAATGACTATAAAAAATAATGCACAAGTCATAATGTACTGACACAAGTTAGACTTGTTTGTGTAAATAAACTGAAAAATGCACTCCATAGTAACAAAGAAATTACGTTTAAAGGATTTTGGCTTGTGGTTCCATTTAAATGAATGAATTTAATTAAATTAAATGAGGTTTAGTAGTTTTGGTTTTTTTTTTTAATCTCATGGAAACTTAAAATGAGAGATGATGGAGAGGGGAGGGGTGACTGCTGCTGGCTAGCTCATGTTAGCTCACGTTAGCTCATGTTAGCTTACGTTAGCTCACGTTAGTGTGATTTCAAAACTCCATGGAAGTGATGGTTGTGTTTCAGGTGGCTGATCAGGTTTGACGTATTAAAGCTTGTGTTATTTTTCCCTCCTTCGCTTGGAGCATTTGTCACAAATAACCAGAGAACTATCTTCTTCTGAAACTTTAACGGAGTTCCATATAATCGCCGCCATGTTCGTTTGTTTTTATCAGCACACTGAACTGCATGCTGCATTCAAGGTCTAACGTAAATTCCCACGTTCCCTCGTTTGCTAGTCATTCTTTCAGCCTTTTCTATTTTTTTCTTTTTTTATGTGTAACATGTGGAAAAATACTGCGAATATCAATTAAAGTCAGCAACTACCTAAATTATGACCGAGTTAACAAGTTGTTTTCTGGCATGAGGGGGTATTCTTGATTTACCTGATTGAGTAATCGTTTTTCTGATTATGCCGACGTCACTTGAACATAACATTCACTGCTGGTCATTCAAGGCTCAGAGGGAGCGAGACACTGCTGTGTTGACAGAAATATAAATGTTATCGGGGTTATTCGTCGTGATATCGGACTTATCAGGATGATGTCATAATTTCCTGTTATCGACCCGATAGTTATCGGGTCGATAATTATCGTGCACCCCTAGTTAAAAGTGAAAACTGTTCCCAGATCAGCTGGTTTCTCCAACAGTCGTGACAGTTAAACGCATCACTAATTAACTTCAGCATCTTAAACGAGTGTCTGTGAACTATGATTACAGGATGGTATCGTTCATGGCTGAAGAACGTAAAGGTTGTATTTTATCTATTCCAGTGTTTAATTTTGTCTCGTTGATCCTGTTTTTTAGTTTATAAAGTTTATAGGTTAAGTTTAACATTCACTTCTGGCGGGAAACGTATCTGTAATTCCAGAGCTCTCCATTTGGGGGCAGATGCAGACTGGTGCACCAGCGCCACCGTGTACGCGCCGACGTGCCAGACAAATGCAGGTTAGGTTAGTTAAAATGACCTAACGATGGTTTTTAATTAATGAGTTATTGCGATAATAACGCGTTAAGACTAGATTATATGTCTCGGCTCGCGTCCTCTGGAGTGACTTTGGATGGTTGGATGGTTTCAGCAGCTGTCTCATGTTGGTTTCAGTCTGCCGCCGTCCAGCGGTCTGAAGGACAGGTGCTCCAGGTGAGTCTGGAGGAAACCATCACGTCCAGTCTGATGTCGACCCCAGACCTGAGGCGTCCCCAGAACCCAGACCGGGTCAGGTGATCCTGCAGGATCAGAGTCCTGAAGCTTTCCTGGCTGCTGTCAGCGTGAACAACGGCCATCTTTTGTTTCTGTTGGAGGCTTTTATTGACCCGTTAAAGTTCCTGCTCTGTGTTTCAGGAAGCGTGAGGGTTAAACTCTTTTATTTTTTTGTGAGGGTTAAACTCTTTTATTTTTAGTTTTTTTGTGAGGGTTAAACTCTTTTATTTTTAATTTTTTTGTTAGGGTTACTCTTTTATTTTAATTTTTTGGTTAACTCTTTTATTTTTATTTTTGTTAGGGTTAAACTCTTTATTTTTAATTTTTTTGTTGAGGGGTTAAACTCTTTTATTTTTAATTTTTTGTTGAGGGTTAAACTCTTTTATTTTTAATTTTTTGCGAGGGTTAAACTCTTTTATTTTTAATTTTTTTGTTAGGGGTTAAACTCTTTTATTTTTAATTTTTTGCGAGGGTTAAACTCTTTTATTTTTAATTTTTTTGTTAGGGGTTAAACTCTTTTATTTTTAATTTTTTGCGAGGGTTAAACTCTTTTATTTTTAATTTTTTTGTTAGGGGTTAAACTCTTTTATTTTTAATTTTTTGTGAGGGTTAAACTCTTTTATTTTTAATTTTTTTGTTAGGGGTTAAACTCTTTTATTTTTAATTTTTTGCGAGGGTTAAACTCTTTTATTTTTAATTTTTTTGTTAGGGGTTAAACTCTTTTATTTTTAATTTTTTGCGAGGGTTAAACTCTTTTATTTTTAATTTTTTTGTGAGGGTTAAACTCAGCAGACAGACGAGTGTTTGAAATGAACCAGTCTGGTCTCCCAGTAAAATGAACCAGTCTGGTCTCCCAGTAAAATGAACCAGTCTGTTCTCCCAGTAAAATGAACCAGTCTGGTCTCCCAGTAAAATGAACCGGTCTGGTCTCCCAGTAAAATGAACCGGTCTGGTCTCCCAGTAAAATGAACCAGTCTGGTCTCCCAGTAAAATGAACCGGTCTGGTCTCCCAGTAAAATGAACCGGTCTGGTCTCCCAGTAAAATGAACCAGTCTGGTCTCCCAGTAAAATGAACCAGTCTGGTCTCCCAGTAAAATGAACCAGTCTGGTCTCCCAGTAAAATGAACCGGTCTGGTCTCCCAGTAAAATGAACCAGTCTGGTCTCCCAGTAAAATGAACCAGTCTGGTCTCCCAGTAAAATGAACCAGTCTGTTCTCCCAGTAAAATGAACCAGTCTGGTCTCCCAGTAAAATGAACCAGTCTGTCTCCCAGTAAAATGAACCAGTCTGGTCTCCCAGTAAAATGAACCAGTCTGGTCTCCCAGTAAAATGAACCAGTCTGGTCTCCCAGTAAAATGAACCAGTCTGGTCTCCCAGTAAAATGAACCAGTCTGGTCTCCCAGTAAAATGAACCGGTCTGGTCTCCCAGTAAAATGAACCAGTCTGGTCTCCCAGTAAAATGAACCAGTCTGGTCTCCCAGTAAAATGAACCGGTCTGGTCTCCCAGTAAAATGAACCAGTCTGGTCTCCCAGTAAAATGAACCAGTCTGGTCTCCCAGTAAAATGAACCAGTCTGGTCTCCCAGTAAAATGAACCAGTCTGTTCTCCCAGTAAAGCACTGGTTCTACTGGTTTCTTCCTCTGGTTGGTCTGCAGTGCTGACTGGGCTCCTCCCATCCTTCTTCTTCTTCTGTGGTTCGTTAGTGTTTCCCTCCGGAGGCCCATGTGGTTAATTAATCAACAAACCACTTTCCTGCTTTTTTATCGACCTTTTGATCTGTGATGGATGTTTCATTTCCTGTCGGTTCTGAACTGGGAGCTCTGGTCCGTCGCTCCCTGCAGCTCTGATGGTAAAAGGATCAGTTTAGGAGAAACGTTGTTGAGGTTTCAGGGTTTTTTCTTCTCTCTGCGGTCGGACGGCGTTTTTACGAGCGAAACACCCGGATCGGGTCGGAATTTAAATCTGACCTACTTTTTTTTTTTTTGTCATCAGAAAGCATGAATCTGTCCTCCTCCTCTTCTGTCGTCGGAGGAGGAGGAGGAGGAGGAGGAGGAGGAGGAGGAGGAGGAGGGGAGGGGGAGGAGGAGGAGGAGGAGGAGGAGGAGAGGAGGAGGAGGAGGAGGAGGAGGAGGAGGAGGAGGAGGAGGAGGAGGAGGAGGAGGAGGAGGAGGAGGAGGAGGAGACAGGAAACCCTGTCAGCAGACTTTTCCCCAGACGGAGGGGAAGCACCAGCAGATTTACACCAGGATGAAGCTTTCAGCCTGAAAACACTCGGTTGTGTCTCCTCGGAGCAGCTTGGGCGCCGCCGCCATCCGCCGCCGCCATGGCCGCCATGGCCGCCCTGAACTGTCAGGCGTCTGCTTGTCCTCGTCTTTTATGTCCATTCACAAACCTGTCGCAGGCCAAATCTGCCTTTTCTTGGCCGCTCCTCCTTCCACCTGAGCGTGGGCTCCTGGCGGCGGCGGCGGCGGCGGCTCCAGAGTTAATGGGATTATGCAGATGACGGCGCTCTTAGAGCGTCCATTTGAAGTGTTTAATGGAGATTATGGAAATGCCCCCCCACCCCCCACCCCCCCACCCCCCCCCGCTGAATGAAAGGACGACACAATGACCAGAAAAGAAGCGGCGCTGCAGCTGCAGAGAGGGCCGGCCAGGGGACGTCGGGGTGACGGGTCGGCCCTCTGACTGACGGTTCGGCCCGCTGACTGACGGGCCGCTGACGGGCCGCTCTCTGCCCGGCTCTGAGGTTCTGAGGTTCTGAAGGTCTGAGGTAGAGGTGGGCAGATCGATCCAAATATCGATAATATCGATACCAACGCTGGTATCGATATCGAATGATACTTGTGTAAAAAGATCGATACTCAAGCTTTTTTTTCTCTTGATTTTTTTTCGCCTTTCAGTCCAACAGGTAGTATCCAGGTAGGTAAGAGTATCCAGGTAGATCAGAGTATCCAGGTAGGTAAGAGTGGTCATCTTCAGCATCAATTCATATTAACTTTCAAAGTACATGTTACTTAAGTCATATATTACTGGAGCCAACTCAAAAAAATCTAATTAAGACCTTGAAATAACCCAGAACATGTCATGTATCCCATTGAAAGGTGTTATTTAAGATAAAAAAACATTAGATAATCCTTTATTTATCACATAATAGAGACATTTATAGAGTTAAAGCAACGGGAAAGTTCACACAGTGCAAACAAAATTACACAAGCATTGAAAGATATAATAGTTGGACATTATAAACAGAACAATTCAGCTCCAAGGAATATTTACACAAAAATGTTTATAGGTGACAGCAAAATACTTTTTGATCACAATTAACATTTTTGTGTAAATATTCCTTTTGCTGAAAGTTTGCCGAAATTCTATTGTAGGTTTTAATAAAATAATCCAAAAATCACAAAAACACCAAAAAGTCAGCAGTTTCATGATAGATCAAGCTTATATGAAAAAGTATCGGTATCGGTATCGGTATCGGCAATACTGGCCCAGTATTTACTCGGTATCGGATCAATACCAAAATTCCCAGTATCGCCCACCTCTAGTCTGAAGGTCTGAGGTTCTGAAGGTCTACTTAACAAAAACAATGAGTCAAGATCCTGAGTTCGGCCTCTTCAGCAGCTGTGAAGAAAAGCAGATGTTGTAGTTCTGCTGCTCCGGAGCATCCAGGTGTTATAACACTGTGCCAAGAGGGAAAGACATCAGCAGCCGTCTCATGCCTGGTTACGTGAAACGAGTAGATCGCCGGTGGCTGCGAGTTAAAACCCCCAACGTATCCGGGTCCAGACGCAGCAGAACCGATCCGTCTGTGATCGGTTCTACGGCGAATACACGAATAATACGAACTAAAATAAAAACTAAATTTAAATTAATAAATCTAATCTAATCTAAAACCAACCCAGCAGCTCCACCTCAGACCCAACGGGCCTCTCTGAACGTGTTGAAAACCTGGAAGGAGACATGAGGTTCATAAAACTGCATCTGAACCAACCAGCAGAGTTCTGGTTCTGGTCCTCTGGACCGACGAGACCAGAGACCAGAACCATGTTTGGAGGAGACCAGTTTTGTCTCTTCTTGCTGGGGCTTCAACCTCCAGATGTTTTCTGATGAGGTTCCTCCGATCTGACGACCTGATCAGGTTCTGATCATCAGTCCCTCAGGACCTGATCCGGACCTCAGTCCTTCATATTTGAACAACCATCTGTTTTGTCGTGCTGTTAATGGCACCAGAACACCCTGACTGGTTCTGGTTCTGGTCGGTCTGGAAGGAGACTCGGCGGCGACGGAGGGTCATTTCAGGACCCTTCAAGACCACGTCTGTCAATCATCCCACAGCAGGTCTGGACCTGGACCAGAGCTCTACTGGTCTGGACCAGAGCTCTGGTGGTCTGGACCCTCTTCGACGCAGCCAATCAGGCTGCGGCTGCAGAGCTGGAGGCGGGACTAATTCAAAGAATGCAGGTTATTTAAGGAATTTGACGTCAGAAACGTCAGACCGAGAGTCTCTGAGTCATGATGACATTTAAACTGACCAACAGGAGACAAGATGGTGAAATGTTTTGGCGTGTAGACGCTCAGATGCCTCTGGCCTTGATACCGGCTCGTTTGCTCTGCGCTCGTTTGCTAGCGCTCGTTTGCTAGCGCTCGTTATTCTTCCTGTCATCGCTCACTCTGTTTTGTTTAGTTTGAAGAAAGCGCCGCAGCTCTCCTGAGGTCAGGTTCTTGGCTCGCGTCTTTTTTCCACGTCTGTTTCAGATCGGCTCGACTCCGTCGTTCGTGTCTTCGAGGCCGCCGCCCCCCCCCCCTCCCCCCCCCCAACAGCTTACTCATTCACGAAAAATGCAGTGTGTTAATAATAAAACTTAATATTTCTGCGAGCCGGGCGGCGGGGGATAAACATGGCGGCAGAAGAGAGCGTTCCACGCTCTGATTACTGCGACACGTTAACGAGGTTTACATTGACGGAGGCTGAGCTGGCAGAACCGGACCGGGTCAGAGCCGCACAATCAGCCCCAAATTACCAGCCGTGGACATGTTATTCTCAGACATGTTGGAAAAACACGAGGTTAATTTGTCCCGTTTGCTCGCTGCTCCGTGAGAAAACACGATTTACTCCCAGTTTTCATCACCGCGTTCTGCATCATCATCATCATCATCATCATCATCATCATCATCATCTTCATCATCATCATCATCATCATCATCATCATCATCATCATCATCATCGTGGTTTCCTTCCGGGCAGCTCCTGGCTTCATTTCACCTCTTTGAAAATAATACTGCAGGAATGATTTTTTATTTTCTAATTAGCTCCAGTCAGACTATTTTTCGGTTTGAACGTCTCGTCCACTTTCTCAGTGATATTTTTTTCAGCTGTCTGGAGCTCATGTGGGACGTCTTGGACCACCTGACCTCCAGGTAGCGGTTGGTAGAGGAACCGCAGCCTCTAGTGGTCGGTAGAGGAACTGCAGCCTCTGGTGGTCAGTAGAGGAACTACGGCCTCTAGTGGTCGGTAGAGGAACTGCAGCCTCTGGTGGTCAGTAGAGGAACTACAGCCTCTAGTGGTCGGTAGAGGAACTGCAGCCTCTGGTGGTCAGTAGAGGAACTACAGCCTCTAGTGGTCGGTAGAGGAACCGCAGCCTCTAGCGGTCGGTAGAGGAGCCGCAGCCTCTAGCGGTCGGTAGAGGAACTGCAGCCTCTAGCGGTCGGTAGAGGAACCGCAGCCTCTAGCGGTCGGTAGAGGAACTGCAGCCTCTAGCGGTCGGTAGAGGAACTGCAGCCTCTAGCGGTCGGTAGAGGAACCGCAGCCTCTAGCGGTCGGTAGAGGAGCCGCAGCCTCTAGCGGTCGGTAGAGGAACCGCAGCCTCTAGCAGTCGGTAGAGGAACTACAGCCTCTAGCGGTCAGTCGAGGAACTACAGCCTCTAGCGGTCAGTCGAGGAACTACAGCCTCTAGTGGTCGGTAGAGGAACTGCAGCCTCTAGTGGTCGGTAGAGGAACTGCAGCCTCTAGTGGTCGGTAGAGGAACCGCAGCCTCTAGCGGTCGGTAGAGGAACCGCAGCCTCTAGCGGTCGGTAGAGGAACCGCAGCCTCTAGCGGTCGGTAGAGGAACTGCAGCCTCTAGCGGTCGGTAGAGGAACTGCAGCCTCTAGCGGTCGGTAGAGGGAACTGCAGCCTCTAGTGGTCGGCCTCTAGAGGAACTGCAGCCTCTAGTGGTCGGTAGAGGAGCCGCAGCCTCTAGCGGTCGGTAGAGGAACCGCAGCCTCTAGCGGTCGGTAGAGGAACTGCAGCCTCTAGCGGTCGGTAGAGGAACCGCAGCCTCTAGCGGTCGGTAGAGGAACTGCAGCCTCTAGTGGTCGGTAGAGGAACCGCAGCCTCTAGCGGTCGGTAGAGGAACCGCAGCCTCTAGTGGTCAGTAGAGGAGCTGCAGCTTCTAGTGGTCGGTAGAGGAACTGCAGCTGTTTTTAACTTGGTTTCTTTTACTCCCTGGTTTTAGCCTCTTGGCTGAACGGGATCCAAAAACAGCGCAAAAGAATGAAACATCCGTTTTTAATGATTTTAAAAAAAGTCAATTTATTTTAATCAGATCAGCTTCATTATATCTGATTATTTCAAATGAGTCATTGACTAATTAACTTGATGTCTTCTCAAAAGGGGAGAAGGGAAGGACAGAAATGAAAGGAGGAATTTAAAAGAAGGGAACAAGGAAAGGTGGGATCAAAAGGAAAGGAGGGAAGGAGACGACCAGATAGGTGATCATGTTGCTCCCGGTTACTGTGATCTCTGCCCTCTGATTGGCCAGGAGTGACGCAGCGCTGTGATTGGCTGACAGCCTGCAGACTGTTTTCAGCTGCCAGTAATAATTGATGAAGTGTGTTTCCATAAATATCAGCCTCAGCAGCCATTGTTGTTGGTTTGTTTCCTTCTGGAATCAGGTGAACTTTAACCTGAGTTCAGCATCCTGGTGCTGAAGGTTCCTGGACAGAAGATGCTCCCATCCTCTTGCTGTCCTCCTCCTCCAGGAAAACAAGACTTTCCCCTAACTCCCTTCTTCATCGTTCCAACATCTCTGTCTCCATGGCGACACCCTCCACAGTCCCAGGTGTGCTGGTAACGCTGAACCGTCCTTACATCCTCATCACCCAATCAGGAAGCTTCTCCTTCCTCTTCTGTCTTGTCAGAGCCCTGAGGCATGCTGGGAGCTGTAGTGCTCCGTTGCCTCGGTAATGACCTGGAGTTGATGGGTTTAATCCGTCGAGTCGCTTCTTTCGGGAAACTATGAAGGTTGGAGAAGATCAGGTCCTGAAGGACCGATGATCAGGTCCTGAGGGATCGATGATCAGGTCCTGAAGGACGATGATCAGGTCCTGAAGGATCGATGATCAGGTCCTGATCAGGTCCTGAAGGACTGATGATCAGGTCCTGAGGGACTGATGATCAGGTCCTGAAGGATCAATGATCAGGTCCTGATCAGGTCCTGAACAACTGATGATCAGGTCCTGAAGGACCGATGATCAGGTCCTGAAGGATCAATGATAAGGTCCTGAGGGACTGATGATCAGGTCCTGATCGGGTTCTGAAGGACCGATGATCAGGTCCTGAAGGATCAATGATCAGGTCCTGATCAGGTCCTGAACAACTGATGATCAGGTCCTGAAGGACCGATGATCAGGTCCTGAAGGATCAATGATAAGGTCCTGAGGGACTGATGATCAGGTCCTGATCAGGTCCTGAAGGATCAATGATAAGGTCCTGAGGGACTGATGATCAGGTCCTGATCAGGTCCTGAAGGACCGATGATCAGGTCCTGAAGGACCGATGATCAGGTCCTGAAGGACCGATGATCAGGTCCTGAAGGGATCAAGATCAGGTCCGATGATCAGGTCCTGAACGGACCGATGATCAGGTCCTGAAGGTCCTGAAGGATCAATGATAAGGTCCTGAGGGACTGATGATCAGGTCCTGATCGGGTCCTGAAGGATCGATGATCAGGTCCTGAAGGATCGATGATCAGGTCCTGAAGGATCGATGATCAGGTCCTGAAGGATCGATGATCAGGTCCTGATCAGGTCCTGAACAACTGATGATCAGGTCCTGAAGGACCGATGATTAGGTCCTGATGAGGTCCTGAGGGACTGATGATCAGGTCCTGATGAGGTCCTGAAAAACCCATGATCAGGTCCTGAAGGATCAATGATCAGGTCCTGAAGGACCGATGATCAGGTCCTGAAGGATCAATGATCAGGTCCTGAGGGACTGATGATCAGGTCCTGATCAGGTCCTGAAGGACCGATGATCAGGTCCTGAAGGACCGATGATCAGGTCCTAAAGGATCAATGATCAGGTCCAGATAAACTGATGATCAGGTCCTGAAGGATCTATGATCAGGTCCTGAAGGACTGATGATCAGGTCCTAAAGGATCAATGATCAGGTCCAGATAAACTGATGATCAGGTCCTGAAGGATCTATGATCAGGTCCTGAAGGACTGATGATCAGGTCCTAAAGGATCAATGATCAGGTCCAGATAAACTGATGATCAGGTCCTGAAGGATCTATGATCAGGTCCTGAAGGACTGATGATCCCCTCTGTAATCAGACCAGATCCTGGTTCTGTACGTCCCTGTGATTCAGCTTCATCATCCCCATGAATATGAATGGAGCTCCTGTGATCCACATGAATATCAAACACCTTCTGCTCTCCGTCTGCGTCATCCTCCTCCTCCTCCTCCTCCACCTCTACTTCCTCTACCTCCTCCTCCTCCTCCACCTCTTTCTCTTCTCCTTAAAGCCTTAAAGCTGCAGCAGGAGGTGGACTGATGCTGCTCCTTCACCCCTGATGCACCTGCCAGGTGGATCCAGATCTGGCTCCTGGCAGACCAAACATAGTCTGGATTGAGTTCAGTGGTTCCTAACCTGTAGGGGCGTGGTCACCAGGTAGATAGCAGAGGCTGCAGGACCTCGCCGTCGTTGCAGACTGATATCTGGGAACAAAGAGCTCCAGTTCTGGAGACACGTCCTGGTCTGATGGAGCTGAAGCTGAACCGTCTGGACATCATGACCATCGTTGGAGACTGAGAACACCGTCCAGCTGTGAAGCACGGGGGTGGCTAGGGATGGGGATTGATACGATTATTCTGATTCCATTATCGATACTGTTTAACGATTCGATTCTTTATCGATTCTAATTTGGGGAAAAAGGAGAACAGTTTTATTAGCATCAGTTTTTTTTACTTAGAAGTCACGACCCTACAAACTCAACAGCGAGGTCAAAAGAGGCCCAAAGCCTGGATAACGTGTTAACTGTTGTAATATGTAACTGTGCAAATACACAAGAATGTGGAACATTTTACTAACAGATTTTTACTAATAGAAATAAAAAAAATCTCCCTTTTAAAAGGATATATGAGCTCACTAAGCACTCAAAAATAATAATAAAGAAAGATAAATACTATCAAATACAACGGAACAGTTCATAGTACAAATCTGCAAATACTATGAAGAATGAACAATTCTTTATCAGTAAAATAATCATGTCTTTCAGCCTCTGAACCAGCCAGACTCTCTCTCTCGTCACGGTCATCTTCTAAATGTAATGCAGAAGACATTCGTTTAATAGCATAGCGCTAATGTTATAGCGTGTTTTACAAAGAAGCACATAGGCAGCGGGATAGCTACTAACCAGAGTTACCAGAGGTGATCTTAGCTTGGCTACTGCTGCTGGGTTGAGATCCATCAGTCCGAAGCGTCAAAAACACGACACTCGTTATCGCATGTTGTGTGTTCAAATGTTTCTGCGTGTTAGCCGTGTTCCCTCCCGACGCTGTTAGCTCCACTTTACAATGACTGCTAGTTGCCTTGTTGCCATCTTTCTTTGGTGAAGTGAAGCCGAACTTTGGAGCGTTTGAACCTGGTGGGCGCCATTGTTGTTTACAACTGCAATGCTAACGTGCTAAACCGACGTAACTTAATCACGTAAGTGCTTTCTGGAATTGACTGTGCGTAACTTGAGTAAAATACGTGAGATTCGTGCTGGTTGGAATCGATAAGAGAATCGCCGGATAAACTGACAAACGATTCCATGGAATTGAAACACACGGAACCGGTTCTCTACAGGAACCAGTTCTCTACAGGAACCAGTTCTCTACAGGAACCGGTTTTTGATTCCCAACCCTAGTGGTGGCAGCATCGTGATGTGGAGGTCAGAGAGCAAGGAGACCTACAAACCAGTTCCTCCAGTTCTGTCTGGAGAAACGGACCAAAATTCCAGAGAAGCTTCTGGAAGGAAACCCAGAACGTCTGAGCCGAGTTTAGATACCAGATGCTGAGGAGATGATGGAGACTTCTGACTGTTCGTTGTCCGTTCTGCAGCTTCTGTATGTAAACGGCGTATTTTGTCTGCAGACGTGAGCAGCTGTGAACCGTGTCGATGCAGCGAGTGGATCAGCTCAGCTCCCATCATGCCTCTCTTCAGCCTGGCGTTGGCGGAGTCGTGCTGACACGTCAAAGAAAATCACTTCAGTCTTCAATGAATACGTAAACAGGAACCCCCCCCCCCAGCGATGCCGTTCAAGTTGGTTCCTGAAAACAGACCTCCATCTTGTCATTCATCATCTGTCCTCCTCGTCTTCGCTCCTCTGGTGATGCTGTTGATGATGTCACAGCTTTCCATCCAGCTGTGGCGTCAGAGCAGCAGCTGGAGACGTAGCGCTGCTGAGATGACTAACGCTGGTGCTTCCTGGAAGTCCCTGACTGTCTCTATCCTTTGTCCTCAGGGAGCACCGTCCCCTCCCGTTAGGTCATCTTAATTAGTCCCATATTAATCAGCCCCTCCCCCGTGCTGCCGCATCACCGCAGCAGGTGATGACCAGCGGCGCCGAGCGGTAAGTGTTTGGACAAGAAACACACACACGGCTAATTAATTAGCGAAGCCGCCGACATCACAAACCCTCATTAGGGCGAGAGCGTCTGTCTCCAGTCAGCGGCGTCTCTGAGACGAGTCTCTGAGACGAGTCTCTGCTGGTCGTCGTCAGCGGATCCGTCTGAATAAATGTCTTAAACACCTGGAAACATCTGTGATGTCAGCAGAGCAGCGTTCGTTTAGTCCCAATTAAAACAGACGAGCCTGAAGCCTGTTTTTGTGTTTGACCAATGATGAGACGCGTCCCGTCTCAGTCCTCCTCGTGTCCTTGTTCTCATCGTCCCTCCTGACGGGCCGAGCCCCTTCATTAATTCGCCCCCACGCCGCCCCCTCCCTGCTCTCTGATTGGCTGGAAGGAGCCCGCTGAGGTAAGACGCCACATTTATACCGAACGGCTCCCGACAAACAGGCCTCAGCGGGTCGCTGATGAACCGGCGGAGATTAGAGATCACTTCCCACAATGCACCTGTGAGCTGGAGACCCACCGCCGTCAGCGGTCCATCCGTCCCCTGAGAGTCCGGCGGGTTCCTCGCCAGAGAGACGCTTCGGGGACGAGAGTTGGTCCAGACGGGTTCTGGTAAGACGTTTGTCTTCTGCCGTCACCTCCTCCAACATCTGGATGTCCTCTGTCCTGATGACACCACAGCTGGACCCCAGATACCACAGCTGGACCCCTGGTACCACAGCTGGATCCGTCTGGAAGAAAACGTTGCTCTGGAAAAGGTTCTTTGTGGAGGTTTTTGTTTTTAATGTTTTTCTGTGATTTTTCCATCTTAAATCAGATTAATCCTCCTAAAACACCGTCATGGATCCTGTTCTGTACCCTGTTCTTGATCCTGTTTTGGATCCTGTTCTAGATCTTGTTCTGAA
>JAGFBZ010002582.1:0-161945 GCA_018398805.1 Hirundichthys speculiger | reverse complement strand
ATGTTACAGATTGACTCCTGACTTTTGTATAAATGACTACCATTTATTTTTTGTTGTTATTTCCCCAACCTTCACATCAAAATGCGCTTTCATGTGTTACCGTACGGCCTCTGGTCTCCGAACCGTAGTAGGGAAACCGCCGTACTGTGCTATTCCAGGCTCGTGACAAGCGGCTAACACGCCAGTGAAAACGCAAGAAAAACTCCGGTATTCTGTGCTTAGAACGGCACTTTATTCAGGAACTGCATGGAACTGACAAGTCACAGTCTGTATTTTTCAGCTCCTGTCAGTCAACAGAGGAAGCAAATCCATAACACTCGGGCGCTGCTCATGCTCACTTCACTTGCTCCGTTCAGCCGCCCACACCTCACAAACTACATTACCCATCAGGCAATAATAGGGGTTTTTCATACGCGATCTGTCAAAACTTTTCTATCACCATATATACATTATATAGGTAGACCCACAAGCTATTCTTGATCATATTGACATTGATTAAAAAAAAATATTTCAAATAAAACAATAGTAAACTGATGAAATTTCCTATTGAAATTCTGTCTGACACACTTTTTTCGGTTGTTGCCGTCAAAATACAAAGAGTTGAGACCCATTAAGACGACAGGGGATGGAAATTGCCTCTACAACTCTGTTTCCCTCATTCTGAAAGGTGATACACAAGATGATTTTATTTTATGAAATGAAATGAAATGAAATGAAAATGAAAATGAAAATGAAATGAAATGAAAAATACTTTATTTATCCCATACAGGGAAATTCAATGGAGTAAGGGCTCTCTCTCTTTTTTTTTTTTTTTTTTTATAAAAAAACAGACAGAAATAATAATATAATAACAGGTGTTAGGTCTTGTGTGGAGGCTGATGGCTGCTGGCAGGAATGATCTTCTGTATCTTTCCGTCTTGCAACGGACCTGAAGAAGCCTCTCACTGAACACACTCTGTTGTTTGATCACTGTGTCGTGGAGAGGGTGTGAAGAGTCCTTCCTCATCTTCATCAGCTTGTGCAGCATTCTTTTTTGTACAATCAGTTCCAGCGGCTCCAGAGTTACACCCAGCACAGATCCAGCTTTCCTGATCAGTTTGTTGATTCTCTTCAGGTCTCTGGTTCTGATGCTGCTGCCCCAGCAGATGGCTGCAAAGCTGATTGCACTTTCAACAACAGACCTATAGAAGATGTGCAACATCTTGGTGCAGACATTAAAAGATCTCAGCTTTCTTAAAAAGTAGAGTCTGCTCTGACCTTTCTTGTAGATGTATTCTGTGTTGCATTTCCACTCCAGTCTGTTGTCAAGCTGAACTCCAAGATACTTGTATTCCTCCACCACCTCCACCTCCTTTCCCAGGATGGAAACACTGCTGTGTTGATTCTTGCTCCTCCTGAAGTCGACAATCATCTCCTTAGTTTTGCTGGTATTTAATACGAGATGATTTGTTACTACACCATTTCACAAAACTGACAGATCAGTTCTCTGTACTCTGCTTCCTGTCCGTTGCTGATACACCCAACAACTGCAGAGTCATCAGAGTATTTCTGCAGATGACAGGACTCAGAGTTGTTCTGGAAGTCAGAGGTGTAGAGCGTGAAGAGAAATGGTGAGAGAACAGTTCCTTGTGGTGCTCCAATGCTGCTGACCTCCATCTCAGACACACAACCTTTCAGTCTCACAAACTGTGGTCTGTTGTGTGAGGTAGTCATAAATCCAGGAGGTTGTGGAGGAATCCACCTGGAACTTATGGAGCTTCTCACATAACAACGCAGGCTGAATTGTATTAAAAGCACTTGAGAAATCAAAGAACATGACCCTCAAAGTGCTGCCTGATTGGTCCAGATGAGAGTGGGCTCTGTGAAGCAGGTAGATGATGGCGTCTTCAACCCCAAGCCCATTACGATATGCAAACTGTAATGGGTCCTGAAAGGTGTGACCTGCTTGTTGAGGTGGACCAGTAAGAGTCTCTCCAGGACTTTCATGATGTGAGATGTCAGGGGCAACTGGTCTGTATGTAGTCATTAGTCAGCTGGTTGTGGTTTTTTAGGCACTGGAACAAGGCAGGATGTTTTCCACAGCACAGGAACTGTTCTCTGTCTCAAACTGGTGTTGAAGAGGTGCTGGAGAATCGGACATAGTTGCAATGAGCAGGTCTTGAGAACTCTGGGACAGACACCGTCTGGACCTGCAGCCTTGTTCTGGTTCAGTTTCTCAAGTTGTTTTTTGACCTGATGGCAGGAGACAGACAGAGTGGAGGGGGAGGCAGAGGAGGTCTCTGAGGTGGAGAAAGATGATGCTGGTCTCTGGTCCATGACTGAGCTGCAGGGTGACAGAGTGGAGGTGTGACAGGAAAGCTGTGGGCTCACCGAGGGGGTGTGGTCTGTTGGGCTGGAGGCAGGGGGGGAACTGAACCTATTGAAGAACCTGTTCAGTTCATTAGCTCTGTCCAGACCTCCATCAGTCTGGTCCCCCTTTGCCTTGAAGCCGGTGATCTTCTTCATTCCGGACCACACATCCCTCACGTTGTTCTGCTGGAGCTGCCTTTCTAGCTTCTTCCTGTACTCCTCCTTGCACTTCCTGGTTTGTTCTTTAATTAGTTTTTGTGTTGTCTTCAATAACTCCCTGTCTCCATCCCTGAAGCTTTCTTTTTGATGTTCAACAGCTTTTTCAGGTCTCTGGTGATCCAGGGTTTGTTATTGGGGAAGCACCTCACACAGTTCTTGTTGGAACGATGCTGTCCACACAGAAGTTATGTAATCTGTCCACACACTCAGTCATGGCGTTGATGTTTGTTCTCCATGAGGTTCACAGAGGACATTCCAGTCCGTAGCCTCAAAGCAACCTTTCAGAGCATCTTCAGCTTCATTAGACCAGGTTTTGATAGTTTTTGTGATCACTGGTTGCTGCTGAACGATGGGCTTGTAGGTGGAGTGGTGAGAAAAACCAGATTATGGTCAGATCTTCCTAAAGGTGGCAGGGCAGAGCAGAGCAGCTGTATGCATTTTTAATATTTGCATAAAATAAGTCCAACGTCTTATTTTCTCTGGTGGAGCAGCTGACAAACTGTTGGAATGATGGTAAAGCTGTAGAGAGGGAGACATTGTTGAAGTCTCCAGAGATCGCCATAACTGAGTTTGGACACTGTGTTTGCAGCCTTGCAATAACGGAGCTGATGACATCACAGGCTGCGTCTGGAGCGATACCAGGTAGAATATAAACCGCTACCAGAATAACACAGGTAAACTCTCTGGGTAAATAATAAGGACGGAAACTCACAGCTAACAGTTCAAGGTCCCTCGTGCAGATCTTCTCCTTGATGGTGACATGTCCAGGATGACACCAAAGCTGGTTAACCAGCACTGCAATCCCACCTCCCCTCAGCTTCCCGCTGAGTTGCTTACTGCGGTCTGCTCGGACCGTCTTAAAGCCGCGAACAGACACGTTACAGTCCGGGATGTGTTCATGCAGCCACGTCTCCGGTGAAACACATGAGACTACATTCTCTGTATTCTCTCTGGGACCTGGTTAGCATCTCAAGCTCGTCCGTTTTGTTAGCTAGCGATCTGACGTTACCCATCACAACAGTTGGAAGAAACGGTTTAAATCTCCACCGCTTTTCTCTCTGCTTCACTCCTGCCCTGCATCCTCTTCTCTTTCTTCTCAACTCCATCGGGATTTGTCATGTTATTTCACTGCTAATCCTTATTTTAGAGAGTTTTAGCAGTTGATCACGACTGTAAACAAGTCCAGCGTTGCCATGGAGACATCATAATAAGTATCGGAGACAGCCAAAAAGAGACAAAAGTATACAGAAAACTCGTGCCGCACAGCCTCCGAACCGACCTAAAAACCTCTTAAAAAAATTGATAAAAATGACGGCTGTATTTCAAAAAGAAAAAAGAAAATCGAAAAAATTATTAAAACTAAACGAGAGCAACTACAATTTGCAGCCACCTTGCGGCGCATTCTAGAAAAAAAAAAAAAAAATTTATTATATGTTTAATATAATGAAAAAATAGCTGAATTAGCTGGGTTTTTTTTGTCCATTTCACAGAGACATACACACAGAGGTAAAACAAAAAGAACAATATACATGATATAACTCACATGCAGCAGAGAACTAGTAAGTTTTGTACATGTGCTTTTTTATAAATGATAATTCCAAATTGTGTTTGCATTGTTGCTAGGTGATCTGAGTTCATATTTTGGCTGTTGAAAATTCAAATGTAGTATTGACAGTACAAGTAAGTCTGTTTCAAGTCTGTGTAACATGCTGGGAGTCTAAAATGTCAAACCACTGTGGGACTTTATGTGGGCAAAAAAAGCTACTGCATGACTGTTGACGACAGGGACGACGCCTGCCATGGACGCTCCTCGCTGCTGCTCCGGGACTTAGCTCTGCTACGCTGGATGCTGGACGCTGGATGCTCCAGTTTGTGCCCGGTTTGTGGTGATCTGCAGTCGGGTGTCTACATACTGTCTGCAGGGGGCGGATTGGTCCTCTTGCGGCTGGTGGAGACCTGCCGCCGCAGACATGGAGGATGTCGCTGGAGGCCGGTTCGGGAAAGCTAAGTAGTCCTGAACTGCTACCTGCGGCAACCACCGCCACTGGATCCGGGCTGCAGCGTCACGGAGCCGGGACGGGAGACGGCATTCTCGATCACGAACATCCGGGCCACTGGCTTCCGCGGGCCATAGCAACCAGTCCGAAGGGGTAAACAATCGCTCACTGTTGCTGGCGAAGCCGATGCATTTTGCATTTTGTGTCTGTTTTTTCTGATTCCGTGCAGTTTACAATAGGGGGAAAGATGGTGAAGAACTGTTGTGTGTTCAACTGCACCAACAATGTTGCTCGCCAGTCGCTTTTGTCATTTAATTCTCTATATCGGCGTGATGTCACAAACCATGCTATCGGCCTTGGTTACAGCGCGAAGGGGCAAACAACATTGGAGCGAGGTATAAAGCCAAATTGGATTCGCTAATTCGCTATTTTTCCGATGCCTATCATCAGTGTTAATATTATACTATAATAACTCCATGGTGAAATATTGCTGTTGGGGACTTGCAACAGTGACTCGAGGTGTCCAGAACGTTTGGAGGAGGCATTTTTATTTCCTTTCCCAAACCAAAACAAACGCTGGAGAATGCAGCTGTGGGTTCAGTTATGTGTTCGTCCACACAAGCAACTGAACGTGGGAAAAGTTTCAAAGCACACCTACATTTACTCAAAGGTAAGTTTACTTTGTTTATTAGATGATTGATTTAACCACCGATTAGTAAAAGTAATTACATGATTTACCAGCAGGGAGGGTGATGAGTTCTCTGTTAGCATTAGCTCTGGTCCAACACCAGAGCTATGTTAACATCAGACAGTCGCAGCATTGTATTAATATAATTAATAAAGTGACGTTAACATCACTAGCCTCACCTTATACCTAACAAAATAAATATCCAGGGCCATATATATTGGTAGACAACGAGGTAGGCTTATAGCTGGCTAGCGAGCTCTGGTCCATAAGAGAGAAATCATTGAAACTGTGGACCAGAGCTAATGCTAACGGAAATATGTTTTTATTCATCACCCTCCCTGCTGCTAAATCATATTACTTTTACTAAATTATTCCCTTGGGAAAGGAAATAAAAAATGCCCCCCTCCAAACGTTCTGGACACCTCGAGTCACTGTTGCAGGTCCCTAGTAGATATATTATGAGTCTCTTGACAGTCACTTGGGTCAGCAGCCCCAGCAGACAGACCTAGCATTTTTTTTTTACCGGACCTCAACGATCCATAATGGGGCCTCCCCAAACACGTCAAAATATTAGATCTAAACATAGAAATTAAAAACTAAAATATCTTGAAAAAATCTGATTTCTTACCTGTTACAAAGTGTGCTGAACAAACACACGTGTAGTCTGATTTGGGCACCCATAATTTCCCTGGAGTATCTTCGTCTGCTCTGTTAATAGCGTGCAGGTATTTTTTTCTTCTTTCAGGCCCAGTAGCCTTGCTGACTGAATGGTCTTTTTCAGAAAAAAACCGGACCTGGATTCAGTAAAACATGGACCGGATCCGGCAGAAGACCGGACCTGGATTCAGTAAAACATGGACAGGATCCAGCAGAAGACCGGACCTAGTTTGGAAGTCTGTTTAATTCAATTCAATTCAAATTCAATTCAAAATTCTTTATTATTATTATATATTACTATTATTATTATTATTATTATTATTATTATTATTATTAATAATAATAATGTTTTTTTTTTTTTTAAGAGACAAAAAAAGGGAGTTTTGTTATGTTTGTGGTGCATGGGGGGTGAGGGGTAATGGGAGGATGGCTTTGCAACTTTGGGGTGTGTGACGGCTTTTATTTTGTTTTAATGTGCATTGCTTTTTTTTGTTTTTTTTGTTTTGTTTTGTTTTTGTTTTTTTAAAAAAAATCATTATTACTATTTTTTATTATTATATATAGATAATATATATATATACAAACATCATATATATAAACAAACATCATATAGATCATATATATATATATAAACATCATATATATATAGATTATATAGATATATATATATATATATATATATATATATATATTTGTTTTTTTTTTTTTTTTATGTAAAGCACTTTGTGTTGCCTGAGGGCATGAAAAGCGCTCTATAAATAAAGTTTGATTTAGTTTGATTTGATTAATCCCCCAAGGGGGAAATTCAAGTTTCAGTACACCAGGAAAAATCTGGTGTACTCGGGGAGCTGCTAGTGTCCAGCGCTCCTTTTCATGCCGGGTCCCGTGGTCCGAGTGCTAACTCCAGATAATAGCCTTTAAAACAGTTAACAGCCGTTAGAACCAGTATATCTCCAAAACGATGACAAGTGAGATATCTCCAGGTCAGAGGAGGAAACACAGATGAACCAGACCGTCTCCTCTGGGTAGACCGAGCTCCTTTCAGTCTGGCGAGGGACCGAGCCTACCGTCCCAGAGCCCGGTTCATCATGCGGACCGGACCAGGCCGTTGTCATCTCCCCCGGTGGTGCTGGGCCCCACCAGGTCACCAGACGGCCCCTGCCAGGTCAGCTGTCCCATCCGGCGTGTAGACTGCTGGACGGGGGCAGCATGCCGCCGCCACTACGTCGGGGTCTCCCGTCCCGGCTCCGTGACGATGCAGCCCGGATCCAGTGGCGGTGGTTGCCGCAGGTAGCAGTTCAGGGCTACGTAGCTTTCCCGAACCGGCCTCCAGCGACATCGTCCATGTCTGCGGAGGCAGGTCTCCACCAGCTGCAAGAGGACCGATCCGCCCCCTGCAGATAGTATGTAGACATCTGACCGCAGATTCTCGATATCGGCATGCCATCTCGAACGATGCTATCGGCCTTGGTTACAGTGCAAAGGGGCAAACAACATTGGAGTGAAGTATGAAGCCAAATTGGATTAGCTAATTCGCTATTTTTCCGATGTGTATCATCAGTGTTAATATTATACTCAGGGGTGCACATAACTTTTTTGGTGAGTTACTCATGTGAGTACCAGCAGATAGTGTTTGGTACTCACCTCATTCGCGACAAGTCTTAAAAGTCCTCCTCACTGTCCTCCGCAGTGTCGCCCCCATTGTCCTCCTCACTGTACACCTCACTGTCCTCTGCTTCAGCTTCTTGTGTGTCAGATACTGATGCTGCTGCAGATGGTCCTCCTTGCCCTTGGTTGAGCCTCCGGTTCGCCATCTCCATCCACAGGTCAACAGCTGGCTTTGGGTTAAATGTCTCTGTGGTCTGCTTTGACAGGTGGATGTGCATAAGGGCTGAGAGACGAGCATGTGACAGGCGGGATCTGTACTTGGTTTTTATTATGTTTAGATGTGAAAAACCTCTCTCACAAGCAGCACTGCTCAAAGGCAGTGTAAGAGACAGGTTAACCAGCTCTCTGATGTTGGAGTAAGCATCCGGGTTACTTGGATTATTTACTATTTGCACTAGGTCATACACAGAAGATGCTCCTAGGCGTTTGGCTGCTTGCTTTAAGCGCATCCATTCTGTCAGAGTGATGTCTTTTTCAAGGTGCAAGATGGTCTCATATTTTTGGAGAATGTTACGAACTGTTGTGTTTCCAAAACTGTGGAGATCTTGCATTTCCTGAGGCCATGTTGAAGGGTCGAAAACTAAGAAATGATCACATGACTTAAGGAAGTCATATCTGGTTTCAAACTCTTCAATTAACGCCCAGAGTAAGTCTGCCTTGTCTCTGTCAGCATCAGCATTAGAAAAAGCCCGTGCACTCTTATCTCCAGCATCCAGCATAAGTCTGAATTGCCCAATGGCAACCATGAGCTCATCCTTACATTCTCCAATGGTCAGCTTTTCTTTCTAAAATCTGACTGATGTGGTCTTTAAAATGTTGCCAATTTCAACCATGTGTGATAGAAAGCATTGAAAACGCTCTGTGCAGATATGCTGCAAGTCAGTATTATCACTTGTAGCCAATTGCATTTTAATGGCTGGCAATAGTCTTGATATTTTTAACAGTACTTCATGCCGCCAGGCAGACCACCAGATATTATGAAACTTTCCCAATTTCACAAAGGAGATCCCATTTTCTTCACATAACTTCTGCAATGCAGCAGTTTTTTTCGCGCCACCTTTCTGTAAATAAAACTGCAGCAGCCTGACCACAGACTGGTTGAACGTCTTGCAGTACGGAACGGTACGGTCAGCTGATTTAGCGCAATTCTCCAGCGTGTGTGCAGTGCACAGAATGTGCACAAGAGAGTCACCAATCGAGACCAGTCCCTTTAGTTTTGGCACAACGCCGTTGTACACCCAGACGTTAACAGCTGCTCCGTCTGTGCACACAGTGACCAACTTTGTTGTCCAGTCATCCAAGCGTGCCTCGTGAAAAAGTTTCACCAGCCCGTCTGTAATTGCCTGTGCGCTTCGGTCGGCACGCAATTCAATCAGCCCAAGAAAGTCTGACGAAAACTCACCATTGGTGGATACTGACACAATGTAGACGATTTCTTGCTCAGTTTTTGTGATGTCCTCAGATCCGTCAAAAAGCAGTCCCCAAAACTGAGCAGCCTCCAACTTGGCTCGTAGATTCCCGCTGATCGTGTGTGCGATGCTCTGCGTAATTCTCATCCCCCCTTCACGGGAATGATAAGCAGTCCCGACATTTACTCCTAGTCGCTTCAGCAACGGAATATCCTCCGAAAATGACGACATGGGACGTGCGTGTTTGGCGTTATGGAAAGCAAGTAGAAACACATTGAAAAGGGCTTGCCTTTGTTCCTCAGTTAGCTTGTCTCTCCATCTGCTAAGTGGACGAGTTGCTATCTCTGCTCGGCTGGCTTGTTTATTAGAGATGGCTTGCGCTATGTTGGTATGCTCCTTACTCTTTTCGTGTTTGTTAAATAACGGATGGTTGAAATTCTTCGAGCCTTTATAAAATGCACCTGTTTTGTCTGCTAGCTGTGGATGGGCACGGCAAATACTGCACCACATTTCAGTCCGCTCATCATTTGCCGCAAGCCACGGTACTTCTTTCAGCCACTTTTCGGAAAAAAGTCTTTTCTTCTGCTCTGGCTCCAGTTGCTGTTTCTTTGTTGGTGGTGAAACTCCAAAGAAACTGCTAACTGTTGTCTGCTTCTTTTTGGACATGTTTAGCTATTTACATACCAACATTGAGCATACACCGGCAACGTGAAGTACGCAAGAGCGCGGGAGTGACCCTAGTGGCAGTACGCGTTGCTTTTTTTTGTCGCGCATGCGTACTTGCGTACCAGTTATGTGCACCCCTGATTATACTATAATAACTCCATGGTGAAATATTGCTGTTGGGGACCTGCAACAGTGAGTCAAAGTGTCCAGAACGTTTGGAGGAGGCATTTTTATTCCCTTTCCCAAACCAAAACAAATGCTGGAGAATGCAGCTGTGGGTTCAGTTATGTGTCTGTCCACACGAGCAACTGAACATGGGAAAAGTTTCAAAGCACACCTACATTTACTCAAAGGTAAGTTTACTTTGTTTATTAGATGATTGATTTAACCACCGTTTAGTAAAAGTAATTATATGATTTAGCAGCAGGGAGGGTGATGAGTTTTCTGTTAGCATTAGCTCTGGTCCAACACCAGAGCTATGTTAACATCAAACAGTCGCAGCATTGTATTAATATAATTAATAAAGTGACGTTAACATTACTAGCCTCACCTTATACCTAACAAAATAAATATCCAGGGCCATATATATTTGTAGACAACGAGGTAGGCTTATAGCTGGCTAGCGAGCTCTGGTCCATAGTAGAGAAATCATTGACACTGTGGACCAGAGCTAATGCTAACGGTGATATGTTTTCATTCATCACCCTCCCTGCTGCTAAATCATATTACTTTTACTAAATTATTTCCTTTCCCTTGGGAAAGGAAATAAAAAATGCCCCCTCCAAACGTTCTGGACACCTCGAGTCACTGTTGCAGGTCCCTAGTAGATATATTATGGAGTCTCTCGACAGTCACTTGGGTCAGCAGCCCCGGCAGACAGACCTAGCTTTTTTTTTTTTTTTTTTTTACCGGACCTCAACGATCTATAATGGGGCCTCCCCAAACACGTCAAAATATTAGATCTAAACATAGAAATTGAAAACTAAAATATCTTGAAAAAAAAACAGATTTCTTACCTGTTACAAAGTGTGCTGAACAAACATACGCGTAGTCTGATTTGGGCACCCATAATTTCCCTCGAGTATCTTCGACTGCTCTGTTAATAGCGAGCAGCTATTTTTTTCTTCTTTCAGGCTCAGTAGCCTCGCTAGGAATCATATAAAATGAAAAAAGGGACTGGCGAGCAACATTGTTGGTGCAGTTGAACACACAACAGTTCTTCACCATCTTTCCCCCTATTGTAAACTGCACGAAATCAGAAAAAACAGGCACAAAATGCAAAATGCATCGGCTTCGCCAGCAACAGTGAGCGATTGTTTGCCCCTTCGGACTGGTTGCTATGGCCCGCGGATGCCAGTGGCCCTGATGTTCGTGATAGAGAATCACCACAAACCGGGCACAAACTGGAGCGTCCAGCGTAGCAGAGCTAAGTCCCGGAGCAGCAGCGAGAAGGGTCCATGCCAGGCGTTGTCCCTGTCGTCAACAGTCATGCAGTAGCTTTTTTTGCCCACATAAAGTCCCACAGTGGTTTGACATTTTAGACTCCCAGCGTGTTACACAGACTTGAAAAAGACTTACTTGTACTGTCAATACTACATTTGAATTTTCAACAGCCAAAATATGAACTCAGATCACCTAGCAACAATGCAAACACAATTTGGAATTATCATTTATAAAAAAGCAAATGTACAAAAGTTACTAGTTCTATGCTGCATGTAAGTTATATCATGTATATTGTTCTTTTTGTTTTACCTCTGTGTGTATGTCCCTTCGAAATGGACAAAAAAACCCCAGCTAATTCAGCTATTTTTTCATTATATTAAACATAAAATAAAATCATCTTGTGTATCACCTTTCAGAATGAGGGAAACAGAGTTGTACAGGCAATTTCCATCCCCTGTCGTTTTAATGGGTCTCAACTCTTTGTATTTTGACGGCAACAACCGAAAAAAGTGTGTTGGTTTCAAGAGAAAATCCCACAACAAATTAAACAATTTAGCGCTGCAGTTAGTTGTCAGTATTATTGGGATGTGGGGTGGGGTGTGTGTGTGTGTGTGTGTGTGTGTGTGTGGGGGGGGGGGGGGGTGACAGACAGAATTTCAATAGGAAATTTCATCAGTTTACTGTTGTTTTATTTGAAATATTTTTTTTAATCAATGTCAATATGATCAAGAATAGCTTGTGGGTCTACCTATATAATGTATATATGGTGATAGAAAAGTTTTGACAGATCGCATATGAAAAACCCCTATTATTGCTCACTATCACTACATTTCAGAAGCGTTTACAAGCATGTGTCGTAAGGTAGCCTGGCCCTTTAAGGGGAGTAGCCTGATGGGTAATGTAGTTTGTGAGGTGTGGGCGGCTGAACGGAGCAAGTGAAGTGAGCATGAGCAGCGGCCGAGTGTTATGGATTTACTTCCTCCGTTGACTGACAGGAGCTGAAAAATACAGACTGTAACGTTGTCAGTTCCATGCTGTTCCTGAATAAAGTGCCGTTCCAAGCACAGAATACCAAAGTTTTTCTTTCGTTTTCACTGGCGTGTTAAATAATAAATAAATTAATTAATAAATAAATTAATAATAAATTATTTAAATAATAAATAATTCTTGTCTTTTGAAGATAATGGCTACAGCTTTCTGGGAAATTAAGTACATTCTAAAACTACTAACTTGCAAATAGCTACGTTATCTAGGTGTAACATTAGATGTCTTTAAGAGTTAGCTCACCTAGAATTTACATTTGAAAAAGTCAAATTACAGATTTCTAAATATATACATATATATTACATATTGTACATATATAATGTACGTATGGTCGACATATTAACTATGAACTTAAAAACTTTAAGAAGCCAATTGGGAAAGACATATGTAGCAGTTACAAATAACTGAAAAAATTAGCATAGTTATTTCTGGTTATCGTTTTCGAGATCTTTTTTCAGCGCCTCATAAGCTCTTACTTTATCCGTTGCCTGAAAAGGCGTACAGAAGTTGTTTTTCTAAACTGCTGCTATTCAAACTAGCTAAAGCTTGCAGTACACACATATTTTAAAACAAAGCTCTAATAAATAATCACAACAAATAAATGACAAATAGCCATTAACTCACCATCTTTCCCAACATACATCAACCATTTGCTTTTGGTGCGTCTCAATTACGTTTTAGCCTGGCGCTGTTGGTTTTGTCACGTGAAGATGACGTACATGGTGTTCCACGATTTCTTCTGATATCTGACAGAGGTTTACTGAGACCTGACAATGTTTTTTCTGAGACCTGACAATGTTTTTTCTGATACCTGACAAAGGTTTTTCTGATACCTGACAGAGGTTTCCTGAGACCTGACAATGTTTTTTCTGAGACCTGACAGAGTTTTTTTTTGCAATTTTTGCAATTTGCAGGAGCGGCTAGTGGGCAGCAGCTAGCGGGAAGTGTACAATCGGGGCCATAAACCCTAAAGGCCCTGAAACTCCCATCAGTCAGTTAGAAATGTCGATGCCTTCTGGACTAGAGGTCTTCAAAAACCAAGGAGGAGCTGCCCAATTTATATTTATAAACAAATACTAGCAAAACTAATGACATTTCCATTCAGCTCAGCCACGGTGGCGGTCTCGCATTAATTAGTATTGTGTTGTATTGACTGATGATGACAACTGCGGACGAAAAGAGCCTTTAACAAGAACATCGAGCAGAAGATTCGGATTCCACAAAAGCAGCTGATGTGCTTTATGAGGCAAAAACAGATAAACACGCTGCTTTTAAAGCCACTGTAATTGGCCTCTTCAGTTCCCCAACACTTTCAGAGTGTCGTTAGCAGAAGATGTGGCGAAGCACGGCGGTAAACATGCCCTGCACCGTCTCTTTGAAAGGCTTTCACC
This sequence comes from Hirundichthys speculiger, assembly GCA_018398805.1. NCBI lineage: Eukaryota > Metazoa > Chordata > Actinopteri > Beloniformes > Exocoetidae > Hirundichthys > Hirundichthys speculiger. The sequence goes on along the minus strand of JAGFBZ010002582.1, from coordinate 148,414 downwards.
TGCATCTGATTTGAAAGGAAGAATCAAAAGAAAAACTATATGGTGATTTTTGAGAAAGTCATTAAATCCTGTTTTTTTTTCTCTTTTTCTGGCCATTATGAAAGCTTCCAGGCATCTAAAAATGTAGATTTCATATTAAAAGAATCGACACAGAGCGCCTCTTTAATAAATAACAACCAACTTTCAATACTTGAACTGGAACCTTTGCTTTGCTTTTTCTTACAATCATGTGAAAAGAAAAAAAACCCCTAAAATCTAAAGGTTTGATGTATCAGATCATAAAAACCCATCTGGTTCTTATTAGGTCTTGAGGTAACAACTGACTGAGATTAATAAACACAACATGAGCATGAACACAAACATATGTTGTAACAAATAAAAAAAGTTGTTTAGAAATGAAAAAAAAAAACACGTCATCCTTTCTTCCTTTTCTAGTCAGGGGTGGATGTTGAAGCACTCATTCCCTCTGACTCACTTCCTTTTGTTTGCTCAGCCAGTGTGCAATGATTTCCTGTGCCGAGGAGCTGCAGATTATGTTCTCTCCTGAGCCCGGGCTTCATCCACCCTGCGTATGGTGAAAGAATCCAATAATAAGGCTGAAAGTGAAGGAAACCCTGCAGTGATCTTATCAGCGCTGCACATTGTACTGAGCCAAAGACCAATATATGCCCCAGTCAGGCTCATCAGGAGCCATTTTTCAGAAACCAATTTAAGAATTATTATCATATTTCTAACAGCGCACATTAAACCATAATCTCTTCTGACATTTGCACTGAGATTAGCAGGAGCGGCTCCTGGAACATCTGTGGAGAGGTAATTCTGAAATCTTGCTGAGCTGGTGGTTAAATGGCAGCCTCAGGCCTTTTCTTTAATTGTTTTCACTTTTTTTTTTTTTTTGGGACTGCACTGACTCACTCTCATTTTCACTCATTTTACTAAGAAGCCAGTTCTGTATTTGACCGCATTGATTTTCAGCCCCAGGGGAAATTCAAACCAGTTCCTGCTGAATATTTGCGCCATGTTTTCTTCTTACCAAGAAAAAAAAAAAAAAACACGCCAGTTTACATGGCACACAGAATTACTTTCATCCAAGAAACCCAGATGCAAATGAACTCCGCTAAAGAAGGTCAAACATATTTGAGAACCCTGAAGTAAATTTGGATCTGCTCTTCAAATGAAGTTTGCCGTGTCCTTCGTAAAGTAACACTCCTAGTTTCCACCTAATGCCCTTTATACACACGTGGACAAAATTGTTGGTACCCCTCAGTTAAAGAAGGAAAAACCCACAATTCTCACTGAAATCACTTGAAACTTACAAAAGTAACAATAAATAAAAATTTATTGAAAATCAAATAATCAAAATCAGCCATCACTTTTGAATTGTTGATTAACATAATTATTTAAAAAAACAAACTAATGAAATTGGGCTGGACAAAAATAATGGTACCTCTATAAAAGATTGAAAACTATTTGACCAGAGTGACATGATTAACTCAGGTGTGTCCTTTAATTGACATCACAGGTGTTTCCAAACTCATAATCAGTCAGTCTGCCTATTTAAAGGCAGAGAAGTAGTCACTTTGCTGTTTGGTGAAAAGGTGTGTACCACACTGAACATGGACAACAGAAAGCGAAGGAGAGAATTGTCCCAGGACATCCGAAAAAAAATTATAGACAAACATCTTAAAGGTAAAGGCTATAAGACCATCTCTAAACAGCTTGAAGTTCCTGTGATAACAGTGGTTCATATTATTCAGAAGTTTAAGACCCACGGGACAGTAGCCAACCTCCCTGGACGTGGCCGCAAGAGGAAAATTGATGACAAATTGAAGAGACGGATCATTCGAATTGTATCCAAAGAGCCCAGAACAACCTCCAAAGAAATTAAAGGTGAACTCCAAGGCCAAGGTACATCAGTGTCAGATCGCACCATTCGTCGTTGTTTGAGCCAAAGTGGACTTCATGGGAGACGACACCACTGCTGGAAAAAAAATCATAAAAAAGAGAGACTGGAATTTGCAAAAATGCATGTTGACAAGTCACAAAGCTTCTGGGAGAATGTCCTTTGGATAGATGAGACCAAACTGGAGCTTTTTGGTAAGGCACATTAACTCTATGTTCATAGACTCAAAAACCAAGCATACGAAGAAAAGAACACCGTCCCTACGGCGAAACATGGAGGAGGCTCAGTAATGTTTTGGGGCTGCTTTGCTGCATCTGGCACAGGGTGTCTTGAATGTGTGCAAGGTAAAATGAAATCTGAAGACTATCAAGGCATTCTGGAGAGAAATGTGCTGCCTAGTGTCAGAAAGCTTGGTCTCAGTCGCAGGTCATGGGTCTTCCAACAGGACAACGATCCAAAACACACAGCCAAAAACACCCAAGAATGGCTGAGAGAAAAGCGTTGGACTATTCTAAAGTGGCCTTCTATGAGCCCGGATCTGAATCCCATTGAACATCTGTGGAAGGAGCTGAAACATGCCATTTGGAGAAGACACCCATCAAACCTGAGACAACTGGAGCAGTTTGCTCATGAGGAGTGGGCCAAAATACCTGTTGACAGCTGCAGAACGCTCATTGACAAATACAGAAATCATTTAATTGCAGTGATTGCCTCAAAAGGTTGTGCAACAAAATATTAAGTTATGGGTACCATCATTTTTGTCCAGCCCTATTTCATTAGTTTGTTTTTTTAAATAATTATGTTAATTAACAATTCAAAAGTGATGGCTGATTTTGATTATTTGATTTTCAATAAATTTTTATTTATTGTTACTTTTGTAAGTTTCAAGTGATTTCAGTGAGAATTGTGGGTTTTTCCTTCTTTAACTGAGGGGTACCAACAATTTTGTCCACGTGTGTATAAATAACAAAATGGATTCTCTTAAAGTCGCCTGAAATTAAAATTGGACTCTTCTGGATAACTCCCAGTCACACACACATGAGGATGGAGCGTGTGTGCAGCGGGCAGGTTACCAAACAGATTTGGCTGAGAAAGTCCATCCCAGTCTACAGGATGTGGGGGAAACGCTGAGTGTGCTGAAGTCACTCGGTCCACCTGTTCACCTCCAGGAGACCGTACGCGAGCCAGCGGGGGGAGTTTACTGCGACGCCAAACATGCAGGGACTGTGACGTGGGAGGAAGTTGTGGGACCGGTGTGAAAAGGAGGAATAAAGCAGAATGTAATTACATTAGTGTCATTTTCTCCTACTCACCTGCTTTAGAGGTAGATGTGAAGAGTATTCCCTTTGTCTTTAAAGGTCATGTTTATAGAGAGATGGAGAAAAGAGATTCTTTAAAATTCTTTAAATAAATGGTAATGCAGTCTGGTATTAAGATGGACTTATGGGTAGCAAAAGGTAACATTAGGAAAAAATGAAGAAGCAGCAAAAGATGGACAAACTCAAGGGGTTCAAGGTGAACATTTAGCCATCGTCCTCACAACCATCTGACCTCCAACCATCCATTAGCTCCCGCTTGGTCTCTAATTGGGTCGTGGGGGCAGCAGCTTCAGCAGAGAGGCCCAGACCTCCCTCCCCCTGGTTGCTTCCACCAGACCAGCTGAGAGATATAATCTCTCCAGCGTTTGCCCCGTGGTCTTCTCCCAGTTGGACATGCCTGAAACACCTCTCCAGGGAGGCATCCAGGGGGACATCCTAACCAGATGACCGAATCACCTCAACTGGCTCCTCTCGATGTGAAGGAGCAGCGGCTCTACTCTGAGTCTCTCCTGAATGACTGAACTTCCCCTCCTATCTCTAAGGGAGAGTCCAGCCACCCTGCGGAGAAAACTCATTTCTACCTCTTGTATCCGTGATCTCGTTCTTTCGGTCCCTACCCACAGTTCATGACCATAGGTGAGGGTTGGAACAAAGATCGACCGGTAAACAGAGAGCCTTGCCTTTTGGCTCAGCTCTCTCTTCACCACAACGGACCGGTACAGAGTCCGCACCACAGCAGACGCTGCACCAATCCGTCTGTCAATCTCCCGTTCCTTTTTCTCATCACTTGTGAACAAGACCCCGAGATGCTTAAACTCTTCCACTTGAGGCAGGACCTCACTCCCAACCTGAAGAAGACCTTTTACCCTTTTCCGACTGAGGACCTTGGTCTCAGATTTGGAGGTGCTGATTCTCATCCCTGCCGCTTCACACTCAACTGCGAACCGCTCCAGCGAGAGCTGAAGATCCCCATCCGACCTGAAGATCCCCATCCGACCATCTGACCATCTAGCCTACAATGCATAAAGCATCTGTGGAAAGACCTCAAAATATCAGCAGAATAATGGCAGAATGAGAACATTAACTGATTATGAAGTTAGAGGTTGAGATGCACCACCTTTACTTTTCCATACAAACACAATACAAATAACGGGCAAATCATCCTTGTGCTCTGAAAAGAGCTGCAACCACTTAGGGTCTGGACAGAGAACATCTGAGGACGTCTGGTACTGAGATGTTATCGGCAGATCTTTCGGACCCTGCGGGTTGTTGGGTCTCTGCTGAAGGGAACTGCTTCCCACAGATGCCTCCAGGTCTCATCAGATTGCTGTGTGTGGTCTTTGAGGTCCAACCGAACACCTCAGTTTCTTCTTTGCTTTGAGCGCCTCCTGGAAAAGAAATTTGTTTACTGCTGACCTGCTGGAGGAGGCGCCTCTTGGAGGGTGAAAATGTCTCCATGTCGAGTAAGGTTGAGTATTGGCAAGGACCTCGCAATATGCTATGTATCATGATAATTGGATCACGGTATATTATCACGGCACGATATCACGATATATTGCAATATTCTACCCAGTTAATGTCAAAATTAAAAGTAGAGATGAAAAATCAAGTTGCTGTATATGTTCATCAGATGATATTGATCATTCAGAGGGCAAATTGAGTCAAAACTATTTGCTTCAAAACAACCTATTTATTGTTTATTATTAGTGTTTTTGCACATTTAAGTAACCATTACAACATACTGACCGCATTGTAACCACTGTAATTTTTTTCCTAAAAAAATCGATATTAGGAGCTGAAATATTGATATTATATTGGGCAGCCGAAAATCGAGATATATTGCCAAATCGATTTTTTTTCACACCCCTAATGTCAAGGGTGTCATTTGTCTGTGGCCCATCAGTCTGGGAACAGTTAGAAGAAAAGAAAATTTCCACATTTTCGAAATTGGAAGCTTTGAACTTTTTACTTTTCTCAACTCACAAAGTAAAATGAAACAACAAAGAAGAAATCAAAAAATACCACTTGCTCACTTACAAAAACCAACTGTAGTAAATGTGGATTTGCTGCACGTCCACATTTAGCAACATCAACGTTTCAAAAAGGCTAAAAGCTTCTCAGCATCTTTCCAATAATGTGCTGATCTTCTGCTTCCAGCATTCGCAGTATTATTACATTATAAGAGCCGCGATAAATGTGAAGGCACAAAATGTCACGAAATGTCATGTGATGAAAATTCACGGCTGATGAGTCAAACTGCGTGTTTTCATATCACGCTCACACACAGTTGGCTCTCAGCGTTCACCTCCTGCTGCTAAGGGAAGCAGCAAAAATCCCTTCGCGTCAATTCTGGCAATAAAGTGATGACAAACAGCGCTCCTCTAAACAGATCACAGAGCTTCACTCGCACGCTGTTGTTTCTGATGACGGCTTCATTTACTCCTAATTCAATCAACCGAGGTAATAAAATTCATAAAAAGAAAATTCATTTGCCCTCATATCCAGTCTGTAAAAACACTTGTGAATGAGGTTTCTGTCATTAGTTCAGAATTAGCTAATTAAATCTGATCTGGGAACTGAGGGAGCTGATTGTGAGCAAACCTCAAAGTTCTGAGTGGAATAATGCGCGGATCATCCCACCACTGCCCACCATCAAATTATGAACAGTTATCCAGGTTACACCTAACTGAAACGCTTTGCAGAGCTCGCCAGCCCATTTCATCTCCATTTTTTTGTTTATTTAATCCCCACTGGTAATGGCTGTTCTTTTTAGAGATGAAATGTCAGTGTGCAGGTAGAGGGTGAGAATGCGGGGGAAGTCTTCCCGCTCTCAGTATGCAACTGCGTTGCTACTTCTCTAAAGATGAGTGCAAACCGCGCTGTCAGACAGAAGACAGTAAAACGCAGAATTAGATTTTCAGGTTTAATTACACTGCAGCCTGCGTTCTTCACTAAAATAAATACCATTAATCAGAAAACAATATAAATGCTAATTTTTTAACTTTTGATTTCCTGCACTTCTTATTTGAAGTTATCAAGTATGCATTACTTTAAAAAATTTTCAGCCTGTATCATAACATATACTGTAATCTGCAATGTAATCTGGACAAGCCTGTCACTGCATCAATTCAATTCAATTTTATTTGTATAGCGTCTGTTACCTGGCTCATATGGGGGGACCTTCCTGCCGAAGGCCAGCCGGGTAAAGAAAGAAAAGAGGGGAGACAGGACAGAGAGAGAATAGAGGACAGAGAGAGGAGAGCACACAAATGACTAAATATAATGACCACATAAACATAAACAGATGCAGGTAGCAGCACTGAGGTCACCACACCAGCCGGCACCCTGAACACATCTACACACACAGGTGGAGGTAAACGCTGGTATGGACAGAGGAGGGAACTGCAAGTCAGCATGAAACTCAGGAAACTCTGGCCTGCAAACATACAGAAAGAAAAGAGAAAAAGGGGGCAAAAAAGCACAACAAACTACAGGAAAGAAAATGGAGCACAGTTACAGCAACGAGGTGCTCCTAATTAACTATGGCTTGAGCTGGAGGAGGAGGAGAAAGGGAGGAGGAAAGGGAAGGAAGGGAGAAGAGCAGTGAAGACACCACTCAGCAGATCATGTTGGCGTCCCCCTGCAGCGTAGGCCTATAGCAGCATAGCTATGACGAAGCTGTGATTCAGACGAGCCTACTCACTATTGTTTAGAGTAACTGTGGGCTTTACTAAACAGAAATGTTTTCAATTTAGTTTTAAAGATGGAGGTGGTGTCAGCCTCCTGAACCCAAACTAGTAGCTGGTCCATAATAAAGGTGCCTGGTACCATCATGCTGCTGATTCTTTTTTTTTCAACTTTTTCCTTTTTAAAAAAAACAAAAAACAAAAAAAAAAACTTAAGTCTAGGAGAGTATTTTAAGGTCCCCTGTTCTCAGTGCATATGAAACTAAATCAGTTTTATTTGGAATTATTACGAGAAGAAACGAGAAAGACAACAGATGTGGGAGGAACTGTCATCTACAGAAACTTCAGACTTCACAGATAATGTGGAGGATGAAAAGTTGCCAGTGGGTGACGGTAGAGATTTTATTTTAAATGTGTAACATCATTATTGTTAAAAAAAAAATTAAACTAATTACTGAAGTTGAATGATGTGGGAACATCTGTGCTGTAAAAATTTCCCATGGAGAAAAAAGAAGCAGGTTTTCTCAAAGATTTTTATCGTACGAATATTGACTTATTACGCTATAGATCATGTTCTAATGCTAGAAAGGTTTTCATCTAACTATTTCAGGATGCAGTAGGTTGTCAAAAATAACTGAACAACTTCCTTGTTTTCATGCTGTCTGCCTTTGTTTTTGCACCTGATTTTATGTAATCAGGATTTATCTTCTGGGAACATGAACGAGGGAACTTCTACAGTCTCTTATTAATCTATTTTTTTTTAACCCTTGCAACATGATCGCATCATTCAGTGATTCATGTAACCCCAGAGTCAACAAGGGGCTTCATGTGTTGAAGCTTTTTGTTTTTATTCAAACGTAAAACTGCTCAAAGACAATTCAACTTGTAGTTTTATTTAAAAAAAAAAAACAAAAAACACTAAAGTTCAGATATTGGAGGCAAGTGTACAACTAAAACTCTGGGTATGTATTTTAAACATTGGCCTTTTATTAAATAACAGTTAATTAAAAATAAAAATGTTTTTATATACACATACAGCGGTAAATGATCTGGACTATTGAGCCTTTTCAACCTCTTCTCAGTTCCTCTGACTGCTTTATAATACAAATACACACAAACAGTAATTGAAATTGAAATTGAAAATACTTTAATAATCCCTGAGGGGAAATTGGCTTGTTGCAGCAGATACAAAAATATACATAAATAGACAAGGACATTAAATAGACATTAAATAGGCAATAAATAGACAAAAAACAGTGTGCAGAAACAGAACAATAAATAGACTAAAAACAGTGTGCAAAACAAGACACTAAATAAAAAGTAAGTAGACAAAAACAGTGTGCAAAAACAGACAAAAACAGTGTGCAAAACCAGTAATAATAAAACTGTAATAATGTAATAACCAGTAATAATAAAACTGTAATAATGTAATAATAATCAGTCAAGTATGATTTCTAGTCATAATCACTCAAGTATGATTTCTAGTCAGAAGCTGTCAATACAACAACTGTGTCCGGCAGACGTTAATCAGCTCCCATTAGCCAATTGAATCAATATTAACTGTGTCAGCCCTTAAATATTCTGAATGTTCACTTGGTGGCTGAAGACAGTGAGACACTGAGGGCTTAAACACTCACACAGTCAAGTATTGTTACTGGTTTTATAAGTGAAGCGTAACATTAAAGTTGAACTGTAGCCTTAATTGCACCTCCCTAAAATGAACGCTACATGCTACACAGAAAAATAATTCTTCTTTAAAACATGAAATGTAAAGCTGAATGGTCCTGCAGTCGAGCGGCCACCTGTTCAGGCTGCATCCCTGCCTTTTAACTGAAGAGACGATGCCAACGCCTCATTCATTGAACCAGACTGGCGGAGTCCCAGCTAAGAAACATTCAGGGTACGTGCAGCAGAGCTCTCAGACTCAGACAGAAATACATTTCCAGGGTCACTGCATGTCAGTGCAGTCTCTATGGGTTTAAGACGGGGCTGCAGGCTCACATACCATCAGTGGATAGTCTGCTCCACCTACCTGGCCTAGAAAAAAGATCTGGTGATTGTGGAGACCACTGGAGTACGGTGAGCCAGCTGGCTCCACCTGTGCACAACTGTCGTGGTTACTCATGACAAATGTTTAAATATGTCATAATTAACAGTGGAACTATCATGTTTTAACTGAAAAAAGCTCAAAAGAAAACAGTGAATGCTGACTTGCTTGCTCCAAGTGGAGAAATCCCAATCAACGCAATCCTGAGGAGTTGTCTGTTTGTGATTGCTCATCTTTGATTTTACTGAGCAGTTAATTGAACTTTCCCTTTACGCCACGCCGAAAAACTTTCTGGAGCTCCCGTCCAGGCACGTCCAGCTCACGTCCATGTTTACAGAGCCTGAGAAAGGTGCAACGCAGAGCCGAAGCAGCGAGAGCAGACTCCCATTTCAGTGAAACACTAAATTAATTTTCTGTTCTACAGTTCTGACGCTCTGATGTTCCAACTGTGAATTCTGGTTGTTTAGGTTATCTTGAAACACTATTTAATGTCAGAACTACAAAAGTTTTCCCATCAAACTACTCACAGGCATCTTTTAAACTCTTATCTTTCCAGGCAATGTTTTGTCAGTTCAATAATAAGCCAGGTAAATACTTTTGTCAGGTAACCCCATGAAAGATCAGGCTCTTTCTCTCAGTTTGTGTGAAGCTCTAAAGTCGAAGCTTTTATGTTCCTACTGATGATGGAAATCTGTAAAAACAGGTCACAGATGTACAATAACCGGATTGCTTTTTCAAACAGAAACATCCCACTAAACCTGGCAGCTGTCCGTTCTGGCAAAATGCACTCAAACACCAGTAAGGAGCGTATTTGTTGGGGATTATTTTTGGATTTCTGCATTTTGCATTCCAGTGACTAGTACCGATGGTGGCGTGGTGGAGTGTTGTGGAGTTTTTGCAGAAAAGTAAAAATAAGGAATTGTCAGTGTTCATCACAGAAGGACACCGACACTGCCTTTTATTTATCTGGGGCTTATTTATGAAACATATTTAAAACCGAGCCAGATCCATCCACCCTTTAACCAGTGTTAATTTTGACAAGAATGTTTCTTTTTCATTTAGTCTTAGTCACTCACCAAAGGCTTGATTTAGTTAAAGTCACATTTTAGTCTTTTTGTTTTGCTTTGTTTTAGTTAAAATTTAGTCACTACAAATCAGTTTTAGTTTTAGTCTCAATTTAGTCTTTTGACAAAATTTGACAGTTTTTATACTGTAATAGATTTTGCAAAAAGACGACAGTCATGGTAGTAAAAACTGCGTTGTATCAAACGTTTCATTGTGTTTAGTCATTTAAACTAAGAGTGTACCATATTACTTCACGTTTATTTTCTGAATATTTGTACAACAAATTATTTACCTGCAAGGCTAAAGCTCTAATCCTCTGAAGACATCAAAAGAAAATCATTTCAAACCCATTTTCACAATTCACCAAAACTTTCTTCAAAAACAGACCAATATAAAACAATGTAGAAAACTATAAAAAGTACTGAGACAAGAAAAAGGGACATGAGTTTAGCACAGTAGTCTGAAATAGAAGGAACATAGTCATCCCAAATAAGATTACAACCATTAACAGAAGGGCTAAACTGGGGCTGAGCCTTAACATTTTACATATAACACTGGTGCTGGGAAGCTGAGAATTTAGTAGCTCAGGCCAAATAAATATAGAACAAGTATAACACATCTGGGACTATGTCTAAAAATCAGTGTCGTAAAAATTACTGGAAAACCATACTGGAGTAAAAGTACAGATACTTTATTTGAAAGTTACTCAAGTAAAAGTCTCCCCCCAAAAATTACTGAGGTAGTAAAAGTACCTCACATTAAATGTGCTTAAGTATTGAAAGTACCAGGTGGCAAAATGTACTCGAGTTCAGTATCAAAAGTGGTTGACTCTTTTCTCCTTACCCTGTACTCTTCTCTATGTACTGCATGCTTCATACCTCTACTTCATCAAATTTCATAGTCGTGTGGTAAAAAGTACAATTCATTTTTCTTGTAAATGTCAAATGATTCACTGTTTCTACTTCTGGAGATACATTACTAGGCTACTTTTAGTACATAATCAGATAATTGTTCCATTTATACTGCCCCAATTTTTTTTTTCTGACCAAGATGTAAGGGCTAAAAACATTATTATAAAACGGAAAGGTGCTTCGCGTTGGGCCGAGCAACTCCCTTTACCTGTGTTATGAGCACAAATTACAGCCTGTCGTGATGTAATGCTCAAAGTTAGCTGAAGGTAAGCGTTGGCTTGCAAGGTAACTGTTAGCGTGTTCTCCAGTAGTCCAAGCACACCTGCATATCAAGTTTGTTTGAATGTTGGCTTGATTCAACCCTAAAAACTCACTGCACATGCACATTTACATTGTCATGCACATTGTCAGTACATCAGTAATTTACGTTCTCGTCATAAATTAGTCACGGAATAAAGGGTCGTCGATGAAAAGTTTTCGTTAAAGTTTTAGTTTACAAAATTAACACTGCCTTTAACTTACACTTCACCTAGTTCGGATCTTGTCTCTCTCCCCAGCCAGCTTCCCTAGCTCCTCTGAGAGGACACCAGGGAGTTCTCAGGTCAGCCGAGAAATATAATCTATACGTTAATATAATCAATGTGTGGGCCTTCTCCCAGCTGAACATGCGTGACACGTCTCCCCAGGGAGGCATCCCAACCGAGCTGGATGAGGAGCCGGATACAGAATGCTCAAAATAGGTCTATAAAGAGTTATGGTCTTTAATAAAAGTCGGGTAATAAAAGGTTGCTGCAAAAGCAAGGAGTGCGGTTATGAGTCCAAACACAGTTACACAGCAGGACGCGGGCGTATAATGAGCAGAGGGTACTGAGGAGAAACATGACGTCCAGGATCTGGGAGGGAGCAAAGATGCCCGAGTAGAAATGTGAAGGAGAGTGATGAGCAGCAAGATGCAGGCAGGAAGCAACAGGAGCTGTGAAACACTGAAATTTAAAGCATATCAACAAAATCCATTAAATAAAAAAAAAAAAAACAGTAAAATATAGAAACAAAGTTCATCGCAAAACCCATAAACCGTGACAGATTGTCTAATCGTAGCATTATCAGTAGTCATTTTTATTGCATTGTACTTTTTTGAACAAAGTAAATGAATTCATTCATGATGCTACATAAAAGGCTTCGGGCACTCAAAGTGCTGTTTGATACTGATAATTGCATTTTTTTTTTTTTAAGATGCACATTTGCCTGCTCATACAGGCGATGCAACAGAGAACATTTCTCTGAAAGACAAGAGAATCAATGATTGTTTTCCATCCCAAGCATCTTTTAGATGAATGTCTCATTAAAATGTGAAGATGACGGATGTCAGCTGGATAAAGCCTGGTGTGTAAATGTGACTTTTTCGGCAAAATGAGCCATATGAGGGCTTCTCGGTCCTATTCATCGCACAGTGAGATGTAACGCTTCAGAGCGAAAGGTTTTAATGGCTTTCAGTTGTCATTATTCTCGGTGTTATGACAGCTTGATTGGGCCTCTGCTTGTCTTTCACCGCTGCGGTGTTTGCATGCACCTCGCCTTGCCTCCTTCTAGAGCTTCGTGTTGTTATGGTAATTTTCCTGAAGTAGATTTAATCGAGCTGGCTGCTCCACTTGGGTCCCGTCTGTGAGGGAAGCCCAGAGCAACAGCATAATAATCATAATGAACACATCAGAACAATGCCAGAGCTAAAATATCACTCGCACCAGACACACTTCAGCTGTTTGAATGACCACCGCCACCAAAGTAACTAATTACAAATGTTAATGGAGCTGTGGATATGTTTGCCCTCCGGTTTTCATTAGTTTCAGGTTGTACTCATTTTCTATGGCTGCACAGAGACTCTGCTTCTGCACTAACTCTTGTGTGAAAGTTTGCTGTTAGGTTTATAATTAAGGTGATTTTTTTTTTTTTTTGGATTTATGGAACAAGGCATTTTAATCTACCAGGAGCCCTCTGGGCCGCTGTGGAGGCTTAATGGTGTGACATTAAATGTGTGTAATTTTACCATCTTACCTTCGTGCAATTTGCGTCTCTTTTATGCCAGTCTACTGCAACTGGTGCCAATGGTGATTTACTGCCCTGCTATGGGTATTTTGTTGGAATGGCCCTTGATTTTGATAGAAATTATACTGATGCACAGAAGTGTCTCGGATTGAACATGCTCCATCATGCCCTTTGTCAGTAGGCAGCTTTACAACTGACCAGACAAAAGTTACATGTGGCGCTCCCCAGGGTTCCATCCTGGGGCCTCTTCTGTTTACCAACTACATGCTCCCACTGGCCCAGGTTATAAAGAACAACAATATCAGTTACCATAGCTACACTGATGACACACAGATATATATTACAATATCACCAGGAGACCGAGGCCCTGTACAGCCTCTCGGTAAATGCATTGAGAAGATGGATGATTGGATGCGCCTTAAGTTCCTACAGCTGAACAAAAACAAAACTGAGGTGATTGTTTTTGGAGCCAAAGAGAAATGACTGCAGGTCTCTACAGAGCTTGAATCTATAGATCTAAAAACCACCAATCAGGCCAGAAATCTGGGTGTAGTGATGGACTCAGATCTAAACTTTCAAAAACACATTAAGGCAATCACTAAATCAGCCTACTATCACCTGAAGAACATCTGGAGGATAAAAGATCTGATGTCTCAGCAAAATCTGGAAACTAGTCCACGCGTTCATTTTCAGTCGGCTTGATTATTGTAACAGCGTTTTTACTGGTTAATCTAAAAAATCAGTTAGACAGCTGAACTCTGCTGCCAGAGTTTTCACTAAGACCAGAAGAGTGGACCACATCAGTCCAGTTCTGAGGTCTTTACACTGGCTGCCTGTCCATCAAAGGATCGACTTTAAAGTTCTGTTGCTGGTCTATACAGCTCTAAATGGTTTGGGACCAGAATACATCAGTGACCTCCTGACCCAGTATGAACCCACCAGACCCCTCAGCTCATGGATTTATTAGACGTCCCCAGAGTCAGAACCAGACATGGAGAAGCTGCGTTCAGTTTCTATGCTCCACATGTCTGGAACAAACTCCCAGAAAGCCTCAGATCAGCTGAAATACCCAGTTTATTTAAATCCAGGTTGAAGACTCACCTGTTCTCAGCTGCCTTTAAATAAGATTTTATTCAGGAGCTCAAATCTGCGCAGCCTTTTAAAAACTCTTTTTACTGTTTTCTTTGTTTTTATGCTTTTATTCTCTTACTTTTTAATGCTTTCTTTTTCTGCTATACTTTTAATGTTTTATCTAAAGCCCTTTGAATTGTTTTCTACATGAAGTGTGCTATACAAATAAACTTGCCTTGCCTTAACACTGACTGGTGAATCACAGGTCAACGCTGAACATCTGTCCCAGTGAATGTCTGTCGTTTCTGAACAGAGATGCTATGTTTGTACATGAGAATCAAATGAGTCGAGTGTATTATTCTAACGAGGCTTTCCGATTAAAACTTTACTCCTGAATATTAACCTTACCGGCAACAATTTACACAAATAAATGGAGACAGCCTGCACAGAGACAGCTGTGGCTCAGCGAGTTGAGTTTTCCTGGAAATTAGGATTCAAGAAGCGCTCTCCAATTACAACAACATAATGGTGTTACTCAAAGAGAGTGTTCTCTGGGTGTGCAGAAGTCTCCTTCGAGTGTTTTTCACACGGGCGGCAACACTGTGGCTCTTACTCTCACCGAATTCACTCAGGAATTACACAAGTGCTGCTCTTGAAGGAGTGATTACAACAACTCGGAGTCTGATTCACAATTCAAAAACTGCACTTGAATTTGACCTGTGAAGTGCAGATGACAACATTTAACAGTTCAGCTATACACCCACAGCCTATAACAAAGCAGCAAATGCAGACCAGCTACTGTCCTTGATACGAGCATGAATCATGAGCCTTACAGCACTGTTTACTGTAACTCTCCAGAATAATCTGCATTTATTACTGATATATGGGACGACTTATGACTAATATATATTTCACTAAATACGAGGAGGTATAAACTTATTGTCAGAAGCAAATCCAAATCATGACACATTTCTAAAAAAATCAATTTAGTCAATGACTATAAAAAGATTAATCCTTTCATCTGGAGCTTCCCTCCAGCTCTATATGCATCTGCACACTTGCTTCTAGCGCCGCTCGTGTGCAAACTCTGCTTTGTGTCACACAAGGCAGAGTTTGCACTGATTCCGGACCCCCCTGTGGCCCCCTCTCCGAACGTAGATTATACAGTAGCGCCGAGTCGCCGACGTCGAAGGTGGAACTAAAGTGCGTGGCTTAACATTCTAGTCAGACCCTTAAGTGCGCTGCACCACTGAAAAAACGAGCGCGAACATATGAAGCAGTGCAAAAATTACCACAACGACGAACGATCTTACACTGTCAAGGTACACTGTCTCTTATCAGCACTTAATTCAGTAATACTGTGACAATTAAACTGTTTTTCATCGTAACTGTAACGTTATGACTGCAATGGTTCAACAAGTTTTATGAAAATAAAAAGTCAAATAAGATTTTTGCCGCGGGTTTGATGTGCCCCCCTATCAAAACCCCTGGCCCCAGCCAGGCCCCCTCAGTGAAATTGGTCTAGAACTGCCACTGCTTGTGTGCAAAATTCCACATTTGTGTTTGTTTGCATGTCTTCTGGCTCGTTTGCTTTAATGCTACAGTATGTGTGTGAGCCTGTGCCGCAGGGGGTCATGGACTCCCCAGCTGATGAGGAGCCAGTGAACAGTAGCTGCCATCTGGCCAGCCCTCGGGGGGGCCCGTGGACACCCAGAGCTGCTCGCCCTAACAGGAGGGTGTCTGACATCTCCAAGCGACCAAACAGCATATAATGAGGGCTGGACACTGCAAGCTCCATCCCCAAACAGTGATTCAAGCGGTTTTGCAGAAATGGTGGGTTTTTATTGCCCACATGCTGACTGGTGATAGCTGTTTTGCCCTAAAAAGAAGGAAGATCCATGCATTATGCAACTTCCTTTCTCTCGAGTTACAATCACAGCATTAAAGTTGATATATAAACTTATGAAGATGTTTTGTATGTAAAACAAAGAATCTCAGCCTTTAGTCCCACTGATTTGTAGTTACACGTTACGTCCTACAGAGGGCAGTATTTCAAAGGAAACTTTTGCAACATGCAAGGTGCATGCATCAAGTCCTCTGGGTGAAGATAAAATAAAGTCGTAGAATAAAGATTTATTGTAAACCGGTTACACTGCTTTATAAAGTCTTAACGTGGAATGTCTCTATATGTCTTATATGTCTTTATAATGTTAATTCCAGTCGTCAAGGACTGCCGCCCTGCATGTTTTAGGTCAGGGGTCTTCAACCTTTTTTAGCCCAGGGACCCCTTGGATGAGAGAAAAACAGAGCAGGGACCCCTGCTTGTAATTCTTATTTTTTCCCCCTTTTTTTAATGTGTCACATTTTAAGCCTGGCTTAAAATAACTTTTAGATGTATTTTATTCTGCTTATTTCACCTTATTAACCAATTCCTGACTGGGTTATTAGCCTACATGTGTTTATGGTTGATAAAACTTTCATGCATATCATTATTATTATTAATATTATTATTATTATTATTATTATTATTAGTTGGTTTGAGACAATATTTTCTATTATTGTTATTTTCCAACAATGAAATATATATATAAATATACAGTCATGGAAAAAATTATTAGACCAGCATTTTTTCTTCACTTTCTTGTTCATTTTAATACCTGGCACCACTAAACGTCATCATGTGACTAAAACAGACAGAAAAGAAAACACTGAATGCATAAAAGCAGTGTTTTTGGCAGTACAAGGCCATAGCTATTGATGTAAAAACTTAAGTGATTTAGGTTATAATCAAGAAAACCATGGAAAATGGTAAGATATCAGCTCTTAAATAAAACTCTTATGAGCAATGTTTGTGGTTATCGTTATGTTTGTCCAAACAAATGTACCTTTAGTTGTACCAGGCATTAAAATGAACAAGAAACTGAAGAAAACAAGGGTGGTCTAGTAATTTTTTCCATGACTGTATATATATATATAGATATATATATATATATATAGATATATATATATATATATATATATATTATATATATATATATACAGTATTTAAAATACCAAAATAATTTGAGAGTTAAAAAAAAAAAAAAAAAATATATATATATATATATATATATATATATATATATATATATATTTTTAACTCTCAAATTATTTTGGTTAAAATTGCTTTTATTTCTTTTTAAGTTGGAGGACCCATTGCAGTACCTCCGCGGCCCCCCTAGGGGTCGCGGACCCCCGGTTGAAGACCACTGTTTTAGGTGTTTCCTTGCTCCAGCACACCTGTTCCAACTGAATGGGTCATTAATAGACTTGTGCAGACCTTCATGAGAAGCCTATGCTGATCATTTCGTTTGAATTAGGTGTATTGGAGCAGGGAAATATCTAAAACGTGCAGGGCAGTGGCCCTGGAAGATTGGAGGAACTGATGTAGACCCATCTGAGCACGTGGAAGGCATGCTGTCATTTGTGTAACTACATAAAAATGACAAACAGGTCTTTTTTGGGGGGCCTGACATGATTTAAATCCCCCATTGATGACGCGGACTTCACCCACCCGATACATATTCGGTTATTGTCCACTCTTTATATAGATCAAATTGTTCACTAATAACATTAATAATTGATCAATGATTAATTATGACGACTCATAATGGCGTTGATGAATTATGCAGGCAATACTTCATATTTAAACTCAAAAATGTCGCAAAAAAAACAAAAAACAAAAAACAAAAAACCCCCCCCCGCGCGTTGCGCCACACGATGACGCCACAGAGGCTGGGTCTGTACGCACACCGTACGTGAGGTGCAAGTGAACCGATGGGTGACTTCATACTCCACCGGCATCCTCACATGCACGCGCGCGCACACACACTGAGGGAGGAAGGGAGGGAGGGAGAGAGAGAGAGAGAGAGGAGAAAATGATCAATCCCTGAACGAGGCGGGAGGGTCATTGGATACTCCTCCTCAGCGGCTGACCGAGAGATGCTCGCTCTTGTCCGGATGACTTTACAAGCTGCACATCTCTCCATCATAAAATAAAAAACAAACAAACAAACAGAAACACAAAACAAACAACAACAACAAAAAAAACGCCCGTATACGTGGCTGCATCTGGTCCCCGCGCGCATCTATTGACGGACCGGCGGCGGCGGGACGTTCCCATCAAATCCCGGCGAAAATCCCGAATCCGTGCTCCTCATGAATGAGTCTCCTGCTAATTCAAGGTGAGTAGTCTCTCCTTTACCGCCGGCCGCTCTCAGCTGCATGCGGAGCAGCCCCGGCAGCGCGCAGAGGAGACGGTGAAAGTTGCGTTTACGCACCTTGGAAGGAGAAAAAACGCGGAGGGACACCGCACACTTTCTCGGTTTTATCGTGCTTCACGCGCAGATCGTTTAAAAATATCTACTGACCACCTGTGAAAAGCAGCAGATGTGAGCTGATGCTCTGAGAGCGGAGGGACTGTAAACGCACCAGTTAGACTGCTGGTTAGACGCAAGTAATTAAGACTTCGTTGTACTGGATTTGAAACAAAATAAAAGTAGAGCTTGCTTTGAAGGATTTTTCTAGAGCTTTCTTTTTTTTTTTTTTTTTGGTTATTCTGGACAGTGCATCAGATCACTGGTAATCAGGAGGAAAGGGAGTGTGAAACATCCAGTCAGCCCTCCACTGCTGCCCATGTAACCCTGGCAGCCAGAGCAGAGCAGGAGCCACTGGGATGCTGATAAGGATGGAGGCAGCACACAGAGCTGCA
Source organism: Hirundichthys speculiger (assembly GCA_018398805.1). Classification (NCBI taxonomy): domain Eukaryota; kingdom Metazoa; phylum Chordata; class Actinopteri; order Beloniformes; family Exocoetidae; genus Hirundichthys; species Hirundichthys speculiger. Next base: position 129,619 of record JAGFBZ010002582.1, on the reverse strand, counting down.
GCGCTGCCAACCTCAACAGCACTGCTGACCAAGTGCATCTTTGTTGGAGCCCCGGCTCTCTGTGTGTTTGTGGGGCAGCAGAGGAGGGGTGGTTGATGGATTCATGGCTCTTTGACTCTCACCCCTCTTGCAAATCAGATGAACCCCTCTTCTCTCTGGTCTGGCTTATCTGGCCGGCCAGTTGGACTCCCTTTTATCCTCCTGGTCCCTCCAGAGTGGGTAAAGCCTCTCATGGAGCAAGAAAAAGGGAGAGATTGGCTTCACTCTTGGCATGCTCGTGTCTGTCATGTGCTTCAGCATTTTATCAGTTGCCTGTTAATTTTAGGATTGTTTTTAGCCCCCCCATCCGCCCCATCCTTTCAGCTGCATTGATAGCAAATAATGAAACTGATGTTTGTTCTGTGATGACTCTAAAAATGAAGCTGCAGGTTAGCTGATTAAGTTTAACATTATGCAAACAGAAAAACACATATTTTCAAGACTTTGTGCCTCTGTGGTTTGTGCTGTGATAACACTAAATTCTGAATTAGTAAGCCGATTTCTTTTTTAATTTCTTTTTAAGGAAAGCAGTCTGGAGATAATGTAGTATTACTAGGAAATGCTGTATTTTCAACAAAATTGCTGTTGAAGTCATAAAATCTCATAAATAGAAATAGGGGTGTGAAAAAATCCATTTGGCAATATATCGCGATTTTCAGTCGCCCAATATAATATCGATTTTTCAGCTCTTTATATCGATTTTATTACAATGCTGTCAGTATGTTGCAATGGTTACTTAAATGTGCAAAAACACTAATAATAAGCAGATTTAAGCAAATCGTTTTGACTCAGTTTGTCCTCTGAATGATCAATACCATCTGATATACAGCAACTTGATTTTTCATCTCTACTTTTAATTTTGATATTAATTGGGTAGAATATTGTAATATTGTGATATCGTGATAAAATCGTATCGTGACCTAAGTATCATGATACATATCGTATTGCGAGGTCCTTGCCAATACTCACCCCTAAATAATAAAGCAAACTTTCCTGTTGCAGTAAAACTGATTGAGGCTACAAAAAAATTTAATAATCAAATCAGAAAATGTAAAAATCATACGACAAACTGCTGGGAAATTGGAACTGAAGCAGCGGGTGAGAAGCACGGTTGACATCTTCAGAGAATGCATGAATGCATTGATTTGTTGTGTTAATTGCCTTGCATCAGTTGAACTGATAGAATCAAACGCTGCCAATGTAGGTTAATTCTCCTGATTGACAACCTCACAGCCAACGGTTAAATATTCAGGGTGCATAGCTGCTCCTTTACAGCAACATGTCCAGGATTACACCATCTGTTAGTAACAAGCTCTCCATTCCAACCTCCTTCACTCTCACCGCTCCGTCTGCAGAATCTCTGCAACCATTTCTGTTCTGTTTCGGTCATATTTTGTTGGATATTATTTTCCTGATAATATTCAACCACTCTGATTAACTGACAGTTAATCAGAGTGCCGCTCCTTCATCTCTTGCAGTGGCTTCCTCTGGCAGTTTAGTGTATAGCAGACATTCAGGTGAGGCCGCGTGAGGCCGCGTTATTGTGGAGTGGTTTGACCCTGGAGGCGACGCTGGGCCAGTGTAGGTGAAGTAATTTAGAACATCTGTCTCTGTCATTTTCACCCACGTGCGAGGAGTTAAGTGTTATCTTAGACCTCTGCAGAGATTAATGAGCTGCTGCAGGTTCGAATGGATAGAGGTGGGGGGGAAGAAAAAAAAGAGAACTAAAAATGAAAAAATTAACGAGAAACACACCACTGCTACACTGCAAAAGGAAGAAAGTAGAAAACGGTTCCTGATTTAAATGACGAGTCCAATTTGTGACATTGATTTTGCAGCGGTTTGAATATCAGCGAGGGGAATGTGGGTCAGGGGCAACGAACAGTCACTACAATAATACATCAGGCGAATTAGTGTACGTAACACAATTACACGGTGTGTGAGTGCACAGCAGCACTGTTACCACCCGTGGCCGGAGACCCCCGCCTCCCCACCTCAAAGCTCTGCTCCTTTCACCCACCGCTACCCCCCTCTGCCCATAGAGACGCTGATTTAACACGACTGTTCGGATGCTACCGCCTGAGGAAGGAGGAGAAGTGGGGACCCTGTGTGTCATGGGAGTGTCAGCGTTTGCACATGTGTGCTTGCACAAATCTGCCTGTTACATGTGTGTGCGTGACACGCTACCGCACTGTGAGAAGTCATAAAAAGAGAGGTGAGGCGAGGAGACCGGAATAGAAAAAAAAGGAGAAAAAACTGTAGCTGACACTGATGGGAGTCAGTGAGTAAAAAAAAAAAAAAGAACAAATGAGAGGAGATAATCAGATACCACCAAAATGATGTTGTCCTTACTCTCTCTCTTTCTTTTTTTAATCTCTCATCCCACTTTAAGCGTTCACACTTCTGCTTGTTTCAGTGTGCTCGCCAGGCCTTGAGGGATAGTTGATACGCAGGTGGAGGAGAGTAAGGGGGGGGATGTGGCCGAACAGAGGGAGTGAGAAAGACTAATAAAGGCTGGAAAGAGAGAGAGGGTGAAGGAGAGGTGGTGATAAAGTGGAGGAGAAGAAGTAAGAGTGAGGAGAGGTAAAAGTCGAACGTGTGCAGCTCACCTGCCAGATGGCAGCTTTGGCAGCGCTCAGCTTGCAGAGATGGCGCTCGTACAATATGGTACATTGCCTCCAGATTGTCACTCTGTTGTTTATACAAATAGTGCAATAACTTTGCTGATGTGTTGGTTTTGCATGAATTTCATTGGCACTGGTGTAAGCAGACAGCATATGGTTGGAAGAAACGCTGATGAAGTTGAGGATGCAGTTTTCTTTTTTCTTTTCCCACTACTTTTGAGTTAAAAATGAGTTTGTAATCTCTTCCTTCTTAAGAAAGGACTTGGTGACTTTCCTCCAGAGATACTGTAATAACACCTCAGCCCGTGAAAATAGTTGAACGTTTGTAGTCGGCGGTCGTGGTGACATTGAACTTGAAATTCGCATTAAGTTATATTTTGATATTACTTTTGAGTTTGACAGATTCTTGCATTTACCAGACGTAGAAAGCATCTGTTTACGGTGTGAGGAGTACGGGCTTCAGTGTATGTCAAGATGGCTCGAACTTTTAACATCATAGTGGTGAACTTTGTAGCTTTTTCTGCTGGTCAGATTATTTGTATCGAGTACTGAGACCTGCAGTCCTATTAGTCACTTCCTGTTTTAACTGATGCAAGGTTCGGATTCTTTCATGACGTTTCATACGGCACATCGCATGATGAGGGAATGAAAATAACAGACTTGGTACATTCACAAGAAATTATTATTTAAAATATGATAATTTGACACACACACACAAAAAAAAACAAAACTATGTGGAATATCACACTAAAAAACACTTGGAAAATGGTCTTAATATGGTGTTGATTGTTTCTCGTATTGACAAGTCCAAGGTAAATTATCTCTAAAGAAAATAAACCCCTTTAAAGTCTTAACTGTTAAAGTGTAACTTGCTAATTACTGACAGAAGTCTTTCAGACTGGGTGATAAACTGTTGTTTTGTTCTGTGGATCTCGTAGATTCCGTTTTAAGACATCTACAGATTGATTGTTCGTTTTATTTTGTTTTTTTCTGAAATGCTTTGTGAGCTCTCATGGCCCGATGGTGCCAAGGAGACAGGAAAACATTCAGAGAGAAGGATGACATGTAGCGGAGGGTCATGGCCTGGATTTGACCTCCGGGCCTACAGTGGCCAGGACTTAAAACCTACTATTTACTAGAGATTTTAAACTCCAGCTATGATTTTCTCCAGCCTGCGACTATGACTTAAACAACAGTATTAAAGGAAAAATTGAAAACATATATTTATCCAATGATTAAAGAGAAAGGCAATATATATATTAAAATAATCATGATAATGTTCAAATGGTTAAGGAGGCAAAATCCAAACTCAAAGGATTTTCTGTAATCACTTGAATAGTCAAAGTATTGTTGCTAATAAGACCCATTTGCAGTTAATTATAGCTTCTAAGCTTGATGAAACAAAGTAAGGAAACTGGCGGCTCTTTGCATGCCGGGCTGCAGTCTGTTCAGAGGAACAGAAGAGATGTTATGAAAAAAAGCAAACAAAAAACAACAAGATATTTGCTTGAGAACACATGTTTGATGCTGTGAAGTGACTGCCTTCAGTCTGATAAAATGTCATTTAGTGAGTCAGTGTGATTTGCTGGATACGCTGACATCACAGATCCAGATCAGAGCAGAATTACCCAGCTTCCCCAGCTTTATCCCCACCCAACATCACATCACGCTGCATTTGCTGGACCTGAGAAGTTTGGTCGTAGGGCTGCACGATTATGGAAAAAATGATAATCACGATTATTTGGATCAAAATCACGATTACGATTATTAATCAAGATAATTCAACAATAAAAAATATTTTTTGTTCAGAATGTGATTTAAAATCACGACATGAAATGTAACCAAGAAAGTATTGCATAAGAGATGGACAAATTATATAAAAGGCAATAGCATGAAACTTAGGCGGTCCTAGAGATTTTTGGCCATAAACACCAGCCTGTAAACATGTCTTAGCTTCAAGAACGCCCAAAGGCAGATCACTACATTGTCCCCTACACTACATTGTACATGGTCACGATTAATCACGATTTTCAAAATTTTAATCGAGGCAACCAAAAATCACGATTTCGATTATTTTTCGATTATTTGTGCAGCCCTATTGGGTCGTATGAAGTTCTACAAATGAATCTGCAACGGCACGGTAGCAAAGGGAGGTGCTGCGCTGCGTCTGCGTGTTATTTCTGCCAAAACATTTCGTAGACATCTCATTAAGAACTTAGGCTCCGATCGTACACCTCCCGCTAGCTACTACCGACAAATTGCGTGTTTAGGAACCTCCGCTAACCGCTAATGCAATCTTCCGCTTCCCTAAAGCCACTACCCATTATGCCGACTCCCTTACTCACATTGTAGGTGTGGCAATGGGCGTGTCTCCTGCGCTTTCCGCAAACTCGGTATCTTGCGATCGCAAGATACCGAGTTTGCGGAAAGCGCAACCCGCATGTCGGCGTGTAAAAGAGCGCGTCCAAATGGCATAAATGTGCGTCCACCTGGTCACATGTGGACGTGCACAAACGGCTCTACTAGAGGTGTCCCGATCCGATATTCGTATCGGATCGGCCGCCGATATGAGCAAAAAATGCGGATCGGTATCGGATCGGCAAGCCCTAAAAATGCCGATCCAGACTCCCGATCCAGTTTTTTTCCAAAGTCCGTTCCGGGTTTTCCAGCGCACCGCGCAGCGCATTATTCAGATAACCCATTCCAGGTCTTGCTCTGTGTTTCCTGAATATCCGGTCCGCATTTTCCAGCACACCTTCAGCACACGAGCATCTCCCTCCCAATCAGTGTTGCCAACTTAGCGACTTTGTCGCTATATCTAGTGACTTTCCAGACCCCCCTAGCGACTTAATCTGTAAAAAGCGACTAGCGACAAATCTAGCGACTTTTTCTGGTGATTTAGCGACTCACGCGCACTCAAACCGCTAGGTTTGAAGCCATCACTTGGCTGCTGTCTGCCTCGTGAGCCGCGAGGCTCTGTTTCTCTCTCTCACTGTTGCCAACTCTCCAATGAGAAAAGTTGCTAGAGGCTGTCCCGGAAGTCGCTTGAAGTCGCTAGATGTGATGGACGGACACAGACGGACGGACGGACTGTCAGACGGGGCGGGTGTTTGGTTTGTGGCTGTGCACTGTGCCCGACAGAGAGAGAGAAAGAGAGAGAAGCGCGGCTCGCGAGGCAGACAGCAGCCATCAGTGGCCAAGTGATGGCTTCAAACCTAGCGGTTTGAGTGCCAGTGAGTCGCTAAATCACCAGAAAAAGTCACTAGATTTGTCGCTAGTCGCTTTTTACAAATTAAGTCACTAGGGGGGTCTGGAAAGTCGCTAGATATAGCGACAAAGTCGCTAAGTTGGCAACACTGCTCTCTCTCTGTCGGGCACAGTGCACAGCCACAAACACTCCGCTCCCCGCGCGAGACAACTCGAGCTCCTCTCCACCCCCCCACCCCCCGTTTGGGACGTTTGGGAATCGTGACAAACTGCCACTGAACAGTGTCAAAGCACAGGTACTAATGCTGTTAATAGACGGTTAAACTCAGGTTGTGTTTGCTTAATACAATTAACAATATTATCTGCACTTATGGCTTGTAAAGCCGTGGTTTACTGATGCCATTTCTGTTTGTTATTTATCATTTTGTCTATTTTGTGTTGATTTGTTAAATAAATAGGTCCGTTTCTCGTTACCAACCAATGTGTATTATTCAAATGCACCTAATTCAGCTGGCTAGTTATTATCAGGAGTAAAACGCTATTCAGCATGAGTCTGACAACAAAGTAAGTTGGTTAAATGACTTAAAACTTTAATACATGCTCAGATAGGCCGGTATCGGTATCGGCAGATATCGGTATCGGATCGAAAGTACAAATAAATATCAGTATCGGATCGGAAGTTCAAAATGCTGGATCGGGACATCTCTAGGCTCTACCTCTTGATTACGCATCACCGTATTACTTGCATATGTTTTTATTCTCTTAAGGTCAAAAGGATGTCTGGTCAGCAATTGTGGTGGATGTGGGAATAGTCACAGCCAAACACGTCAGTCTGTACAGCTGTGGCATGATCTCATCCAGATGTTTGCTGTGGAGGAAGCCAATGAGATTTTTGGGACATTTCCCCTCAAAGTCCATCATGGCCTACATCACAGTCACTTCTGTTTTTAAACAGGTCAGATCATCAAATAGAGCTCCGTGGCTCTGGAGTCAAGCTGGAAAAGGTTGGATGCGGGAATTTATTTCCAATATGTCTGAAACTGCTGGTGGTCGAGGAGGGACAGGAACATTAATTGTTCCTGATCTTTAAATCGGTTCTGTATCTGACAGTTTCTTGTACTGTACGCGTATCCCTCTGGTCCTCTCCTTGCGCTCGGAGCACCCGAGATGCGCTCAGTGGTAGAAAGTAGATGTCATCATTCCTGTTACTCTAGCTCAGTGGTGTCACAAAACTCTTTTAACCCTTGACAGACAGAACTGCTCATCCAATGATTCGTTCTGCAGTATTTTAAACGCACATCAGCTGCGCCAAGACGCACAGCTGTCCCAGACTCCCAGCACCCCCTGCTGAGAATATGTTCCCGCTGCTCTGCCTGAGCGTGTTGACCGGGAAGACACCAACTATCTGGGACTTTCAGGTAGCTAATAGGAATTGTCTGTGTAAAAATATTTATATGTATATATCAGTGCAGAGGAGGAGGAGGAAAGAAGAGGAGGAAGCTCTACAGCAGAGTCCCAGACGAGCTGCACATGAGAGCTGCTCTGATCTGGATGAAAAGACGCTCCATAGCGGTTAGTGGGTAGCGCAACCTGCTTTTAAAGGCAATGGCTGCTGACGCATTGATTGGTTTAACAGGTGGAATGCCCTAACCACTCCTATGCATAATAGCATAATAAGATAGCAGGTTTAGCAAGGTGGAAGATTGCGTTCTTTGCGGGGAACGCCCCTCCCGCTACCCGCTATCACTTAATAGCGGCTTTAGGAGGTTTGGCGGAAGATCGGGCCCCAAGAATTCAGTTCATCTGGAGTCGAATGCCATGAGATTATTTTCTCAAATATGGGAAATGCTACAACATACTGAACAGTAACTGCTCCCTTCACAAAAAGAAAAAGTAGCTACACCTTTACAGGACCTGATTAAGTTTCTTTTTCCCCTCAGTAACTTTGCAAGACAGAGTATATGGGGGAACCTGCTGAATGTATTGCTCGAGTGATTGCCCAGTGGGAGTATCTGCAACTTGGTCCTCATCAGGTTACATGCAGCAGAAGCATATAACTCTGACTGCAGCTGAAACTGCTGCACTGTGTCAGCCACAGACCGACCGAGACTTGGCTTAATGGATTCGGGAAAATTCAGCTTTAATTGAAAGTGAGAGGAAAAGCTGTCTGCTGTGTATCGTATTGTTGTATGTGGTGTCCCTGAAGGATCTGGTGTGAAAAAGCTTTTGAAAACCTATGTACCTTGTGGTAAACTTTTTTTTTTTTTGTGAAATCTACCTGTGTTTCTGGTCCCGTTAGAACGGCCCACTAGGGTACTTCACACCACACCAGGGTGCTTCTGTTCCTGGACATTTTCTTGAAAAAATAAAATAAAATAATTGATTTCAGAAACAGAGCACGGTCTCTGAAAAGGTTCAGATCAGAAGCAGGACCAGCCACAGAGACAGATCCAGATAATCCGGGCAGATGCTTGTATTTGTTCAGCATTTGGGTGAACGGCCACCAAAAACCCTATTTGCTCTGTGGATTAAATGTTAAACGGGTTTTGTAGCGGCAAGTTAAAGTTACAGTTTTGGAACAATGCGGGATCCGCCATCTCCCCTCCTCTTTCCTTTTCCCCCTCTTCCCCCGCTCGCCGTCTATCGCCGTCTCCTCTCGCTCATAGTGATTTGTCAGCAGACGAGGGAGCAGCTGTTCCTTTTGCATTGTAATTTCTTTGATCGTAATTATTCGTGCCAGCTACTCCCAACCTTGGCATGTTCTACCCCACGAGGCCATATGGGCAAAGAGGGAGGAAGTAAAGGAAACATGCAGGCTTCTTTCGGGACAAGTTCTTTGATTTCTGTGTGCGTGGCGTGAGAATTATGGACATATGTGCTTCACAGCCTCACATGGATGCTCTCTATTTCTTTATATATATATATATATATATATATATATATATATAGATATATATATATATATATATATATATATATATATATATATATATATAATATATATGCATATATTTTTTTTTTGGTTCATTCAAGCACTTGCTGGGGTCTAGTATCTGTCATATGTAATATATTTTTCCTGTCAGATTCCTATGATTAATGCATGCAGGAGCAATATAGCCTCGCGTATCTGTAAGTGAATCAGTCTAAGGGAAGTAAAGCTTTGCTCTACAGTGAGAGTACACAGACAAGAAAAGAGAGAGAAAGAGAAAGAGAGCAGACAATAAAATTACAGCCGTTCCAGAGGATGGCTACGAGGTCACGGAGACTGAGCTTTTTGTTTCAAGGCTGTAGAGTATACTTATATTTTTATCACTCATGTTCCTTTTTCCCTTCAGTTCCAATGTCCACTTCATTTCACAAACCCTAATCGGGCCTTTCTGTTGACTCCTTGCTCCTCTTCTTGCATCTAAGGAGCACAAAGGAGGAAGGGCACCCGGCAGTCGATGCAACACAGCGTTGAGACATGCTGTCTGGCTCCGGCGGAAACCCAGCTCACTCTGTCTTCTTCTGCAATCACTGAATTATAGAAGACCCTCTATTGCACTTGAACTGCATGGGTTTTCATCACGGCGCTGGAGGTCACTCTGACTTTCCCCTCTATACTCATCATATATGCAATGCTAGGGCTTGAACGGTTGAGATGAGCCGGTCTGAGGTCACCATTAACCAGGAAAAAGCCCACGAAATTTATGGAAGAGAAGGAATAGAGAAGACGAGCATATGCATGGTTAAATCCAACAGCAGCAGCAGCGCCCTTCATTTGGTTCCTGCTCTTAACGGTAATTTCCAATAAGAGTATCTGCATGTTTAATGCATGGGCCCAGAGATAATGGCGCGGATTGCAGAGCAGGCCGCTAACAATGTTGTGGTGATGTGTTGGAATTGGTCCCTTATGTCACATTTGCCTCTGTCCAGGTTCCCTGCAGCATCCTGCAGTTAATGTAAGCTGAGCGCGTTGCGGTGACATCGTGCTGCTTTACTGTTCCCCGCAGACGTCCCCCGCTACTCTGCCATCAAGATTAGTGGCCGGCTTGAGAGCCCTAAAGCCTGCAATATCTGCGCTGACCAATAAACTAAACAACAAGCGTGGAGAAAAGGCAGTTATGGGTCATGTTTACTGACGTAAAATAATGCGGGGACACACGGGGCCAGGAGGGCCGCCTACGGAGGTAAATGAGTTCACGGCAACTTGAGCGGGATTCCAGTGTATCAGTGTCGTTAATCTAAATAGCAGCAGTGAGATTTTTCACACTGACTGAGAGAAATGTCCGGGGGGGGGGGGGGGGGGCAGCGCTGCTGTTTTAATTTACATTGTACAGCAAAATGATGATTTACTTCGGGCCAGCTGTCATAAAACTCCACTCTGTGGCATCAAAGTGAACATATCCTCTGGGCGTCTGCAGTGCAGGCATCCGTGCTACACGTTATGCCTTCTGAGCCCTGAGTCTGTGTTTTCTGTGACGGGGCGGAGCCCATCGCCCCAAGGCCTCCCCCGCTTTACGACTGCGGATGAAGCGCGGCAGACCGATCGCAAAAAACGCCGCTTTTTCCTCATAATCCCCACCGGTCCCTCGTGATTCGGTATGACATTCATTTAAAAGTCATCATTAATAAAGACGGCGTATTCACGTCCCAATTCCTCGACTCGTCACTGTAGGTACCAGCGATGGCCCCTGGCCCCCGTCTCGCCGGCTCCCTCCTCTCTCCCGTCTACCACATTTGACCTACTTCTGTCTCCGCAGCATTGTAAACAGATCTACTAATTGCCTTCATTTATTCATTTGGAAGTCAACTTCTGCTGCGACTGGCGCCTTCCCAGCCCGTTCATGTGTAACGTTTTCAACCCTCGTCACCCCCCCCGACTCGCCTACGTGTGTACAAAAAAGTATCCCATGTGAGTTTACGAGCTACAAATGCAAGCCTTGTTCTGAAATACTGTGGCTCATTTTTTTTGTGTGAGTGTGTATCTCTAAATATGAAAGCCTATCAAGAAGAAAACTTTGTAAAGTTCTCTCAGTGGCTTGTGCCTCCACAAAACTACCGGCACAAGAAGTCTGCGTGCGTCCGCACGGCCAGATTGTAATCACCCGGACAGAAGCTGTTATGACTATTGCAGTTCAGACAGTTTTCCGCCCCCGTGGACTTATATTGCTATTGCCTTTGTGCAGTGTAATAAATCTAGGCCACAAAAACAACAGCATGAAGAAAAAAAAACAGTTTTTTATCTCTTCTGATGCCACTCACAATGAGTCCTATTGTTGACTAAGTGTGAGAGTGGAGATCTATCTTTCGACCTTTAGAAAGATCACGGCGCAGTCTGTCAGCAGTGTGGTCCAATCTCACACGAACTCGAACAGCGTGTTATGTGAACACACAGTACCTCAGTTTAAAGTAGAGAAACTTTGAAAATCATACCAAAAAAAAACATTCAATTGACCTTTCGGTAAGCACCGCCCCCTTCCTAGTTACTGTTTTTATTTATTTGCCTTTATTTAACCAGGTCGGTCCCATTGAGACACAATGGCCTCTTTTTCAAGGGAAACCTGGCCAAGACAGCAGCAGAAAAGTTACATACATGACACAGAAATTACACAACATTCAGATAAAATACAATACAAGATAAAAGCAACAGGACTAAAAGTTCGGATTCACATTAAAACAAGAACAAGTCCGATATGAAGCTGCTCCAATTTCTCTCACACGAGTTTTCAAAGATCCCAGGTTGATTAGCTCCTTTAACTTCAGAGTTTTCTGCAGTGCGTTCCAAGCAGCAGGTGCAGCATACTTAAAGCAGTGCTTACCAAGTTCAGTATTAACTTTGGGCACATTTAATAAATAAAAGTCATTGGAACGTAGGCGGTAATTGCTTTGAGATTTGGAGAGATAGTTACATAAATAGAGCGGGAGCAGACCCAAAATGACTTTATAAATAAAAATTTGCCAATGTATAAGGCGGCGTGCTGCCAGAGATGGCCACTCAACTCGGGCATATAAAGTGCAGTGGTGAGTGAGGGCTTTACATCCAGTGACAAACCTTAAGGCACCATGATACACGGTGTCCAGAGACACTGTTGATAGGTTGGACAAACTTGCTGCTCCTTCCGTTAAGGACTGTGTTAATTCTCTATTTTTCTGATGCGTATCATCAGTGTTAATATTATAATATAATAACGCCATGGTGAAATATCGCTGCTGGGGACCTGCAACAGTGACTCGAGGTGTCCAGAACGTTTGGAGGGACATTTTTATTCTCTATCCCAAAGCAAAACAAATGCTGGAAAAATGCAGGCAGTAGGTTAAATTGTGTCCGTCCACACAAGCAACTGAATGGGGGGAAAGTTACAAAACACAACTACATTTAGTCCATGGTAAGTTTACTATGTTTATTAGATGATTGATTTAACCACCGTTTAGTAAAAGTAATAATAGCGGCAAGGAGGGTGATGAGTTCTATGTTAGCATTAGCTCTGGTCCATAGTGTCATAGTGTCGATGACTTCTCCACTTTGGACCAGAGCTCGCTAGCAGCTATAAGCCTGCCTCGTTGTCTACCAATATATATGGCCCTGGATATTTATTTTGTTAGGTATAAGGTGAGGCTATTTGTTTTATATTGTTAAAGGGAATAAAAATGTCCCTCCAAACGTTCTGGACACCTCAAGTCACTGTTGCAGGTCCCCAGCAGCAATATTTCACCATGGTATTATTATAGTATAATATTAACACTAATGATAGACATCAGAAAAATAGAGAATTAGCACAGTCCTTAACGCAGGAGCAGAAAGTTTGTCCGACCTTGCAACAGTAACTAGGGAGGGGGCGGTGCTTACTGAAAGGTCAATTGCTATCACGTCCTTTGAATTGACCCAAATTTGCAACTTTGTAACAAGAAAAGTGACTACAGAACACATCACGCAATAAAACCAGAAGAACAAAGGAAGAAATATCTCAACATTCATCTCTGATGGCAGATGGCACAAATAAATACAAAAAACAAAAAAAAAGCACCCATTCTGTTCATGAATCACGCGGAGCATGTCGCTGCAGAAGCTGTGAGAGCATTTCGCCGCGATAAAAGTTACATGGATTTGGTTCTGCAGATCTTGATCCAGGCCAAAGGGTGATGTGAAGAAGAGGAGGCTGGTTTCTTCCCCCTTTTTTTTTTAGCATTGTGATCGGTTCCCGGTGAAAGCCTGCGGCCCCACGGGCTTCAGCAGGCCATGTTCCCATGTGTGAGTGTGAATGAGTCACGTCTGGGCCCGAGCGTGTCTGAGAGTGGTGAGGTGGAGAATTCAGCGGGGAGGACCGAATGAAGAGCGAAGAGCTGTCTCTGTAATTCGGGGTAAACACTGAGCAGCATGACTGCATCGCCTTAGACGTGACCAAAGCTGGCAGAACAGAAATGGATGAAACGACGAGGCCGCCGCCTCCCTGCATGTCTGCCCGGCCCTGCTCATGTTTTCGCCCCTGTTCTGTAACACATCTGAGGGTTTGAGATGGAGATTCTCGACACTAAATTAACCTCTGGGTGGAACCGCTGGTGGTGGCTGTTTAAGGTCACGCCAGACTCAAACTGAGATCTGCAAATATCACTCCGTCTGCTATTTGCTCTCGGGCCTCAGGAGTGCGGTCTTAATTATTTTCAAAGAAAGAACAGCGCCCGAGACCTGAATAAGTTTACAGTGCAAACAGTTCCAAAGGTTCTGACCTGGAACTTTGTTGTGTGATTTAAAGAAGAGAAAATCTAAATGACACAGTCCTGTTGAATAGTTCAGAGCAGAGACAGTACAGTGAGTAAAGACAAAAACCTGCAGTCCCCCCCCCTTTTATGGCAGCTGAAGAACAAGCACAAAGGGCTCAGTCAGATGTTTATGATCTAACCAGACTGCTTCCAAACAACTCTTTTGTGCGTTACATTATCTGGAGCGTTTCACAAAGCAGAAGAAAGATTCGGAGACATTTTTGCTCACCGGGGAGCAAAGTTGTCTCATGACCACCAGTTCAGTCTTTTTGCTTTACCAAATACCAGCGCATGAATCTTAAAAAGATGTTTTTTCTTTTTTTTACTTTCCCTTGAGAAGAAGCCATCAAAATATATTAATGTCATCACATCTTTTGGAAGTATTACAACCCCCCCTAAATGATTGTACCATTAGAAAAAGAAAAGAAAATACAAAGGGACTCTTCAGCTGTGATCGCTTATGATTTGAGGGATTTTCATTTTTTGCAGGACTATGTTTTCCCCACAGCATATTTGATGTAAACGTTAGAACCAAGATGTTCTGCCAAAACTTTCTTCAGGCAGCTAATAAAGCTGTTTGGCCAGTTGCACAGTTGGTTAGCATGTGGCTACCTCAGCTGCAGTTTGTCACCAAGCTACCTAAACCACAGCATTTCAAGCTCAACCCACAACTGTGGTTCAGCTGATTCTTCTGAAAGTACGCTACGTTACCAACATAAATCCAATACAGCTTACATGAAATAAACTGATCTCACGTGAGGCAAAAAAATCAAAACAAAGCAAGACAAAATGAATGTTGATCTATTGTAATAAAAAAATGACACCTGTTGGACCCTGTCATTATTGCAGTCTTTAAAAGGGAGCTTTCATGATTATGTAGAGACTAACAAGATATGAAAGGGCACCCAAAAACCTATGAGCAGTTAAAATATGTCACAACCTAATTAAATCAGGAACTACCGATTTAATTACATCCGCCAAGGAGGTAATGTTTTTGCGGGCGTTTATCTGTCTGTTTGTCTGTCTGTCTGTGTTCAAAATAACTCAAAAACTGTGATCTGGAAGAAATCCTGGATTCTAGATCACTTTCAAATTTTTGATACCATTGCGGTCAATGGGGCCAATGTTTGTTTCTCAATATCTCTGGTAATTGTTGCCCAAAACTCATGAAATTTGACTCAGGGATTGACAATGGGAATCTCAATCAAATTTAATTTTTCAGTGTTTTAAGTCATTAAAATAATTTTTTCGTCATTTGCTTTTCTAAGCGAAGTACTTACTTCATCAAATATTAAATTTTGTTTTTTTGCAATGTAAATAAATGGAAATTATAAGGCATTGAGGTTGTTTAATTTCAATATATTGACTTTGGAAACAAATATTGCATGAAATCTTTATTAGCATTAGCATTTCATTTAGCATTATTATTTATTTTGTGTGCTTCACAGAATAAAGGAAGATATGGTACTTTTTCGCGGTCTCATATTGTCAGTGCTCTATGTACGACTAATATTTATGGTGTAAATCGCTATATGGGGGAATTGCTGCACTTGGCGGAGGTCTGCACTCTCCGAGTGCTTTTCTAGTTACTCTGCTAAAATTAACGCCACCCACACCAATGATGTGTTTCTGCTGTGCAGTGATCCTGGTGAATAAGTGTTGCACTGTACATATGTACTTTCCTGTTGGCTTTTATTTCAGAGGTGACACTCTGCATGAGCCTAAATGAGGGTAAATATTAATTAAAATTGGTCTGTAGGGTGAAACATATCGCCTCGTGTTAAAGAAATTACTTGGACGCCGATGAGTTACCTAAATCAGGCTCAAGCAAACGCTCAGGAAAAGAGCTGTCTCGCGGTTGATGTGAAATTGTTGGAGGACACAGGAAACTAACTTTCAGCTGTACGTTAAACCAGAGGCACTAACGGCAGTACATTGGAATTTAAGAAGTCACGTGTCTTTCTTACATCACGTAGAGCTTTAATACTGGGTTAAACTGAACCTTAGCTAAGCTAATAAACTGGGTTAAAATGAACCTAAGCTAAGCTAGTAAACTGGGTTAAATTGAACCTTAGCTAAGCTAGTAAACAGTGCAACTGATCCTTTAGTTGTTGATTTTAGGTTTTTGTTTTTTTTTGCCTTCTGTTCATAGTTACTGGTGGTGTTAGCATCTCCACCCCCCTCTTCTGTGAGGTAAGCCTCTTTTAACATTGCGCTGGGCGATATGGAAAAAAATCATATATCACGATATGGACTATTTTATATCACGATAATGATATATATCACGATATACCATAATAAAGTATGTTTTCAGTTATTCTCTGAAAAGTTTGACAAAAATTTCATTGCTTACTTTTCAACTTTATTTTGAAAGGACATTTAGCTGAACTGTCACATACATTTTAGCGCAGCAAAAACAGGTAGGTACAGAGGTACAGTAGCTTTCACATTTTTTTTAAAGTGCACAACAGTTTCTGAGAGGAAAAACACATTTTTGCACTGAAGTTCAGCTATAAAAAATAAACACAAATTATTTTTCAACTTTCTGAAATCTGTAACCTTGTAGTGCAAAGTTTGCAAACCAATATAACGTGTCTAAAGAAAATATCAGGGTTGAAGAGAACTCTGTTTAAGGCATTAACCATGAATATAAGTGCAAACATAAAAGGCTACTTTGTAGAAGTAGATATGATTCTATCAAATGTATCGTTGCAGGTTATTTAATTACATATTTGCTGTAATAATTGATAAAATTAGGTTAGAAATGATAGAAACGATAGAAACGATAGAAGAGAAATGGCACGATACACACTTTTCTATCGTCCTCACGATATGTATCGTCATATTGCCCAGCTCTAGCTCTTAGTGCTTTGATACTTCCCACTTCTGCACAACAGATGCAGCGAAAGGTGAAACCATGTGGAGTTAAAGATGGAGAAGCTGGATAATTCTGATTTGGCTCTGCGATGCAATCTGAACGGTTCACTGACTTTCAGGCTCTGGTGGCCCCGATGAAGTGAAAAGGACAGGAGTTATCGACGTTTTTGAGTTGGTAGTCGCTTCAGATGCCCAAACATATACCTTAAAGCGCATGCTTTCTTTTTATAACATGCCCCTTTAAGGGAAAAAAGAGAAAGTGCGGCGTGACAGATATTACTCTTAGGTGGGCAATTACCGGTGGAGCTGCTCATTCAGAGCTTGCCAAATTGAGCAGAGTAGGTCGAGACACTAGAGTGACTTGTTCCCCTGTGTGAGCACAGTGGGGACAGATGGACAGGAGGTGCTTGAGTGGAGCTGGAGTCGGACCAGCCAGCTCAGTGTCAGTCCTGGCTCCGGCTCAACTCAGCCGGACATCCTGTTAGTCAGCCAATGAAGAGCAACCGGCGCATCGTGACCCCCTGCATTAGGATCTGACATGACTGTCTTCATTTAACCTTTACTTATACCAGGAAGTCTCACAGAGGAAAACGCTCAGTGCCAGCCAAATAAAAGGACAGTTGGTTTTGAGTTGAAGGCCGCTTCTGGTTTGGCAGGAAATTTAAGTGAGAGGCATTGTTTTAAAGACGTGTTAAAAAACTGCGAAGCCACTTCTGCTGTCGTAATGGAGGCGACAAAAGACAGAAACGACCTTTGAGGCTAGCTTGGGGAAGCTTCTTGAGGCTTAAGGACGGGATGTTGACGTGAGTGTGGGTTGACGACTCTGTTTCTTTCACTGAAGAGCTGACCTAAACATCCATCTTTACGGCTGGGATTAAAACCTGTTTATGTTGAAAAGTTGCCTCAATTTGTCTCATCAACAATACTTTGAAAGCATCGTCATCAACTTAAACAACAGTAATGACAAGAAAACAAAACAAGATGGTAAAAACCATCAAACATCCTCATGTCATCCACCCTTCAGTCATACGTTTGATGGATACTGCTGATTCTGTGGAAGCATACGTGCTAAATATGCTAATGAAATTAAACAACCAAGAGTGAGAGTTGATTCCGTCTGGTTCTGAATCTCTAATGACTCCCTGCCATCCCTGAAAAAAGCCTGATTAATTTAGGAATCCGCTGCAGTGGAGAGTGATTAATTCCTCCTGGATTCAACCATTTAAACGAACAAGGCAGAGGGGAGAAGGGAAAACAGGGAGCCCAAAGTATGGCTGCATAATTAATACATTTGGATCATTTAATTGGCCACACTAACAGAGGCGAACGCACAGCTCCATTGTGTCAGTGCTTTGTTCGAATCGTAGGTGGGGTCGTTGTCTTTCACAAAGAGGCAAATATAACAAACCATGCTGAAAAGGGAATAGTGGACCATCTTTCAGGTTAGTGAACATGGGGAGACAGAAATATATGATTTAGTTGTTTCTTATTCTTATGTGTTTCACCAAACTGAGATACAGAAGAAAACAAGCCTTTTTTCTTGTCTTACCAGATAATGATGTGTTATTATTAGGGCTAGGCAACAATTAAATATTTTTAATCGCGATTAATCACATTGTATATGCAAAATCAAATAATAAATTCAAAAGTAGTGTAAAATGCACTTTTATTTAAATGTTCTGCTGCCATATGAACTAAAGTGTCATAACATTTGTTGTTCAAACACTTTAAACATCACCACTTGTCAGTAACACATATTTAATGTAAATCTCATCTTAAAAAATGTAAAATAAAATAAATCTTATTGCCACTGCCAGGGCATTAATGTCATCCTGTTTTTATAGAAAATAAACAAAGTCTACCTAAAATCCAACAAAATGATTGTGTCTCAGCACAATCAGAACATTAAAACAGGCAATTTCTGAGGTAACAGCAGAAACCTTTAACTATTAACTTGTCAGTTGTTACAAATAACCTTGTTTCTGTTGAATCCTCCGTCTGGGAGTATGGCGCCATATGGGAGAACTTTAAAATGAAAATGTCCATGTTAAAGTTCAGTAACTTTACTAATCTGGGTATCATTCATTCTTTCCATTTTCAATTTTCAATCAAACATTTAAAAAAAAATTAAAAAGTGACATTTTATTACTTTTTTGTTGTTTAATCTAACACACACACAAAAAAAGAAAAAAATGCCTGTTTTTCTTAGATTTCAATTTTAGACTTGGATCAAAAATACAAAATAAAAAAACGTGCCACAGAACGGAATTAGTTTTATAATGGAGGACTGGACGTTCTGTTGTCATTACACATCTGTGCCACTAGATGGAGCCGCACTGCAGTAACCAGCTAGAGAACAGCAGGACAGTGAACACATGGAGCAGAACTGATGGAACATGGAGGAATGACGCCAAAGTTTTGTTGCAGTCCAGAATTTTTTTTTTCAGACAGAATTGTTGATATTGCTACCTGAGTTGCTACCTGAACTGTAAAGTTTGTGGATTTTTACCATTCTCCATGTCTGTTTTAGCTTTTTCTTATGTTTACCAGCCAATTATCCAGCTCCGCAGCAGCCAGTAACAGACTTTTCAAAACAAAAGCATGTGCGCAACATGCGTTAACACGCGATAAAATAAATGTCTGCGTTAGTAAATCAATGCGTTAACTTGCTCAGCCCTAGTTATAATATCTTGAAAGCAGTTTTAAAACAGTTCCTTTAATTTAAAAGCTAATGCTTCTTTTCTTTTTTTCAGAATGATGTGAAGATCATTCAGGTAGGGTGAGACCGCTCTTCGGCCCGTCTTTCTGCTGACACACAGTCCCGTTTGTCTGAGCCCTGTAGTTTCTTGAGCGCCTGCTGGGATGGGGATGCACCCTGAAAGAGGATGGACTTATTGCAGCAACGCTAAAGGTCGCTGCTCTCTGAAGGCCATGTCATGGCCGCTGGCCCTGTGGCTCCTGACTCAAATCTCTGTGAATCAAAAGGTGTCTTTCGGACAGGCTGTGAACACCTTCCAGTCGGAGAGGAGGGAGTGGTCGCTGAACCACCTGACGGTGCATCGGTCGACCGGGGTTCTGTACGTCGGAGCTGTCAACCGCATCTACGAGTTGTCTGCTAATCTCACTCTCCTGGTGTCTCATGATACTGGACCGGAGTACGACAACAAAGCGTGCTATCCTCCGCTGATCGTTCAGCCCTGCTCCGAGCCTTTGGCCTCGACTGACAACGTAAACAAACTGTTGCTCATCGACTACTCCAACAACCGCCTTCTGGCCTGTGGGAGTCTGTATCAGGGCGTCTGTAAGCTCATGAGACTGGACGACTTGTTCATCCTTGTGGAGCCCACGCACAAAAAGGAGCACTATCTTTCCAGCGACAACCAGACTGGAACGATGTACGGAGTCGTTGTGCCCTCTCAGGGTCAGGATGCCACCTTGTACATCGGTGCGGCTGTCGGCGGCAAGCAGGATTACTTTCCAACTATCTCTAGCCGTAAGTTGCCTCGTGACCCAGAATCCTCCGCCATGCTGGACTATGAGCTTCACACCGACTTTGTTTCATCCCTCATCAAAATCCCCTCGGACACGCTGGCTCTTGTCCCACACTTTGACATCTACTACATCTACGGCTTCTCGAGTGGAAACTTTGTGTACTTCATGACCGTCCAGCCGGATACCCCAGATAACGGGATGCCCACAGGTGGGGCCCCCGGCGACCTTTTTTACACATCTCGTATCATCCGCCTCTGCAAAGGCGACAAGAAGTTCCACTCCTACGTGTCACTTCCTATGGGGTGCGTACACAGAGGAGAAGAATACCGTCTGCTGCAGGCAGCCTACCTGTCCAAGGCCGGCAGGGTGCTGGCCAGGTCGCTCAACATTAGCGCTCAGGAGGACGTGCTGTTTGCCGTGTTCTCCAAGGGACAGAAGCAGTATCATGACCCTCCGGACCACTCTGCTCTCTGCGTCTTCACGATCCAGGACATAAACATGCGCATTAAAGAGCGGCTGCAGTCCTGCTACCAAGGAGAGGGGAACCTGGAGCTGCACTGGCTGCTGGGAAAAGACGTGCAGTGCACCAAGGCGGTGAGTGGACCGTAATCATGTAAGGTCACCTCATATCCCTGATGTACACATGCTGTTTCAGGTCTTTGCTCTTACATACATTAGAGCAGCCATTCCCAAACTTCAGAATACCATGGGCAAATTTGAAATGTCAAAAAATCTCTGCCTGGTCCATTGAAACACTTTAATTCTTCTGTTTCCAGCTATTCAGTTGAAGGTTTATAGATGTACTTTAGATCACTGTCCTCCTGCAGGGTCCAGTTTTGCTCAAGATGTCTTAGTTGGACAAACGGCCTCAAGTTTAACCGTAGATGACATTACCGTGGAGTTTATAGCTGATTCAGTGACTGTACGTGTCCCGTGGCTGCAGTCCAAGCTCACATCATCGCCTGTCTTTTTGCCGAAATGCTCTGCCCATGTTTTTGCCAAACACGGTGCAGTGGCCAGACATTAGGGATGTCCCGATCAAGTTTTTTGGGTCCCGATCCGATTCCGATCTTTTAATTTTGATGATCGGCCGATTTCCGATTCCGATCCGATTTCACTTTTTTTGAGTGGGCAAACAGAGTTTAATTTCCTATGAATTTTATTTCCTGTGTACATTAATAAATAGGCCTGCATCCAAGCTGAGATTAATAGCTTTTATCATCTCATAAAATAAACAATAACTTATTTAAACACTCTTCTTTCTTTCTTTTTTGTTTGGGAGAACTATTATAAAACACATTTAGTTACAGAACAGTGACCGTTCAACAGTCTCAGTACTAAAGAACATAGCACTTCCATTTAAATAGCAGCAGGTGAACTTGGCTAGCAGTTTAAGGCAATGAAAACACTAGCAGAAGTCTTTGCAATCAATGAAATCACATCAGAATAAAAATAACATAAAATATTAACTTAACTTCTTTCAAGACCCGCTGCACATGTTCGCACCTTTGTGTCCTTTGTCGTTCATGTAATGACGGAAACGAGGCTCGAGGTAATTAATGAGCCGGTTAAATGCCTTGTATTCTACAAACTCCGTGTCCTCGGTAATACATTCCGCGATTAGCTCGGTGATTTTTCTGTATTTCTCTGAGCGTTTCACAGAGCGTTTGCTGCCGAAGCTGCTGCCGTCAGCAGAACAGTGACCGCAGCCGACGGCACCAAAGCTGGTGCCGACGGCAGCAGCTTTGGTGCCGTTGGCTGCGGTTATCGGTGCTGCGTGCTTTTTTAAGTGTCTGATTAGATTGGTGGTATTGTAAACTCTCTTCTTACTTACCCATCATGATATATCAGCCTTCCACACGTTGCAAGTCGCAGTTGAAGCGTCGGTCTTTGTAATTTTATAGCGCTGCCACACTGCTGACATTTTTGCTAAAGTTTATCCTGACGCCGCCGGTCTTAAAACTTTTAAGGTGGATACAAGACAGCGCTGCTGGGAAACCTCATTTCAGTGCAAATTATTAAATGTATATAGTTTAAAAAATATTTTTGTTTGTGTAATATGATTACTTTATTAATTTGTGTTAATCAGGATCACTTTTTAAGGAAAAAAATAATGAAAAAAAGATCAGCGTGTTATAATAATGTTGATTGGCCGATCCGATCCACCTTAAATTTTTAAGATTGAAGGCCGATCCCGATCGCTGATCGGGACATCCCTACCAGACATCTCTCACTTTTTATCTTGTCTGTCGAAAGAACATTGTTCCAGAAGTCAAAGCCATGCTGCCGTGTGATTTGAAGAGGCTTTTTTCTGACAGCCCGTCCAAACAACCCAGACTTCAGACGGCTGCATGTTTGCGGTTCAAGAGTAAAGACTGCTATACTAGTGCAGCCTTTTTTTTTATTGTGCTGTCACAGACTTGAACATGTAAAACGCTAACTAAGGCCTGTACAATCTCAAATGTAATTCTTGGCTTATTTTTCTGGGCCTCGCACGATCCAGCTTAGGGGCAAACTTGCTGGAACAGCCGCTCCTGGAAAGGTTGGCAGCCATTGTGAATATTTTCCACTTGTGAATAATCCTTCGCATTGTAGAGTGAGACTGCAAATTGTTTTGTGAATGCCTCTGAGCCCTTCCCAGACTGATGAACTGCAACAGCTGCTCTTTTAAGATCACTGCCGGTGCGTTTCCTCAACGGCTTTGCGTGAAAAACACCCAAACAAATGCTCCAGATCCTGAAACTTTAAAAACGTCTGCTTTTATAGAGGTGCTCAGTTTATCAGATGCATTCAATAATCTGCAGCTGGGTTTTACTTACCCTTAGTTTCTATGCAAGCAGTAAAAGTATCCTTAGTTTTTCACACTCTGCTTTTGCATTTTGGCTTAGTTTCTCTTAATAATACAGTGTAATGATGTGATGTTGTTCATCTGGAAGTGTATTTATGGCCATTTACGACCTCTAAGGACCAGATGAGTTTCTATGATATTGTAATGTGTTAAACCTTCGATTTGAGACAGGATTTGCCCCCCCCCCCCTCCCCCCACATGACTGTATTTAAGCCATATATGAATTCTTCTTGGTGGCGGGCGATGACACAACTGATAGATGGGAATATTTGCACCGTGCTGAAGAAACGATTCAAATCTCCGGATCTTATTATCGGAGCTATAAGAGCCGGGGGAGATTAATTCCACAATGCTAATCAGGGGAGTTTTGTAAGGAGCTTTGATTTCATTCAGGGGTTTGGGCTCTGACTCCCACTTCCTTCTCCTCCCCTTTCACTGCCCCCCCCCCCCCCCCGCTCTTGTTGCCATCAGTACTTGAACCCTCTGAGGCTTGTTCTTGTTCTTCAGAAAAGGTCTTGCTTGTAAACGTCCGAGTATGAGCCTTCATGAAAGCTCTGATTCTGAATAATGAGACACTCTTTTGGAAATAAGTTGAAAGCAAACCATGAAAACAATGATATCACACAAACTGCTCATGATTCCTGAGTTCGACTTTGATTCCACTGTGCTGCCAAATGAAAAAGATGTGGTGTTATACATAAGAGCAACTGATATGCTGATAAAAGCTGCCGATGATGGGGGCTGTGCATGTCACAGCCCCCATCTAATGGTTGAGGATGTCATTACCTCTACGACAGAGTATTAGGGCCACAGTGAGAAAAAAAATAGTGACAATGATTTTTTTTTCCATTCCTCACTTAGAAAATAAATTCAAAATGTCAAGAATAAAGTTTAAATGTCGAGAATTAAATCGAAATGCAGTTTCCACAAAAAAGGTATCTTAAAGATTTAATCAAACCAGCTTTACTCTACCAACACAATGTCTGTGTCTATGTGCTTTTATCACATAGACACGGTATTATAATAAGTATTCGTACTTTGAAGAGATTGTGTCAGAAATTGCGCCTATTCAGGAAAAGAAACTACACCGATTCTGGAAACTGCATTTCAACTTTATTCTCGACATTTCGACTTTATTCTGGAAACTGCATCTTGACTCTATTCTCGACGTTTTGACTTTATTCTCTATGTCAGTGGTGCGCAAACTGTGGTACGTGTACCACTGGTGGTACGCGAGCGCTCTCTGGTGGTACGCAGGGGAACATCAGGACTTTCCACATTTTCCCTTTTTATTAAATCGGAAACATACAATGCATTAAAAATACGTTTCAAATGAAATTCAGGTAACAATAAATAACTACAATCAGGAATAAACATCTCTCCTGTGAATTTAAAGCTATTTAAGAAGGCATATAGGGCTATATTTTAAAATTGGTCCTCATGGTAGTACTCAGACAGCTGAACAGTTTCTCAGGTGGAAGGCAGTATTAAAAGTTTGAGAACCACTGATCTAAGTGAGGAATTAAAAAAAAAAAATCATTGTCCACAATTTTTTTTCTCACTGTGGTCCTAATACTCTGTCGTATTACCTCGGCGTTTATCTGTCTGTTTATATTCAAGATAACTCAAAAAGTTGTGGATGGATTTTGATGAAATGTTCAGGAGTTGTCAGAAATGTGAAAAGGAAGAACTGATTTCAATTTGGGTGTGATCTGGAAGAAATCCTGGATTCTGGATCACTTTCAAATTTTCGATAACATTGCGGTCAACAGGGCCGAAAATTTTGTTTCTCAATATCTCCGTTAATTATTGCCCAAAACTCATGAAATTTGACTCAGGGATTGACAATGGGAACCTCTATCAACTTTCAAAGGCTGATCTGGATCCGATCCAGAGGGCAGATTTTATTGCAATCTGTAAATCGCTATATGGGGGAATTGTTGCACTTGGTGGAGGTCTGTTGTTTTTTTTAAATCTTTTTAGACTCTTGACCTTCTAGCCGATGAAGGATTAACAGAAAAGGACCAATATCATTTTGAGACCAGTACTGATATCGCCAGTCTTCATTTATCAAAAATCAGTGCTAAAATGCTAAAATTCTAAAACCAATTTAGTAACAATTTGTAGCACGTATGTGGAAGGTCCTGTTCAAATTTAGAAAAACATTTGCATGTGCGATATTTAGGATGAGAGGAAATCATTTCAAATCATTTAAAACTTTTAAATGTGTTTATTTTTCATCCACTTACAAGGATGGAGGTCAGGAGGGAAAGAGTGCACTGGGGTGGTGATGATGAGCTCATTCCACTGATCACATTTAGTAAAGCTCCGGCACGTCACTCAATGAAAGCAGAAGTACAGTAAGAGTTAATAACTGCACAAGAAGTAGTAGATGAGAAACAGCAAATTAGCAGCCCTTAAAAGGTGGCTTTATATACAAAGTGACAGGCAATTAGCAAATGCTTGAGGTGCGTGTTAGTAGATCCAATAGGACTGGGAAGCGTGCAGCTCTCTTTGATGTTTAATCACAACCTGACATCTCTTATGCTGTGTGTTTGTGTGATGTCAGATCAAGCTACTGGAAAAAAAAAAAAATCACAAAAACAGGCGCACAAACAAAAATGCACAGCGTTCCTCATTTTGCCATCAACAATTAAGTCTGCTACATAAATTTGCCTGCTCCGAGGCTTGTTGAGAAGCCCAGCAGCTCAAACCCCTTTGATGTAACATTTTTTTTAAGTCCTGAAAACTGTGCACTTGATGCTTGTTAGGCTTCCTGAAAGTCAGTCTGAATTCACGTCATGTGTTTGCATGTGTCTACAGTGATCTCAGTCAGTGATCCACGGTGATCTCACTTGGACTTTTTTACTCTCATCGCCTCCAGCTCCCCGCTTATATTTCTTATCCTCACTTGTCCTTCTCTTCACTTTCCCTGCTTGTCTTTCCCTCCCTCCACCTCCTGTCCCGTTTTTCTCCTCTTATTGCCTTGAAAGCACATCTATATTTTTCTAACTTCTCAACGCCCTTCTCCATCCTCACCCCTGCAGCCTGTCCCCATCGACGACCACTTCTGTGGCCTGGATATAAACCAGCCGCTGGGAGGTTCCCAGCTGGTGTCGGGTCGGACCGTGTTCACCGAGAGCAGGGAAAGGCTGACCTCTGTCACTTCCTACATCTACAACGGACACAGCGTGGTCTTCCTGGGCACCAGGAGCGGACGGCTGAAGAAGGTGAGAGACGTAATACAGCAGTCGATCTGACAATTGTGAGAAGCTTCACAGTTTTTCTTTCCACACAGGGATTACGTGTTTATTTACACTGTTCACTCTCAAGAGATGAAATCGGATATTTTCAACTGGCATTTAATTTCCTGGGCAAAACACAGCGATGATTTCTCAAGGTTGCTGTTGGTGTGAGATGCTGGCATCCCTACCATCATGTTTTAGGATTTATGCGCCAAATGCAACACGTAGCTCGGTCCCAAACCTCTGAATCACCACACGCTCCTCCAATTTGTGCGATTAAAAATGGGTTTGATGTCATTTCTGCGTCTCCGTAAGATGCGTAATCCGAGCTTGTGCTAGATCAAAAAAGGATTAGCAGCACTCAAGTAAAGCGCAGCTTGAAATATGACAAGTGGACTCGTCCGAAGTTGAACGACAGCAGTAATGACGACTGAATCAACAAATTCCTCTTTACGGATGCGGAAGAAAAAAGAAAAAAGACAAGCTGCTCCTGCCCACTCGCAGTCAGTTTGTTTACGTGGCAAAATGTCAAGCAAAAATGATCAGATTTTCAAATTACCTGATTTAAAAAAGGATTTTTTTCAAAATATATAATCAACTTCTGGGGTTACTAATGTCTTTTGTGCAGAATCCCTTTTTATTTGCACCTGTAATGGTTTCAGAATGAAATAAAAGGTGGAGAAAAAAGTCTAAATTGCAGGTTTTTATAAGTGGGGGGTGGGGGGTCTCGGGTAAAACTTAAGAGGCTTGAATTGTAACGAGGCCGACCACCTCGGCCCTTTTAGCCGCTGTGTCTCCATTTACAGACCTGGTATGATCCTCTGACTTAGCAAAGCGCCACTCCAGCCATCTGGTAGGGCACCACTTTCAGTGGTAACTGCCAATAAATAAAAAATGAAGAAGAAGAAGAAAAAGAAGAATACACTATGGGGTCAGCACTGGTGGACTTTCATCCATCCCTTCTGGAATTGTTTCTAACCTCATGAGATTATTGGGCCGTTCTATTTGCAATGGTCCTTTTGGCTCTTTTTCATCTTAATCTCATTTACACACTGCGTGATGTTTGCTCTCGGTATTTGATTAACCGTTTCAGCCCTCGGGCACTGTTCATCTGGCTACGACACAAGCTCAAATACTTTATCCTTAGAACATCGTCCTCCTTTTGGGACCTCAGTTATTTTAATTTTCTAAATGTTAGGCTGCTGCAGTGCTGTATATTATCAGTGAAGGGTTTTCATAAATGTCCCATGAAGCTCTGAACTCTGCATCAGCTGATCTTTCTCAGTGGCTATTGTGAAAGTAGCCATCAGAAGCTAATTAGGGCCTGAGAGCTATCTGAAGTCAGAGAAAAAGAGATGCTGCATGACACCGTAATAAGCTGAGGGAGATAAACCTCACACACTTAAACGTACACTCCAGTTTCACATTATAAAGTCTTCATGGGAGGCAGACGATAAAGAGATTCGTACATAATCTACACTATATGGTGTGCAACCCGATATAATCTTTTCTCCAGACCATCCCAGCCTCACAAAGGCTCATCACGTTACATCCACACAACCGGTTTGTGGCCTGAAGAAGTGAAAAGTCTGGGCTCGAGCCGAGACGGCATCACTGTGACAGCTGGTTTATCTCTCCAAGCTCCCTCCAGCCCAACCGGGTAACCAAGTAATCTGATTTTAAATATCTCCAACAAGATCCTGCCAGCTATTTCGACAGGCACGGCGGCGCCGCAGACCGTCACATGGAGAACTTGTGGAAGGCTCCCTATTGCTCAGCCTGCGTCGAACGATTTGTGATAGTAAATAATGGAAACACAAATCTGTTATCCGTGAGGGCGACACACCGAGATGCATCATCCGGAGCTTGTTTCTCATCCACTGATGTCATAATGATTCTTAATCCATTAACACAAATTAACACAATAATGAGCTCAATTAAAGATCTAATTAGCGTGACTGGGTGTGTCAAGTACACCACGGTCATTATGTTGGGACATATGCAGCTGAAAAAAAAAAAGGAAAAGTACAGTTATTATGCACTAAATGTGGCTCTTCAGCCTTCAGACAGGATTGATGCAAATCTCCATCTATGACTACTTGAGCCCAAACTGAAGCACAGGCGCTTTCTTTCAAATCCTCTGTATTAGGAAAAATAAAAATCAACACATGCATCACAGTGTGGCTCTTGTTAATCACATCCTGATGGATTATTCTTTGAATGGCTTTTAGAATAACAAATCACTTCAAGCACCACTTGTAACGATTCACTGGATTTTTGTGTTCTTGACCGAGAACTTGAACTTTTATGAGCATAGATGCAAGCGTTCAGTGGGTGCATTCGGTACGGCAGCGTGAGACGCAGTGGATGTGGGGGTGCAGATCAACTCTTTAATCCAATATTGGTGCAGAGATATGAAATCAGACATTTCTCATCCTTTGCAAAGATACAATCTGACACTATCGATTTCTCCTGTGAAAGTGACCGTGTGTCTTTTTCTCCTTACTTGCAGCGCAGCCCTGCGCCTCCCTCACAGTCAGGACCAGATCAGGAAGTCGAGTGAGCGAGATTTAAACAGAGTTTAAGCAAAAGAGAATAAGCAAGGGAAAAAATTAGTCTCCAAAATCTCCTCCAGGCCTCATAATTTGGCTCATTGGTTCCCACCTCTCATTTGTTTTTGGGGGACACATTAGTCTAACGCAACTGTGAGTTAGGGCTGATGTGGTCCCGTTAACCCACTCAGTACTGACGCCTCAAAGCTGTGAGTGCCTGTGGGACGCTATTGATCACTAGACTGATTATACTTGACTATAGCGCATCATTGGGATTGTTATTTTGGTTATGACAGATGTACGATAATTTCCCTCAAAATACGATCATTTTAAGTCACTGGTACGATAATCCTATATTTCCCACCTGGCAATGCTGGTGTCAGCCAATCAGCATACAGACACCCAACGCACAGTAATGCCCGTCAGAGCAGCCAATCACAGGCCTCGATTCTTTAATCTGCATTTGTAGAAGACAACTGTGTTCTTGCAGAGTGTTTTCCAGAAGAGCTCCATGCACTGATGTCCATGACAGAATCACGGCTATTTTTAATGTGTGACAACAAGAACACAGACATCCAATATCGATTTTGGCCTTGTCCCACACACACTTTAATTTTTCTCAATTCTTTTAATCTTTTAATGATATTATGTACCGTAGAAAATGAGACCTTCAGAATCAGCACTTTCATGCTCAGGAACATTAGTCTGAAATTGTTTTTTGTACAGTTCGGTGAACTTCTGCCCTCTTCATACTTCTAAAAGACTATTTTTATACCACATCATGTCCTGTTGCCAGGTAAATTTACAACATTCATCCAGGTATTTTTTTTTATTTTTTATTTTTCATACCACTAAACTTTTCCAGCCCTTAGATGCTGATGCCCCCACTTAAATTAGCCATCAAATTCAGAATTAAATGGTAAAATAGCTCACTTTCCACATAAAATCTGTTTTCTGTGTTCTATTGGCAAAAAAAAAAATCTAGTTTTAGGACATTTGCAAGTCATTGCATTCTGTTTTTAATATTTTACACATTTTGTTTGGGCTGCGGGTTGCATGTAGACGCTGAATCTGGCTTTAAGAGATGTGATGCTGCAGCTGAAATCAGGTTCAAGGTTTACAACTTTGAGTTGAAGTAACTTTTGTGCTGTTCTGATGTTTATTTTACACGTTTAATTGGCAAGAAAACCAAATTGCACGAAGGACTCTTATAATGTAGCTGACAAATAACTAAAATTGCAATAAACGTAATTGTGATGAACAATTTCATTGTTTCTCTTCTCATTTGTTCACCACTGTTAAAGTATAACGCCCAAAAGAAATCCACACACTATGAGAAATAAAGCTCATGTGCTGCTAATGAATACTACAGGATAAATACAATTTAGATCTTTGAAACAAATTAAACATGTGCAAAATGAAATGGGATCTAAATAGGGTCATTAGGAAAGGTGTAGATATGGTGTAGAAATATGGCGTTAATGTCCCTCTCACCAAACTGTTTTTATTCAAGTGAATAAAGATTATTTTGAGAAAAAAAAATCATCGCAAATAATCCCAGTTATGTAATTGCACGAGGCCTAGTTTGCTTGTAAGCAACATTTCTTCCTCTGCAGACTCAGAACACGCTATACTTTAACTGTGAAACAAGATATTCAGAGCTGATGAGCACAAAGCTGCAACAACTAAGAAACAACACAAAGGATTAACACCTTTAAATAGTTTTCGACCCCACTGCACAGTGTAAACTTGTGTAAACGGCTTTTGCACCCACAGACACAAGATGACCGCTCCCCCTGAGACGCATTATTCTGATTCACGATCCGTGTTGTAGCATTTCACGTTCGGACCATAAGGATTTATTATAATCAATCCTCTACAAAACCCAGTCTTCGATCTAAATTAACTGACTCGGGAGATTCGTGCAGCAGCTGACTGAGGAGATGTGTGAGAGGCCTGTTGTGACATCAGCCCGAGGGCCTCAGTCTTATGAGGAGCAGCGTGTCTGACACACAAAATACATACACGCACGCACACACACACAGTCCAGATCAGGGGGACCGATAGCATCACTGCAGTTCCTTCATTTGATGAGCCATCGGGGAAACGGACAACAGACGAGTAAACAGGAAGTGTGAGGTGAAGACAGCAGAATGGCCACGGGAGAGAAAAAAACTACAGATATGGAGGAAGAGAGACATATTATGTGAGAAAAAGATAGAGAGAGAGAATTAAAATTAGGGCTGGGCAACGATTACATTTTTTAATCGCGATTAATCGCATTATTTCCCCGATTAATCACGATTAATCGCATTATTTCCCGATTAATCACGATTAATCGCATTGTATACGCAAAATCAAATAATGAATTCAAAAGTAGTGTAAAGGTCACTTTTATTTAAATGTTCTGCTGCCATATGAACTAAAGTGTCGTAACATTTGTTGTTCAAACACTTTTAACATCACCACTTGTCAGTAACACGTATTTAGTGTGAATCTCATCATAAAAAATGTAAAATAAAATAAAGCTTATTGCCACTGCCAGGGCATTAATGTCATCCTGTTTTTATAAAAAAGAAAAGAAAAGTCTACAAACAAAATCCAACAAAATGATTGTGGCTCAGCACAATCAGAACATTAAAACAGGTAATTTCTGAGGTAACAGCAGAAACTTTTAATGGGGAGTTCAACTTGGCAGTTGTTACAAATATCCTTGTTTCTATTGAACTTTAAAATGAAAATGTCCATGTTAAAGTTCAGTAACTTTACCAATCTGTGTATCAATCATTCCTTCCATTTTCAATTGTCAATCAAAAATAAAAAAAATTAAGAAGTGACATTTTATTACATTTTTAATTTTTTAATCAAACACAAAAAAAAAAAACGAAAAAAAAATGCCTGTTTCTTTTATATTTCAATTTAAGACTTAGATCAAAAATACAAAATTAAAAAATGGGCCACAGGACTGAATTTGTTTCATAATCGAGGACTGGACTTTCTGTTGTCATTACACATCTGTGCCACTAGATGGAGCCGCACTGCAGTTACCAGCTAGAGAACAGCAGGACAGTGAACACATGGAGCAGATCTGATGGAACATGGAGGAATGATGCCAAAGTTTTCTTGCAGTCCAGAATTTATTTTTATTTTTTTAGACAGAATTGTTAATATTGCTACCTGAGTTGCTACCTGAACTGTCAAGTTCGCGGATTTTTACCGTTCTAGCAACCAGTTTTCAAAACAAAAGCATGGGAGCAACATGCGTTAACACGCGATAAAATAAATGTCAGCATTAATAAATTGATGAGTTAACGCGATAATAACGTGTTAACTTGCCCAGCCCTAATTAAAATACAATAAAATAAGAAAGCCCGGTGGAGAAAGAACGTTTTCTATGTGTTCAGGAAGTGAGCTGTAAGTTTGGGTGAGCGGAGTGAGATATTCATCATTACTGCAGCTAAGTGCGGAGTTACAGTCATTACACTGACCGAATGAGCAGACATGATCTCAGACTCCCAGGAGCCTCAGAGGAGCACAGGGTCAGCTCTCCAATTCTACTCAATCTCACCCAAATGGACAGGCTGAGTGGAAATGGGGCATGACAATAAATCGCACCAGCGGATCACCCCAGAAGCAGAGGTCAAGCCTGCCACAGAAAGGGTGTTACGGAGGTGAAAGGTCGCAGGCACGACCAGCAGTCTTGCTGTCCTGTCTCTGTGCAGCATGTGGATCCACTCATCAGCAAGTATCCTCCTCGTTGGCCAGCTCGTGTTACAGACATAACGGGACGAGTCTACCAATGTGCAGTTCCTTTGTTGTTTTAGGTTGTTAATTTAAGCTGAGTTGCATGACTGTTCGATAACTCAGGGCTGAAAACAAAAGGAGCCTTTTCATTTGGCATGACAAACACTAACGAGGCGAGTCCACATAAAAGTCATTATCTCTCATTGATCCTCGTTTAAATGTATTTTGTTCACTCGAGGGGGTGTAGATGGATGGCGATAATGAAATGCACGAAAGACCTAGCAAACGCAGAAGTTTCTTTTCAGTCGGCACTGCCGCATTAAGGTTTTTAAAAATGTATTGCAGTTCTGATGCGTGTCGAGTGCAGTGGTGTGGCTCTGCTCGTGTGACCCTCTGCTCGTGCAGTCAAACATGGAAACTGTGAAATAACACATTTTCTCTTGTTCATTCCCCCTTTCCTTACCTGTTTAAATGCACACCAAATCTCACAATGACAGATATTCATGCATGGGATATAGAGATCAGTAAAACCAGCACTTATCACACATCTATCTATGCAAACCATACTAGTGCAGTGCTTTTCTGACTGTACTATCATCAATTTAAACATTTAACACGCCAACTGAAGCCCGTAGAGTCTGCAGTGTAGCTATTGGTTTATTTCTCAATCTCCCTGAGGCGTATGCAGCATAACCGTGGTGAAAACGCGCTGAGATGTCTAGCTAAATGTTTTCCAGTAGTCAATAAGCTTTCTCACTGTAGAAAGGGAGACTCTGAATTATCTGAAAACGTCCTCCTCGCTCTTCCCTTATTGTTTCTCTAATATGATTGCTGATGTCTTTCCTTCTGGGCATTGTGTTAACACACAGTTGAATGCTCCAGACCCCCCCCCCCAAAAAAGCAAAAAAGCTGAGTTTATCTCAATTATTTGCCTCAATTAAGTGTATTTAATTGTAAAAGCATCAGCTGCTTACTTGCTTCCTAAGACCTTCTAAAACTTTCAGTATCACCTTTCAAAAGATTTTTTTTTTTTATTTGGTCCTGATACATAAAGCATTAGGCATACCTTTGTAGAAAAGAGTATACTTTTCCCTCATGGATGTAATGAATATTATTCATGTATTCATTCGGTCAAACCCTTGAAATTGAAAGAAAGAGGTGCTGTAAACATGCAATAGTTGGTTTGTGTAACATCCATCCATCCATCCATCCATCCATCCATCTTATGGTGACGGGGATCTGCTGGAGCCTATCCCAGCTCTCTGTGAAAGCCAGGGGTCCACCCTGTTTCCAGCAGCACTGGACAAATTATTACATGAACTTTGATGCAGGAGGTTTGATTTTTCTAACTGCAACGTGTCATGTTGCCAAAAAAAGAAAGAAGAAAAAAACAAGCTGTGGCCAGGTAAAAACGTATCAGCAGCAGATGGGAACAGCTAATTAATTTAATTAATTTTAATGCACAATTAAGCTTTTTGAACGAGCTTTATGAAAAAGGACCCTAATTGTAGAATATTGAATTGTACTCTCAGTAATTAAATATTTTGTAGCTGCTAGCTTTCACTTCACTTTGGCACACTGTCAGTACGGCTGTCTGTGCTGTGTGATATTTGTGCGCCAGGAAGAGGAGCTGCAGCAGTTTGACCATAGCTCAAACCAAAATCTGCAAAAAAACTAGTTTTTTTTTCTCCCCCATGTGTCTGGATGCTTTAGCTCCTGATAATGGTCAGAAAGAAAGACAAGGATTGTGCTTATTCATTTTAACTTCATGCAAACTGAAGGCCGACAGTAAATAGGAGGACTGAAGTTCAGCTGATCCAACGCTTGGTCGGCGTTGCTGTCAGGTATGGAGGAGTCCTTGTGTGACTGCAGACTCAGATAGTGATGCATGCTATATATGGAGAGCTAATCAATGATCAGAACCGTTGAATGACTGTTTGTGTCAGTGGGTGAATCAGAAACACGTGGTAGACTTCTCTGCAGAACTTAGACGAGGTTATGAAGCCGTAATAATGCGGATCTTTCAGAAATGTCACTAACTCTGACCTTTTAACAGTACCGTCAAACGCAGTCAAAGATAAATTCCCGTTCTGTTACTGTCTGGATTGTGGAAAAAGAGAGCTTGTCTGAAAGGGGCTTAATTCAGCATCTCGTACAGTATCTGACAGCACCATCACAACACAAGCAATAAATGAGGCATCTTTGAAAAGAAGATGAACGTCATCCTGCCCGAGTCCTTTTCTTCTTTAATAACACCTCACGTTTTTCAGGGCTTTTGCTTCCATGTCGTCGTGAACATGCAAACAGAACAGCACACACGTCTCTGGTCAGCCTGTGGCACCGTCAAACACACCAGGTGTCGAGTGGAATCGATTCTCTGCAGAAATGTTGGAGCGGCACTTGGAGGAACCACGCAGGGTGGAAGCGGCTGCCGCCCTGCGTTCAGTTTTGCTCCAGCACGCCTCTGGTCTCAAGTAATATTTTGGGATGCTTAGTTCGCACCCAGGTTCACGGGGACGTCAGTGACGTGGTCGTGTGATTAACCTTTGTCGTGTGGCAGAAGGCTTCCCTGTCAGGCTGACAAGCATTACAAATCCAGGCAGCTGTCTCAAAAATGTTCCTGATTAAGGAGTGAGCTCGTCATGCCTCGCTATTTAGTCACTCTAAGATGCCAACCTGCTCTGCCGGCAAATATTACTTGAAGGATGCACAGACAAAGGGAGAGCAGCGTTCAAGGGAATAAAAACAGACCAGCACGTTACGCTGGTGGCTGCAGCTCCTCAGAAACCCCGCTCTCCTTGAGAGCTGAAAAATGTTAAGCTACGGCAAACAAAGCCTTTGTCAGATGCTCTCGTGCAAATAACGGAGTCATTACAGCTTATTGAAAGAGTTGAGCGGGTCTGGGAAATTTTCCAGAGGGCGGTTAAATGATCTGAACTTTTCAAAGTCACGGCTCGTGAGAGGGTCGAGTTAAAGGCAGATTTGATTTGGTGATTGAAATCACGAGAGCGGGGCTTCAGAGCGGGCGAGGAGAAGAGTAGGTGTGTTTGAGGCGAAAGCTGAGAAGATTTTCAGAACGGCGGGAGCTGGACCGGATCGTCGCTCGACGTCTTTGTGCTGCTGAAATAGTACGTTGCGTTAACGGGCAATTTTGTGATAACGCTGGAAGGTGTCCATCTGTCTGCTTGTCCTGACTGACTTTTATTTAGCAGCTCCATCTTTCCCTGCATCTGTCCACCCCCTCTCTATCTCACAAATGGAAAAGCACGAGGACTTGTGACTGCACTTGTGGTCAGGAGAATTAAAACCATACGGGTAACATGAATTGTTCCACTGTCCCCCCTCCCACCACTTTTGTTGTTGGGCCATGGGAACCTGACAAACAATGGGAATGATTGGAGGAGGAGGGGGCCACACGGAGGAGGACAGGAAACGGAGAGCAGGAAACCGTGTCCTCTAGGAGAGAGAAAAAAAAGAGAAGTGAACATGCACAGACGGAGAGGAGACTGTGGTTGAGTAGTAGAAACTGTGGGATGAAGACCTGGAGGCATGCCATGCAGCTGAAGCTTTTGGCTGATTCACCATTTGGCTGCTTTAGCTGGAGTGCCTTTCAGGCTAACCCTCAAAAACATCCATGCACGAACGTGTCTCCCTCGACCCCTCTCCTGACCCCGCCGCTAATCTTGTTTTACCAAAACACATCGTATCTCGTGGCTGTGATCGATACGTCTGTCCTAGCGGTGCCATCTGATACACGTCTCCACCTCGGTGACGCTCTTTGTTTCATTAGCTGCTGCTCTCTGGCTCTGTCCGGGGGCTTTGTCTCTTTAGCGTCCACGGAGCCGTGATGAATATATGGGCTAATCAATGTGCACTCTGCTGGGCTGTCATCCGCAATCAGACCATATGCACATGCACTCATCCTTAAAGGTGAACAGTTGTCCGGCCCTTATGTCACCGCACGCCCCGTGACATAATAGAGATGGAAGCCTGCGAGCATCAATCGGAGTCTGAGCCGGCGTCTGTCTTGCTTCAGATCTGTCTGCATCTTAGGGATGGAACGGTTACCGGTATTACGGTAAAGCGCTGTAAAATTTTACGCGATAACGATTACCATTTATGTTTGACTTCATCTCATTATCGCGGTTGATTACCGTGATATGTAATATCAGCCTCATTCATGTCTCACGCGAGACTGTGTCTCACGTGAATATGTAGCTTGTAACATCGGCATCGTAACGTGAGCATGGCCGAAAATGGTGATAGCACGCAGGATATTTACCAACCCACTAAAATGATGAAATCCATGGTCTGGGCTTATTTATTTTTTTTTTTTAAGAATACAGAGGGACAACTGGTGGAGGAAAGTTATCCTGTCTGCAGAGCACTTGTTTACATTTTATTGTAATTTGTACAAGCAACTTGAAGGAGCTAAGGCTAATGCTTCAAGCTACTGAGATGTTTGACCAAGAGTAACCTGGTCGACGCACTTAGCTAACTCACATTTAGACGTTACCGTTGCGTGTTGATCAAAAAAGGACCGGAACGATGTTCTTCTGATGCAGTTAAAATATTAACTTATTCCATTAACTGATCCGAAAACCATAACGCCGGCAGTTAGCGCCACAGTGGTCAAAAACCTTTTGCCATTCAGGGTCCAACACCTAACCAATAACAGGCAGCTACCTTTATACCTGACCCTCAGGTAACAACACAGCGACACCCACAGACACACAGAGTGAACTACAATTCAGAACAACATATTTGGCTCCTAAACAACTGTTTCTTTATTTGAACATTTATACTTATTAGGGGTTCATCTTAAAGTCCAAAGTTTTTTTCATTTGAACTTGCAATATAATTTTTGTTCCTGATAATTGTTTGCATATTTTGACCTACTATGGTTGTTAAGGTGTTTATTTAAATTTGCACCACACAAATTAGCTTTGTTCCTGTTATTTTTTTTTTGTTCATTTAAAATAAAACCTCTTTCTGTGCCAGTTGTTTGCCATTTTAATGTGAAAGAGTCATTTTAATAAGATTTTGGCTTCTGATGTTTTAGTATGACAAGAAAATCACCAGATTTTCTGAAAATATTTAAATGTATGTCTTTTTTGGACATTTGTACAGCAATTAAGAATATAATTACGATAATATCGTAAACCGTGATAATTGGTCACTATAATCAATATATCAGATTTCCCATATCGTTACATCCCTAAAACATCTACTTCAATGGAGTCTAGCATGTCTTTTCATTCTTGGACATTTTTCTTTGTTTTATCAGACTTTGATTACTTTTGATGGTTCTGCATAAAAATTTTAAATAAAAAAGTGTTTTACCTGAGATCAGATGTATGTTTCAAGAAAGACTATTCATTGATTTCCAGGCATAACATCCCAGAAAAAGTTTAAACGACAAAAGTTTGTCGACCAAATACATCAACGCTGACTTGAATACAGCTGACAGACTGGTCTTCGGGGACTGACTGAACTGTTTCAGCGTGGCAGATTAGGAATGAGTGGCTGAACAGACTGCTCCCTGCCTCCTGGGTCATCGCCCATATGTTTAGGTTAACTGGGCATCGGCAGGCTGCCCATATATGGACAAAGTCTCTCACTCTCTCAGATAAGTTTGGACAGCCATTAAACAAGGTTCAAACATGGTTCAAAATAAGTGATCACCTGTAATCAATCCCGTATGAGAACAGTCTCAGGAGAGACATTTGGGTGGGCGGCTTCCTTGTTCGAGGTCTGGCAGCTTTACAGCGGAGCCAACCCGGCTCAGGCCAAGTGACATCTTAGAAGTCGTTTCTTGTTTTCTTTGGCTCTCCCAGGATAAGAGTGAAGGACAGTGTTTAGGATGCAAACCCATCCATGAGAGAGGGAGGCTGTTTTCGTTAAGCACACGGGCTCAGGTTGCATATCTGTTTGTGAAAACTGAGCTAAGCTGGGTTGTTTATAACCGCCACAGGTTCTGCAAGGGAATTTAAGCGGAGGGACGGATATTGCTGTTATTGGCTTACATATTCATGGGTTAAATACATACCCTTGTCATCTGCAAAATGCTGGGAAGAAGGAGAGAAAAGAGAGATGCACTGAGGTCATGAACATGTGGTATTAATGGGAAAACAGTGCAGTTCTTCCCTTACGTGACATGGACCACACAAAAAGCCTTCGAGAGGAGGTTTTAACAGAACCACGTTTATACTTTGTCATCCATGCATCAGTGGTGTGCCAGAGCAACTACTGCAGATCAAAAGAAACTGAGTACAAAAGAAAAAAAAAAGTTAAAACATCAGTTGAGGCTGACTAAAATGTAATCGTCACATTCAAGACAATGCAACTGCACAAGCACTCAAACTTAAATTTATTGTTCTCCTCTCATTTAAGTTACAGGAAAGGCAACTAAAGGATTTATATTGAGCTTTTGTGGCATGTCTGATCCTTATTCAGTCATCATGACTAATGATCTGACCCTTATGTTGGTAATATTTTTCTCTACAAAGCTCTTTTGTTTTAACTTACATGTGTCAAACACAAGGCCCGCGGACCAAATGTGGCCCGCCACGTCATTTTATGTGGCCCTCCAGAACTTGTGCATTATTGTCTTAAATTTTAAACTAATATTTTAAGACTTAAGACTTAAAATAAGCTTATAACGCATTGAAAATCACATTGACAATAAACTACATCTCCCATAATGCATTTCGTATTTTACCCACAACGATAACGGTATCTCACCAAGAGGCAGTTTCATGAACAATTGAAAGAATACAAGTTTGTACCTCAAGGTGAAAAAACAGTATGTCTTTTGTGTTATGAGGCGGTTTCAGTCATGAAAGAGTTTAATCTTCGTCGGCATTTTGACAGCAAACACGGAGCTAAGTATGCTAAATTTATCCTACAAGAAAAACAAAGAATCGCAGCAGAATGTGTTCATAAAAGTTACCGCCAAAAAGGATGCAGCAGTGAAAGCTAGCTTTATTGTGGCTGTACGTGTCTTTGAGCTGTGATGCTTCCTTTGCAGATGTGCCAGCTGTTCCATAGAAACCGAGTTTTCTGTTTTACAAAGCGAGGTAACTCGACTCCGAGCAAGAGAGTTTAGTAATACTGTGTGAGAGCAGGTTTGTAACCATAAATCCTGAGTTTTATATAATAATGAGTTAAATATTTGAAACTTGAATACATAATAAATACAGAAACAGGTATTTAACAAGATAATAAGGTGTAGTTTAATTTATTATGATTTACATTGCATTTTGTTACATTCATGCTGTCAGTCTGGCCCTTTGAGGGCTACCACGATGCTGATGTGGCCCTCAGTGAAAATGAGTCTGACACCCCTGTTTTAACTAAACCCCTAAAGTGAAAGTGTTACGTCTCTAAGTGAATACATATTTGCGATGCAGTTTAAATGAAAACTGCATTCACTTTCTGTCTGGCCTTTATGTGAATATTAGTATCACCACCAGCTGTACTGTAGGTGCTACTGCATTTTGGTAAACGTGTTACTGATCTACAGTCCAGGATGGTGCAAACAAGTGACCATGTACGCAGAATACAACTCCAAATTTGATGTGAGTGTAAGTGCGCAGAGGATAATTTATTTTTGTTTGTATGTGAAATTTTGTGTGCCACTTTCAACAAGCAGACTCATTATAAAACCAATTAAACCCTCCTTATCCTCATTATGAAGCTGCACGGCTTAAGAAGCGATTGAGGACCTGCTGTACCCCCAGAAGGTTTCTGCCTGGTCAGACTCATTTTAGATGATAAGACCACTTTTAAATACAGTGAAATCAAACACCACAGATTGGTCATGATGGCTCAGTATTTGCCTGATCTCATCCCTTCATCTCTGGCCTTTGGTTACCCTCATCATGGCCAACTAAAAATCACACAGGGCTCAGTATACATCCCCGGAGTGGTCGGATTTGTATTTTTAATTTCCTCAAAACATAGTTTCACCACAGAATGTTGAAGTTCTCTGGTTTTATTTGTCCCATTTATGAACAGAGAAGTGTGGGAAAAAGAAAAAAAAAAAAAGTAAACTGTGGTAAAGTGGGAGGAAGGGTGGGAGGAGGAAGATGAGGAATGGGAGCAAGAGAGAGCGAAAGAACTGAGTTTTGAAATAAAACTCCATTTGAAATAAGAATTTAAAGGGTTGCAACAATCTGACAGATGAGACACACCGTGGCTTCTTAATGATCTGTAATCAACAGATTGTCCCGTGTCTCTATTATATTCGGCACTTTGGCATGATTGTATGCAGAAAACGACGCCATATCCTTTCCTCAACCCTGCCCTCCTACCCACATACCCCCCCCCCCCCATTTTTCATTCCAGGCAGCCAGAGCTGACTGTTGGAGAGGCACAGCTGCCTGGAACGTGGAGTCGTGATTGACTGATGAAGTTTTGGTGCCTAGGGGATCCAATAATGTAATCAGTTTGTATTGATTGACGATCCCCACTGAGAGAACGCTGAGCCTCTGCCACCGTATGCAAGCTGGAGCTGGCGCACGCTCAAAACCGTCAGCAGTCAAATTTGTTTTGGGTGGCGAGGCCGCTGTTGGGATTCGTGCAGCGAAGATGTGGCGTAATCACACTGCAGACGTACGCACTTCCACGGTCCTCTGCTCCAGTTCTTCGTGATCTTGCATTTGCTTGAGAAATTAATTCAGTTTGACTATAATTGCATCACACGGTTAATGATCCACTTTCCCTGGAATGAAAAATTGGGCTTCAAATTGGGTTTGCATAACTAATATTTTATTTATTTATAGTAGTTACAGTTTGCTTTTTTCAGA
Organism: Hirundichthys speculiger; assembly: GCA_018398805.1. Taxonomy (NCBI): domain Eukaryota; kingdom Metazoa; phylum Chordata; class Actinopteri; order Beloniformes; family Exocoetidae; genus Hirundichthys; species Hirundichthys speculiger. Next base: position 88,441 of record JAGFBZ010002582.1, on the reverse strand, counting down.
CTTTTCTGCACCGTTTTGCATTACATGACTATATCCAGCAACACCAGAGAAAGATGGGTTTTGTGCATGAAAAGACTGTTTTTTTTTATTTTTATTTATTTTTTTGGTCAAATAAGATGATAAAGGACAGCACTAAAGACACATAGATGAAATGTTAAAATACTTTTGTTATGCAATGAGTTTCCAGAACATTTAGTTTGTATTTGAGACTGAAATCTTTGAGCGTTTTTAAATCTTCACCAGTCTGTGAAACAACAATTTCCACATCACACGCATCATATGCGTTAATCTGCATATGTTTGCATTTCATGACTCCCAAAAGAGTTCTGTTGAGGAAAGTTAAAGTAGAACTTGCTGAGCACATTTCAAAACTTAACCATGCCAATGCTTTAGACGTATATTCCTTTTTTCCAAAAAGATGTTTGTGTCACATTTTGGTCAAAATCCACAAGAGACACAGGGCCCGATCTTCCGCAAGATCTCCTAAAGCCACTATTAAGGGATAGCGGGTAGTGGGAGGAGCGTTCCCCCGCAAATAATGCAATCCTCCACCTTGCTAAACCCACGATCACACCTGCGCTACCTGCTACATTATCCATAGGAGTGGTTAGGGCGTTCCACCTGTCAAACCAATCAGTGTGTCAGCAGCCATTGCCTTTAAGAGCAGGTTGCGCTACCCGCTAACCGCTAACTGGGGTGCCGAAAAGGGGGGGTAAAGGATACGGATTATAGGGGCCCATGATTGAGGGGGGCCCAGAGAGGCCCCTAATGATGATCAAAAATAGCATCAACAAATTTAGCCGCTGTGTTGGGGGGCCCGGTAAAGATTCTTTTCATGGGGCCCAAAATCCCTAGCAGCGCCCCTGACCGCTAACCGCTATGGAGCGTCTTTTCATCCAGATCAGAGCAGCTCTCATGTGCAGCTCGTCTGGAACTCTGCTGTAGAGCTTCCTCCTCTTCCTTCCTCCTCCTCCTCTGCACTGATATATACATATAAATATTTTTAAACAGACAATTCCTATCAGCTACCTGAAAGTCCCAGTTAGTCGGTGTTCTCCCAGTAAACACACTCTGGTCGTCTATGGTTTAACTGGCGATCAAGCCGTTTAAGACGATCTCTGCCATTTTCTCAGGGCTTCAACTGAGGCCAAATCACGCTTTTTATACAAGAGTTAATTCAAGAGGTAGAACTGTTTGTGCACGTCCACATGTGACCAGGTGGACACGCTCTTGTACGCGCCGACATGTAGCTACCCACAATCCCAAGATACCTAGTTTGCGGAAAGTGCAAAAGACACGCCCATTGCCACACCTACAATGTGAGTAAGGGAGTCGGCATAATGGGTAGTGGCTTTAGGGAAGCGGAAGATTGCATTAGCGGTTAGCGGAGGTTCCTAAACCCACAATTTGCAGGTAGCAGCGGGTAGTGGCTAGCGGGAGGTGTACGATTGGGGCCTCAGTACGAAAGCTCCCTTTTCAACCATGTCATTACAGCTCTGTTCACAGCAGCTAGTTTAAGGGGGCGGAGTCAGCATCTTAACCCCAGCTCTACTCCACCCCTCTTGTTTTTCCCCCTCACAGTGTGGCTTTTTTGAAATCTTGAAAAGTTTCACCCACTGCAGAGGTAAAACAAATGCAACAGCATGTGAAGTCAGTGAAGAGAAGGATGGTGAGAACCAGTAATTCTGTTCTGATCTCGTTCTGTGATGTCACAATACCCAGATAACTTGAATGCTCCACTGAGGTACTGATTTTCAGTCTTAGCTTTTCCAAACATAAGGACAGGCTTGTGGTATCTCAGGGTTTTGAGTCGTTAATCACTTTAGACACCTAATTGCCCCAAAGCACACACAAACAAATATTCATCGGTCTCCTTTAGGACAGCTGGACGGCTGAATATTGGATGATCTATTTCTCCTGTTCTCTCGATCTCAGTCTAATCAATTGACCACAGTGATACCTTTTCCAGGTCGCAGCAATAAAGACAATTGGGGAGCTGCACGATAGAAAAATGCGGTGCCTCCAGTGATGCTTTGTCACAAAATCCAAAACATCCACACACAAATGTGAATTCCATATTCTCGCACCCAGTTAATTACATCCACTTCCACACATCAGAGATTCACAAAGAACTGATAAATGTCATCCATACTGTGGCTCAGCTGGAAGCAACACATATGGGAAATTTGCTTATTTGCTGTCTGAAAGGTACATAAGAAGATAAACTTGGAAACAATTTTATCTCTGCAAAATCCAGCTCTGTGAGATTTTAGCCAAATGCTGGCTAAGCTTAAAGACCGGAGGGAAAGGGACACGGCTACATGAGATGAGCTTCCAATAACTAAAGCCATATTGACACATCCTCATGATGTGCTGGAATAGAAAGAGAATCAAGTTCAGCAGCCTGGAGCCGTGACTTACGCCAGTATTTATTAAGATATTTATTTATGGTAAATCTACCATGTTTGGACCATCCACTGCAGTCACCTTCTTTTATGCAGCTTGGTGGTCAGCACTGTTGCCTCACAGCAAGAAGGTTCCTGGTTCGATCCTCAGCAGGGTCTTTCTGTGTGGAGTTTGCATGTTCTCCCCGTGCTTGGGGGGGTTTCCTCCAGGTACTTCCTCCCACAGTCCAAAGACATGCATGTCGGGTTAACTGGTGGTTCTAAATTACCCGTAGAAATAATTGTGAGTGTGCATTGTTGTTGTTCTACAGTGATCCCTTGCCAATTCGCGCTTTAAGTTCCGTGGTTTTAGTTATTTGCAGATTTTTCAGAAACATAAAATATAATAAAAAGTCAAGAAAAAAAATGCGGAAGCATCACAGGATGTTGTGCACGTTCTCTCACAGCAAAGAAATGTTGTGAGCCAGCCAGGGCACCCTTTAAGAAGGTGGCCTTATGGGTAATGGAGTGGACTTATGGGTAATGTAGTGTGTGTGTCGTGGGATGGCAGAATCAAAAACGAGGTTAGATGAAAAGTGTAGTGAGCATCAACAGCAGCCCAGCGTGTATAGATTTACATTCTCTGTTAACCGACAGGAGCCCAACAATACAACCTGTGTGATGTTACAAGTTCCTGCAGTGCCAGAATAAAGTGCTCGTTCCATGCAGAGAAAACTGGACTGTTTGTTTTATTGTTGTTAGCATGTTACCCGCTAATTACGAGCCAAAAATAGCACAATACCAGCAGTTTGATTACTATGGTTCAGAGACCAGAGGCTGTGAAGCAGTGGCGGCTGGCCCATAGGGGGCGCTGGGGCGCCGCCCCACCAGCTGTGGAGGGAAAAAATATTTATTCTATTTTATTTTTATTTATTTTTTTGATCAGCATCAGATTAATTAATAGTATGTGTGTGCCTACATGCGATTTAAATAATTTAAACAACATTTCCACCAACTGACACTCAATAAACAGTGAATTTCCACCGACTTACAGTGCGTCATTCTCTCATGGGGCGCTCGGCAAAGCGCCACTGACCTGCAGCTAAATAGCCAATCCGGTTATGGTTGTTAGGGAAAAATGATTGATAATTGGCCTATCAACGTCACCAAATTTAATGCCGATGGGGCGCTGGAAATGTCGCCCCAACAGCTACGTAAAATGCGTGAAGGTTAATGAGCTAGAGCTATGTGAAGGGCCAGCGGTAGTTTTATTTCGTAGAGCGACTCCCAGACTCTGTCCTACGTCGGGAGAAAAAAAAATACGGCAACGAGGAAGAGAGATGGAGTTCAAGAGCAGCTTCCACCTAATTCCGTGAAATCATTATTAATGTTCCCTTTTGTGAGACGGACGACGGAGACTAAACTTCTCGTAAAGGAGCTGGGACCCGACAAGCCTGAAATTAACATTTTCCAGTAAACGAAGGAGAAAGGTAAATCATACAAACTGAGTTTTTGTCAGAGTTGGTTAAACCCTGAGACGTGGCTGGCAGGTTGTGGAGCAGCTAATGCACTTTTCTGTTTCCCCTGTATCCTCTTCAGAAGTGACAGATGTGATTCGACTTGGACAAAGACTGGACTAACTGACTTAAAGCACCTATTTGAACGCATCAAGAAACATGAGAGATCCAAAGTTCACATGGAAAACTGCGTAAAGCTAGTTGTGCTCGGAGAGATTAGCATAGCAACGCAGCTAGATGATGGGCACCACATTGTTGAAAGAAGGCACTATGAAGAGGTAGATAAAAACCGTAATATTTTATCCAAGATAATCAATTGTGTTAAATGTTGTGGTGCTTTTGAATAAGCAATGTGAGGACATGATGTCAGCTAGTCCTGGTACTGAGGTACATTGATGGACGCAACAATATACTGTACAGGAGCGGTTCTATGGATTCATCAAGCTACCCAACAGCTGCAGATTCAATAGCTGGAGCCTTATTGGAGAGGCTGCACAGCATCCTTTCGGAGGGACAATTTACCCCTTGATTGTATAGTATTTGATAGCATAAAGTCTAATATAGCTGTAAATTGTTACTTCTTATTTGAAACTGGAAACTGAAATTAAATTATTATTGTGGACCTGTTGTCATTTTCTGACTGTTAATTTTAATGTTTATGCTAGATTAGGCAGGGGAAAATGTTGGCACACCAGCCCCACCAAGATTTTTTTTCACCAGCCGCCACTGCTGTGAAGGTAACAGAAAGACCACAGTTGAGCCTTTGTCTTGTTTCGCTGCAGTGCCTCACTACTTTTTGGGTTTTTTAAAATGTATTTTAAACACATTATTATTATCTAGGGGCTCTGGCTCCAGTTTGCGGATTTTGATTTACATCCTTTTCACTTTGTGTCCTTAATATGTTATATAGCATATTGGGGTGTGTGATGGCTTTTATTTTGTTTTATTGTGCAATGTTTTTATTATTATGTAAAGCACTTTGTGTTGCCTGAGGGCATGAAAAGTGCTTTATAAATAAAGTTTGATTTGATTTAACATTAAAACCTTTGGGTTTAATATAATGTTAATAAGTGAATTATCTAGGACGTAGTGCTGTTGTTATGAAGGGTTAAAGGTCAAATAGCTACTGAGAACATAACCTTTGGGTAAATAAGGCTCTTAATGTTGTGTGTACGATAGATCAAGCAGTCAAATAAAGCAGTTTGTGTTCACATACACATCTCAACATGGATCTCTCCAAATACACCCTCCAGGTCTCAAGTCTACTCTTCGAGGGCCACTGCTTCTAAACCTGCATGTTTTAGACGTTTCCCTGTTCCAACACACCTGATTTATGCATGAGATTAAGCTCTGCGCATGTCTGTTCATGATTCATTCATTTAAATCAGGTGTGAAGGAGCAGAAAAAAAAAACATCTAAAACATGCAGGGCACCTGGAGAGCACTGCTCTGGGTCACTGCGCTCTTTACAGGCTGAAACCTTTACAGTCTCTTCTGCCAAGCGGCTCTAACACATCACTCCCGCAGCCAGTCTAAGGTTATGACAATTTAAACTGTTGCTCATCACTTCCCCAGTATCTCAGTGTAGATATGATCTGTGACGAGTGATAAGGATGAAGCCGAGTTGTCAGATTATACGTATTTGTTGTGGTGACAATAAAACTGTCACGTACTGCAGGGAAAGAACTCAAACTGTAGGAGATGACAGAGACAGGAGCAATAAAACCAAGTCCTTTAATAATAACAAAAGGCAAATGGAGGATTAACCAAAAACCACAGAATGATCAGGGGAGAGACATGAAGAAAAACACACAGGGAGCAGGACAGAGAGTACAAACCAGCATGGTGGGAACGAGAAACAAGACAGTTTACAGACCCTGGCAACACTGGAGAGATAACAAGACACAGGTGGAGACAATTACAACAGGAGAGAACAGAGGAAGCCACGTATCAGGGAACGGGCTTTAAAAATAAAGCTGAGCACAAACCAGAGGGGTGTATTACGAAGCAAGTTCGACACAGCCAGGCTTTCTTTGGGTGAGCTGGCTTAACAAACCTGAAACTCGCCATCAGAGATAACTGGTACCACGACGGTGGTTATCAACTATCTTTGTTAATCGCGGCTTTCTGCTTTCTGCTCTGTGCGCGTTCACATAAAAGGGGGCGTTTGACGCGTCATTTGACGCCTATTCCGGATAAAATGGATAGATGGCGGTCCGTATATTTCAGTCAGGAGGAGCAGGTTTTAATAATGCAGGGCTATGAGGATTTCAAAGAAATCTTTACGGCCAAAAGCAATACTGTAGGTGCGAATAAAGCCAGAGAGGAGTGCTGGCAAAAAATTGCAGATCGTGTAAATTCGTAAATATATTTATTTCACCACTATATTTATTTCACCACCTTAATTAATCTCCCTCCCTCTTTTAGAGCGCCTAAACTTTAAACTTAATGCAGCAGATTTAAACATTATGTAGGTCTGACTGTCCCATTATGAATGATAAATGAAAATCACTTTAGTTTTTTGCTAAATCTATGTGAAATTAATTTAAGATTTAATATTATCTGTTATACACACTCACCGACCACTTTAATAGGTACCCTATCACCCTGGGGAATCTTATGAATGAATTATATTAAAACATTTCACATGAAATTCCACATCACACTGATTATCAATATAATGGACTATTAATTAATGTACCTGCGATTTAGTAAAACGCTTCTTTTATTTGAAGCGTGGGCAGATGGCCAGGGAATACTACAAACATATTCAGCAGTTCAGTAAGAGCAAGTACAACCTTACATCCAGTATTCTGGCTCAGATTTTCTCCATCACCAACTGAATGCATGTAGGTTCCCGTTGCAAAGAACGCAAAGAAACGCACACCATTTGCGCTACTGTGAGCGCATGGCTGCGTTTGGTGGCACTGCCAATATATGGCTCTAGCAGATTACAAATGTAACGTATTCCCTCAGCTGGAAATCTCTAGTGTTCATAGAGAATATGGTCATGGGAAGCCAGCGGATCAGTCCGGTCTCTGAATACTCTCTCCCTCCATTGCACAATCCTGGCGCTAAAGTCAACGGGATTGGGTGAAAGTGAAAGGGTGGCGCTTGTTTATAGCCGATTTGAGCCTAAACTCTGCACATAACCTGCTCCGGACCAGGTTAAGCTTGCAGAGTAAGTTACCATGGTGATCTAGCCAGGTTAAAAGAGAGCCACCTTCGTGGTACTGGAAATCCTGGCTTTAGACTCAACATACCCCGCTAACCCTCTAATCTCACTTCGTAGTACACCCTTCAGGAGTCTGAACAACAAAAGAACACGTGTAAACCAAAGTTAAAACTTAGAGAGGACTGAGGAGGACTCAGATAAACCCACAATCAGAACCAAGACCATGACAAAAACGGTCGTATTCATCACTGCATGTGCAGACTGACTGAAGTGATTTTATGGTTTTTGGAGAAAAAAAAAATCATACTAAAATGTTATAAATCCAGATTATTAAAGAGACATCTGGTTCCTTATCACTAGTGGGAAAACAGAAACAATGACACTGAGTGGGCAGAGATACTTAATATAAAGCTGGTTGTTAATTTATTTTTTTTCTCAAGCAAATTGATATAGAGTAGACGTGACAGTGAAGACTCCGTCTCTGCTCCTTATCGCATGCCGCTTAGTGAATCTTTGTATCCATTTGTCTATATCTGTGCAGATCAGGGTGGACAGTGCTCTGGAGGGAGGAGCGCAGTACGAGACAGTGAACGTGATGAAGAGCAGCAGCCCTATCCTCCGGGACATGGCCTTCTCTCTGGACATGAGCTCTCTCTATGTCATGTCTGAGAATCAGGTGAGGAAACGGCCTCATCTCGGCATTGCTGTCAGGTGACACGTGGTGCCGGCTGGTGATGTAGCAGGCGTACTAAAGTCTGAAATGTGTGGCATGAAACTGAGATTAAGATTTTGTTTCAGATGAAAATGTATAGTACGGTTTGTTATGTTGCCATTGGATCGGGGGAGTCAACATTGAACATATAGATATACAGTGATCCCTCGCCAATTCACACTTTAAGTTCCGCGGTTTTAGTTATTCGCGGATTTTTCAGAAATATATAATATAATTAAAAAATCAAGGAAAAAATCACGCAAACATCACAGGATGTTGTGCACGTTCTCTCACAGCAAAGAAATGTTGTGAGCCAGCCTGGCCCCTGTAAGAAGGTGGCCTTATGGGTAATGTAGTGTGTGTGTCATGGGATGGCAGAATGAAAACGGGGTTAGATGAAAAGTGTAGTGAGCATCAACAGCAGCCCAGCGTATATAGATTTACATTCTCTGTTAACCGACAGGAGCCCAACAATACAACCTGTGTGATGTTACAAGTTCTTGCAAAGCCAGAATAAAGTGCTCGTTCCATGCAGAGAAAACCGGACTTTTTCTTTTGTTGTTGTTAGCATGTTAGCCGCTAATTACGAGCCATAAATAGCACAATACCAGCGGTTTGTTTACTACGGTTCAGAGACCAGAGGCTGTGAAGGTAACAGAAAGACCACAGTTGAGCCTTTGTCTTGTTTCGCTGCAGTGCCTCGCTACTTTTTTGCAATTTTTTTATATTTTAAACACATTATTGAGGCTCGGAGGGCTCCAGCTCCATTCGCGGATTTTGATTTTTGCGTGGGGGCGCCGGTCCCCATTAACCACGAAAAATAAAGGAGCACTGTATAGATATACAGTAATTACATCTGTCTTGAGGCACAAAACAGTAAGTAAATCTCTTCTTTGAGGGATTTGTATGAATTGACTTTATCGAGACTCAGCACATAGGAAAGACTATCAGAAATGTAGCACAAGTTACTGTATACAGTTCAGCTGTAGAGCCATTTTAAACCAACAACGCTAAAGTACGACAAATGAGATATTAATGCTATTGTTGTTTTTTTATGGGGAATCCAACAAGACGATTATGACTTATCATTAAGACCCAACGTTGAAGTTCCCCAACGTTCATATACGTCCACCGAAGCACTTGTTAAATATGTAGGCTGTGTGTGAGGAGACGGACCAGTGCTCTAATTACTTATCCATGCGAATTGACTTACAGTGCACGCAGCTTTTGTATGTACTGCAGACACACATCCAGTAGAAAACCACTGGAGGGTTTTTTTTTTTTTCTACCACTACCCCGCCCCCCCGCCGCCACCGCCGCTGCCCTCGTCTGCTCCTTGGTTGGCCCAGAATCACAGAGGCGAGCAGTTGTCGTTGCTGGATGATATTCTCTGCGCTCATTGCAGATAAGAGAGCGAACAGTGGTAATCACTTTCAACTCCCATCAAGTGATTATTCTGGCACGGCGGCATGCCACTGTGAAATAGGATTAGGTTTCACTGCGGCCAAAAAAAAAGGCCCCCTATCGCCGCTTTCAGTTGTTTTCTGATTGCCGGAATGTATTGATCCGGAGTGACGGGGACGGGAGACAATTGCACTTGTGTCGGTTTTTCCAGAGACTCCTTTCCTGCAGGATGAAGAGGAACCACAAAACCCACATGTGCATAAGAGAATAGAGTTTAAGACGAGAAGGTAGAGAATAGACGTAGCGTTATGTTGGAAACTGTTTCCTAAAACAAATCGAGGTGCTTCTTCTTTTTGCGATAGACTGGAAGAGGCAGGGCATCACTTATTGATGAGCTCGGGTTGTTCAAGGAGAGACACGTGCTTCCTTCAAGGAGATTGCCAGCCGCCCTCTTCAGTCAGCCCTCAGTGGCGTATTATATGTGAGTCGAAACCAAACCCGGTTTGACCAGGCGCTCTCTCTCTCTCAATATTATAACAGCTTCAGCTTTGTAGTCCTCGAGAGCTTTGAGCCGAGTAAAGCTTTCCTCTTTCTAGCTCCATCTTTGCTCAGCTCTCCCTTCAGACTCACCCATAGCTTTGTTAAGGGAACCCCCCACCCCCACCCCGAGAGAGAGGGCTTCACTCTCAAATTTCCCACATTTCCAGTGCGTCTCCCAGGAGCGAATATTTTCAGATTCCTGGGAGTCACACAACGCTGATGAGGAGTGAGGAGTGAGGTGCAGACAGATTTGGCTGAGATCGGGTCGACCCTCGTGGAATAACAATGAGTCTCACTGTCTCCCGCAGGGCGCAACAAGCAGGGTTAGCATGACGATGAAAAGTCAGGAGGAAAGGGAAAAAAAGAGAGAGAATTAATGTGTGCATATGTGCACACAAGTCTGAAATGTCTATGTCTGTGTTTTTACCAAAAACAACTTTTGGAAGCTATTATTGATATTACAAAAAAATCTTTGCAAGAGCTTTTCTTTTATTTCTCACTGTGTGCTTTTAGTTTGATCATTTCTAAAAGCAGAAATTCTCAGAATCAAAACAGCTCACTGAATGTCACTCTTCTGCCTCTGAGGTGACGGCGACGGCTTTAAACCTTCCAGAAAGAGGGAAGCTGCTGCAGGGGTGGTTTTTTTTCTTTGGGGCAATCTTTCAAAGTGCCACTCACTCTGTAAAATGTTAAATCGTTGCTTGAAATCCCATCCGAGCTAATCTTAATTCAGCACTGTTTTCTGTTTTGTCCCACCCCCCCGCATGTGACTCTTTAATCTGATACGACCCCACCGTTCAGTCAGCTGATCCATCTGCACCAAAACCACGTTAAAATTTAGTTCAGCTGACTGATTCCTCTTTTCCTCTGATTTTGTTTTGTAAATGTCGCGTTCACAGTTCTGTCTTGCAACCTGCAGGAGCAGTTGTGCATTAAGGCCACCTGTCAACACTCTTATTTATTAATTCCCATATAAACCTCTTTGCTTGATTGCAGGCGCTCGGTCACACCAGGTGATTGGCAAGCGTGGCTGTACAAGAAAATGACACAGGCTGCAACTTTTCAGGTGGCGTCTGCTAATTCGACGCCTCTCCCCGGCTCACATGGAGTGGAGGGAGGAAGCGTTAATTTGCAGTGCGCCACCGTGAAAGCAATTAAGCTACAGCATAGCCAGGAGCCACATGTGTACCTGCTCTAACTGGCTCCAGTCCATTATGAGATGCAGTGCACACTTGCAGACCGGAGATTTCCCCGTACACTCCAGACTGTGTCATCGTTTGCCAAAATGTCGTGCACAGTATGGAGGATGCAAAGTTGGTACGTACTAGTCTACAGTCACGGCCAAAAGTTTTGAAAATGACACAAATATTACATTTTCACAAAGTCTGCTGCTTCAGAGTTTTTAATCAGGTGTTTCCATGTTTTAATGAAATACAATTAGAAGCATTTCATCAGTTTCAAAAGCTTTTATTGAGAATTACACATAATTCATGCAATAAGTCAATATTTGCAGTGCTGACCCTTCTTTTTCAAGACCTCTGCAATTCTCCCTGGCATGCTGTTAATCAACTTCTAGACCAAATCCTGACTGATTCCAGTCCATTCTTGCATAATCAATGCTTGGAGTTTGTCAGAATTTGTGGGTTTTTGATTGTCCACCCGCCTCTTGAGGATTGACCACAAGTTCTCAGTGGGATAAAGATCTGGGGACTCTCCTGGCCAAGGGCCCAAAACCTTTCGCCATTTTGTTATGACTTTTGCTTTATGGCGAGGTGCTCCATCATGCTGGAAAAGGCATTCTTCATCACCAAACTGCCCTTGGATGGATGGGAGAAGTTGCTCTCGGGCTCCAGGGCGCCCAAGAAAGTCCAGCAAGCGCCAGGACCGTCTCCTGAAGGTCAGCGCCAGGACCGTCTCCTGAAGGTATTTCAGCTGCGGGATCGGGCCGCCACCAGTGCAGAACTTGCTCAGGAATGGCAGCAGGCAGGTGTGAGGGCATCTGCACCCACAGTGAGGCGAAGACTTTTGGAGGAAGGCCTGGTGTCAAGGAGGGCAGCAGAGAAGCCACTTCTCTCCAGTAAAACCAACAGGGACAGACTGGTATTCTGCAGGAGGTACAGGGACTGGAATGCTGAGGACTGGGGGAAAGTCATTTTCTCTGATCAATCCCTATTCTGATTGTTTGGGGCATCTGGAAGAAGGCTTGTTGGGAGAAGACGAGGTGAGGGCTACCATCAGTCCTGTGTCATGCCAACAGTGAAGCATCCATTCATGTGGGGGGGTTGCTTTTCGGTCAAGGGAGTGGGATCTCTCACAATCTTGCCTAAAAGCACAGCCATGAATAAAGAACGGTACCAGAACGTCCTCCGAGAGCAACTTCTCCCAACCATCCAAGGGCAGTTTGGTGATGAACGATGCCTTTTCCAGCATTATAACATTGAAACACCTGACAAAAACATATACAAACTCTGAAGCAGCAGACTTTATGAAAATGTAATATTTGTATCATTCTCAAAACTTTTGGCCATGACTGTAGTATGTGCCTTCAAAAACAAAAACAGATTTTTTATTTTTTGTTTCGTCTCCCAGGTTTCCTCCATTCCCGTTTCTAATCAGTCATGATGCTCCTTTCATTAAGCCTCCAGTTGCCAGGTTATCTGTGTTTTTGTCTCCACATGTCTCAACATCTATTTGTCATTTATGTTTTTGCAACAAACCTTTTGGTTGTCACAAATGCATGTGTGAAATGTTAAACTCAGTCCAGTTCTGCTTCAGTCAGAGTGAGATTAGATGATGGACTTTACAGCACAGGTGTCAAACTGATCCGTTAAAGGGCCGTGTGGCTGCAGGTTTTTGTTCCAACCGTGCAGAAACACAGCTGACTTGTTTCAGTCAATCAGCTGAACTGGTTCAGACCTTTAGTGAAGACAACTAGTTGATTGAATGAAACAAGTCAGCTGTGCTGACAGGGTTGTTTCAGGAAGTCGACCCAAATGTAGCAGAGCCGAGTCTGTGGATTGCGCCTATGAAAGATTTGCCAAATCTTTTCTTCCAGTACCAAACAGCTGTTTTTTTTTTTACTCTTCATTGGTGTTTCGTGGATTTGTGGATGATTTGAAGTCTTAAGAAACAAGTCATATTGGCAATTAAACAATTTAAATGTGTTCATTAATCAAATAAAAGCCTCAGTAGTGTGTGGAAGAACCATACACAGCTGTATCTGTAGAAGACTGGCTGTGGTTTCTAAATGCTGTCAGGATAAGGAAATGATCTTCCTGGGTTGCAGTCTACCTGGGACACCCACTTTGTGGCCCGTCACCTGTTACACGGAGCCTGGCTCCTCAGTTTGAACAAATAATGCTGCGATTTGGTTTTGCAGAACACTGGCTTGAAGTTGCCCCATTGCACAGGCCCCGTCCAGGTCAGTACCAACTGGGCCCATGCTCACAGGTGCTGACTGTCAGGTGCCAATCAGGAAAACTGATTGTCAGCACCCAGGTGTAACAGAAGCTCAACACAAGAGTCAATAGAAACAGCAGAAAAAAGAAAGAAAAAACATGTCATTGTGCAGAGTAGATTCGGCAAATCTTTCATGGGCTCGACCCGTATACTCAGCTATGCTGCTCATCCAACAATTGCATGTTCATTTCACAATTTAAAAGTGAAATAAACAGGTTTTCCAGCAGTCTCGGGTTTATTGCCAGGAAGCATTGTTACGACAAAGAAATAATTTACTTTTTGAGCTTAGTTTATATTATGGTCATGGGTAAATACAGTGTGCCGAACTAAAGCCGTTGGTTCAAGCACATCTAATTTTACCAGACAGTTAAATCCTCTCCCAGACGGGTCAGTTGCTTAGTAGCTGGAAAGTTAACACGAGCTCTGTGGACCGGGAGGAAGCTTTGTAACAGAGGGAATTTAGTTTGATTCGACAAGTGCCCGCTCAAAAATTTGAAAAGATGATTTCAGATGGTTATTTGGCTGACACACTTCTTCACAATTCATAGAGCGCTGTCATCATCCTGTTCTGCTGCACCCATCTGCTGCCTGCTAGCGTTAATGTTGAGCAGGCTGGATGACATGCAGGAGATTATAGAGCGCTCAGTACAACCACAAGAGACTTGGGACTCGACTTGAACGTGCCACTCAGACAGTTCATGGACTTGCAAAAAAGGTCTAGAGCATCTTTGGTATCTAGATGGATTTCAGCCCAATTCAGGAATGATGCATCTTTAAAATGACGACTTTGTCTTGAGTCTGTGCACTCTCCTGTTATCAGTGTCTGTTCAATGTAGATGTTAATCTTCTGTTGAAAATGAAAACAAGACTTTTCCATAAATGTAGCATTGGTTAGCAGCCTTTAAGCGGTTTATATAATAAAAAGCTACAAAATCACAAGAACAAAATGTGCTTTTATGATTCTTATTTGACTTGACAAAAATGGCACAGTGGGTGAAAACCTGTCTGTTTAGTTCCTTTTACGACATTTCTAATGTATGTGCAGTACCTGACATCAAAGCTCTTACTCTGAATCCCACTGTAGTTTTGTAAAACCTTAATTAAAAAAAATGCACAATGCTGTACTGACCTTTGCCCTCATGGGATTGTTCAAAAAACATCTCCAGGGTTATTGTCTTTACTTTGTGTGCTGCAGTTCGTACTTATTAACATCCCAAATTCAAAAAAAAAAGAAAGTGTCCTCTTACTCAAATTTTCAGGTTCATTCAATCCAGACTACAATTACAAAGACAATCTCGTCTTGGATCAGTGTAATATTAAAACTGCATTTTGAGGCCTTAATTGCTGTGTAATGAGTCCATGACTTCTGATCTCAATTCCTGTCTGTCGAAGGCCATAGTTCGTTATCGTTCTGGCTCCATCAAGTAGCTAAGTATCGACACGTAGGCGTCTAGACGGCGTCTCAAGGTCCCCATGTTTAACAGCCGATTGACTACCTCACCAGTGCACAATTAGAGCATATACTTGTAAATAAGATGTACCCGAATTTACAAACAACAATCAGCAAGTTGAATTTAGATCTTTTTTTTTTAAGCCCCATCTCAGGTATCCTGGTATTGGCACACACTTTGGTTGTTCATCAACAGGTTTGTCCGCTGTCTGTCAGCACATGCTAGATTAATGGTTTCCGTCCCAAACAAAGAATGTCTGCATTTTAAATTCCTCTCTAGCATGTTGCATTCTCTCTCAGCACACCTCAGCACATCTATCTCATTTGACAAGTACGTATTTGTTATAAATAGGAACTTTTGCAAATTGTGCTTAATGAATAAGACATCAGTTTGGGACAGATTCGAATCAAATTAATTACAAAAAAAGAAGAAATCTGCCTTTCTAAGTCCAGATAACACAAACGTGGGACATGTAACCTGTGTGCATGTGTAAATATATCATGTTATCGCCAATTAGAAGCAGATTAAAGACATAAGAAAGCCCCGTAGAAGGCTAAATGTCATCTAAGAACATTTGTGAAGCTACAGGAAATCTCGGTGAATTAGATAATAACTCTATCATTTCAAAAGCTAGAAAGGTGGATGTAGTGGCTGATCGAACAGCGGTGAAGGGAGGAGACTCACTTGGTTGGAGATGGGGATTTTTCATCTTTCTGTGTTTGCTGAAAATGATTGGTTTCTCCTGAAGAACTCATCTTAGAGAACCGAAAAAACAAACAAAAGCCAGATGAGGAACTCCGATTTCCTGTGTAGTCATACATTATTGAACAGGCGTCTCTACATAAGTAGATACAGCGCATTAAATATGAATGAAAGCTTAATTTAGTGGACGCTAAATGCAAAAAGACAACGATGCACACATGCATCAACGGCTGTGCTGTAGTTCAGTACAAAGCAGATCATTTCTTTTTACCGTTTTATTTAGTTTTTTAGTTGCAGCATTTGTAAGTCCTAATGTCTGACACCATTTACCGATGATATCAATCAATACTGTTTCCTATGTGTAACTCAGTTCTAGTAACTGCTATTTCTGGATGATAGAGCTGCATTTATTTTTATTTTTAAACTGAAAAGTGCTAGCAGGCACAGCATTACTTTACTGGCAGTATTTACTGGGCTACCTGCTCCTTTTGCACTTCCTGCTATGATGCTTCGCCAGTTGGAACCAAGGTGACAATTTCCAAGGATCCTTGTCTTTTCCGTGGGCGTGTTTGACTTTCTGAAAATTAGCAATAACGCACAAGTCTCTCTCTGTAAGGGTGACAGATTTTCAGCTTCAAGCACTTAAAGACTCTTGTCAAACCTAATGAGAGGTGGATCAAGGCAATTACAAAAGAAAATAATAGCCTACAGTTATTTTTTTGTCAGTTGAGTATATCATATCTCAGAGAGAAAATGTTGTAAAGAGCAAGGGACTATTCCCGCATCCTGTCACTACAGTCAGGAACCAGCCTTTTTGATCTTTTTTGGATTCAGCCGGTGATGCTCCTGTTCAGGTCAGCTCCGCTAAACAAATCAAGCTCCATATTTGATTCTCAGCGAGGCAGCAGGAAGCAAATCTATAGCTCCTCCCTTGTAAAGGTCACTGTGCCTGCAGGTCGCAGGCCAGCCAACTCAGTTATAGTGAGCTCCGCAGCACAACAGTTGATGGATTAGAGCCCTCGGCCCCTCCCAAGGTACAAAATAATTTTGCTAATGGAATGCTTTGAATAGTTAGTGGACTACTGAGAAAAAAAAGAGAGAGAGTTATTCACAGGGAGCAGCAGATAATCCATTTTTGCCAACACAGACCTGAGAGAGCACCCACTTATGCTATCAAAAGCACAGGAGACGCTCTAATCCATAATCCACTCTTCATTTGTGATTGCTTACATCAGGAAATTGCTTACATCATATTTCCAGACCTAGAATAAAAACCAAGTAGAAAACAGCCAGACTCAGGGTGCTGTTTATGCAGGGGTGGTGCAACAGCAGCGACTCCCACAGCGAATCATGGAGGGCTTCTGCTGCGCCAGAGTTCAGGAGATCTACCAGCGTTTAGGTGGACAATGATGACGTTGTACTGTTTCACATCTGCAAATGTGTTTGATGGAAAAATGGGACAAAATAATAATGGAAATGGTTCATTCCCTGGTATCCTTAATGCCAGAGCACCTTTTTAAGTGTTGTGTGAAGAAGTGGCAACATTACAAAGCCACAAAAGCTTTCCTTGCAGTGCAATGCGACAATTGTTGGACAGAGTTTAAATGTCTGATTTAGTAAACTAACAATTCTGACAACAATAAATAACCACAATAAGGAATAAACATCTCTGTGTGTTTAAAGCTAATTGAGAAGGCATATATGGCTATATTTTAAAATTGGTCATCATGGTAGGCGTTCCATCCCTAGTACATTATGAATCCCCAAAAGGAAATTATACCGTAGCAGTGTAAAACAGTTAGGAAAATATAAGAAAGTTAAAAGATTTAGTTAAATTGAAATAAACATCAGGTGAGAATCTGCTGGATCTTAGATGTGCACGTGCAGCATCGGCAGGTAACGCGGGTGAACTCTCAGCAGACGGCGTTGATGGAAGCCTCCTGCAAAAAAAAAAAAAAACTTACTTTTTTGCTCTTCATTCCTCTGCTGCTACATCTTTGATCTCTCCTCTTCAACTCATCTGCATTTGACATCGTTCTGATCATTAGCTGGTCTTTGAAAAGCTCAATCTGCTGCTTCCACATATGCACAGCTTCCCGTTGTCATGGATGCCCATCACAACAAATGTTAAGCAGAGCCAGAATTGCCAGCGTGAATCCTCCAGGCAGAGCAACATCCAAACCAAACCAGCATGGGTTTTTTTTATTTTTTAATCATAGTTTTAAAAACTCAACAAGATACAAGGGAAGATGAAACGACTGCAACCGTTACTCATAGATCCTTCATATCTCAGGCCGGAAATTAATACCGGGTGATCTTCAGGCTCTCAGGCAGCGCTGCATTAAAAACAAGATTGATCCTGTGATTTAAATTATTACATGGGCACAGGAAGACCTCCAGAAATCAAAGAGCATAGCTGGCCATGTCCCTCAGAAATGAAAGATAAAGCTCCATTGTGCAACAACTGAGTCATATGCAAACATGACGCCAGACAAACAGCCGTCCTCTCTGGGCTGAAGCTCATTTAAATGGACCGGGTCAAAGCGAAAAACTGTCCTCTGGTCAGACAAATAAAAATTGGAAATTGTTTTTGGAACCCATGGGGCGCCATGTCCTCTGGACTAAAGAATAGGAGGGCGCACAGGGGTCACGCTCCAGTCCCCTGCACGCCTTGGATATCTTCCTGCTTCAAATGGTTGGATCACCATCAGCTCGTCATCCACGTCTGCACAGGTCTGTTAACAAATCATTTGAATCAGGCATGCTGAAGCAGGGAAACATCTAAGTGGCCCTCGAGGACTGGAGTTTGACACCCGCTGGTATAAGGGTTCATTGGTTCCTTTGGGATGGGCTCCTTGCACATCTAGACATCTAAGACGCATATTGGGTCCCCTGCAAAAGCAAAAAAAGCCCGGGTACAAAACCGGCCTACCAGCAGTTGCCACATCATGATATTAAAAAAAGGACAAAGAAGATCCAGGACTGTGAAGCAGCTTCAATGCTTTAGTCAGCAGGGGACAACATTTCTCTTTTAAACTTCCAGTAACTGGTGTCACTGGTTCCCAGATGAATAAGGACTGTTGTTAAAAGAACAGAAGATGCTACGGCGGTAAATATTGATCTGTCGCAAGGTTTATGAGACATGTGGCTGCCATCACATTCAAAATGACCTACTGTTTTCTTGAGATGCTACATTTTCTCAGTTTAAACTAGGGCCGGGCAAGTTAACGCGTTATTATCGCGTTAACTCATTAATTTATTAACGCCGACATTTATTTTATCGCGCGTTAACACATGTTTCTCGCATGCTTTTGTTTTGAAAAGTCTGTTACTTGCTGCTGCAGAACCAGAAGAGAATTGGCGGAAAATCTGTGAACTTTACAGTTCGGGTTGCAACTCAGGTAGCAATATTAACAATTCTGTTTGAAAACAAAAATTCTGGACTGGATCAAAACTTTCGTGTCATTCCTCCATGTTCCATCAGATCTGCTCCATGTGTTCACTGTCCTGCTGTTCTCTTACTGGTTACTTCAGTGCCGCTCCATCTAGTGGCACAGATGTGTAATGACAACAGAAAGTCCAGTCCTCGATTGAAAAACAAATTCAGTTCTGTGACCTGTTTTTTAATTTCGTATTTTTGATCCAAGTCTAAAATGGAAATATATAAAAAACAGGCATTTTTTTCTTTTTTTGTTGTTAGATTTAAAAAAACAAAAATCGTAATAAAATGTCACTTTTTATTTTTATTTTTTAAATTTTTGATTGACAATTGAAAATGGAAAGAATGATTGATACATGGATTGGTAAAGTTACTGAACTTTAACATGGACATTTTCATTTTAAAGTTCTCCCAGATGGAGGATTCAACAGAAACAAGGTTATTTATACCAACTGACAAGTTGAACTCTCCATTAAAAGTTTCTGCTGTTACCTCAGAAATTACCTGTTTTAATGTTCTGATTGTGCTGAGACACAATCATTTTGTTAGATTTTGTTTGTAGACTTTTTTTTTTTAAATTTCTCATAAAAACAGGATTACTTTAATTCCCTGACAGTGGCAATAAGCTTTATTTTATTTTACATTTTTAAGATGAGATTTACACTAAATATGTGTTACTGACAAATGCTGATGTTAAAAGTGTTTGAACAACAAATGTTATGACACTTTAGTTCATATGGCAGCAGAACATTTAAATAAGTGAATTTTACACTACTTTTGAATTCATTATTTGATTTTTTTGTATACAATGCGATTAATCGTGTCATTGTAACAGACGCTATATAAATAAAATTGAATTGAATTGAATTGAATTAATCAGAGAAATAATGCGATTAATCGCGATTAAAAATTTGAATCGTTGCTCAGCCCTAGTTTAAACATTTGACATGTTGTCCAGGCTCTTACTGTGGGGTTTTGGTTGCGGTTCAGTTTCAATGCTAAGTCTTTAACTCTTTCTGTCATTCTTGCGGTCCAGGTGGTCCAGGTCCCCGTGGAGTCCTGCCAGCAACATGGCACATGTGCTGAGTGTCTCAGCTCTGGTGATCCTCACTGCGGCTGGTGTGTCCTGTATAACATGTGAGTCTGCTCTCAAGCCCATGCACACGCATTAAAGCCGCTGCGTCACCGTTTGCAACACTGCGAGCAGAAAGCGACAGGAGAAGTTAATCGCGTTTAATACAACACTCTAATTGCACTTAGTGGAGTTTACCCATTATTAACAGCTGGCGGGCCAAACGCAAAACCAGGAAGTGGTAGATGTACGGAGGGGCGGTCCCTTCTAGAGGGCTGCATGGCCACCACAGTGCGTTTTCTGCGGAGCACCACCGAGGACAACTGGTGCTAACGGAGGAAGGAGCGATTAATTCTGCAGTCACAGCAGGTGTGCCAGCTGCACTCCTGCATACCCCCGGATCATTTTGGACCTGACGGAGCAAGATTATCCCCTCCATCTTAATTATCTGACCCCAGGTTAACTTGCATAACACCTCGATATGGAGCAAAAGGGATTCAGAAGATTAAAAGCCTGGGCTTCTGAAGCAGCCGCTGTGTTTGAAGCTGACCTCAGCCAGGGATTTACCACCCCCCCCCCGTCGCATCATTTCACGTCTGCATTTCAGCTACCGATATCTCGATGACGATCAGCATTATTTAAATTGCGGCTTTCAGTTCTATCAAACCAGTAAATGAGGAGAAAAATGTTGCTTTTTAAAATCTAAATTACCTCATTAAGACTTTTGTTTTTTGTTTTTTTTTTCCTTTTTACCCCCTTGAGTGCTCACTTTGTCTGGAAGTCTCTTTATTTAAATTCATGCCAGACACTTATCTGCGAGCAGATAGGCAGCTATTCCCTCCAGTCACCCAGAAGGAGTCATGATCTCTCACGCTGCAGAATGAAGGTACTTTGTTGTTCTGTCTTAATAAATCCAGGTTGAAGGCTTTTCAACTCTCTGAATGACTGTCACCGTGTCACGCTGACAACGTTCAGGAGCTCCCTTTCTCACTCCTGGCATGGCGTGCCAAAGCACTTACCTAACAGAGGGGGAGATTTGTGAACATGTAAAGAGCCTGAAGGAACAGGAAACAAATGGTTTGATGGGACAAAATGCAGTGAATAAAACAGGCATAAATTAAAGGCAATGAAAGACAGTTAAAGTTGAAAGCCTCCTTTTTTCTGAAGCACTTCATCTGATGAGTGGTCAGAAGGTGACCTTCCTCCCATGACTCTGGTCCGCCTCAAGGAGCCGAGCTAGCAACAGCTGCTGCTGCAGCGCTACCAGCTAGCATTTATATTTCTGAGCCGTAATTACAAGCGGGGTCTTCGGGACTCTCTGAGCTCTCTGAGGAGGTGCATCGTCTCCCTTAACTGTGCACAGAGATTACAGAGTACAGCTAAAATACTCCCTGAGCTTTCTGTTACAGTTTACCTTTACAGCTGAGACTTCTGTTAACAGCCTGCTGCTGTCTGAACGTGCAGACATTCAACTCCTACAGCTCTGCTTTCACAGACGTCAGCAACAGTACAGCAGTACAGCACGCTTTTTATCTGTGCAGTGTTTTTACACTGAGGAATGAAGAAGAGCCAGTGTAGGGTTCCTCGTTTTCCCTAAAGACACTCTGATGTGACACAAGGACACGTCACTTCTTCATTTTATTTTCCTTCTTGAATCTAGGAGTTGATTTACAATTAATGATTACAATCCCATGGTGTTATTATTTAGAAAAAAAAGAACAAAATTTGACAGATTCAGCTGTTTCAGCAATAGGCCTGTAGCGATACACTAATCTCGCGATACGATACACGATATTCGGCTCACGATACGATATATTTCAATATTCATCTTACAATCCATTTGCATCATTTTCCGAAAGATTTTAAAGGAACAAAGTGATTTTGGTGACATCTTGTGAGTATTCCAATGACTTTGTTTGAATTAATTGAACTGAAAGCATCAATTACACATTACATGGCTGACAGGCAGCTTGCAAAATGAATAAAAGATGTGTTGAGAAAAATCGTTTCATTTATTTATACAGTGCAAATTGTTGCTTGCAAGCTTTTAAAGGTGGGACACGGGAATTTTGAAAGAAGCTTAGAATATCGATACCCGCGGCCGAAAAATCGATACTCTCTGGGGAAATAAAATATCGATATATATCGCAGAATCGATAAAATTGCTCAGCTCTATTCAGGAACATCACTTACGTAAATATAATAAATATCTGAATCCAGCGTGACTGTGGAGGCAGTAATGGAGGACTGCAGGTGTCACGTAAACTCCGATGCAGACGTTGTTAACTTCATTTGCATGCTGGCCAGTGTCCATGCCGATGCCGTGCTTCTGAGAATCTGCTTGTGTCAGCATGTCGGTTTTGCAGTTACAATCTCCTTCAAAGAGATTTGTCTGGTTAACGTCATGAATGTCCTCATAAGACATAGTAATGCGTCCTGTACTGAAATGTCTGCATCTGCTTCAGTGGCAGACAGATTACCCATCATAAACAGAATCATTGAACCCGCTTTCCTTTTTTTTTAAACAGGTGCTCAAGGAGGGATCGGTGTCTGCGGGCGGAGGAGAGCTACCGTTTCGCGACCGACATTGACCGATGTGTGAGGGTTATTGCTCACCCAGACAGCATCGCTGTATCAGCACATAGCGTCCCAGTGAGTCCCCTCATCATTCCAGCAATCTTTGCACCGTCACTCCCAGTCACGAAGCCTGTGTCTATGAGAAATCGCTGTGAGTCGTCGTGTTTGCGTAAGAGTGATTAGCTTTGTTGGAGGTGAAGGTGGGGTTTGCTTTTCTTGAGAGAGAACAGGTTGAGTCGTCCGCTTTCCCCTCTCACAGTTCAAGGTTTCATATGCAAGACACAATAGGAAATTAGATTCATGCCATGTGCTGAGATTAGGTAAGTACAACCGCAGATGGACAAAAACACATGAGGAATTACATAATGTCATGAATTATTGAAGGAAAAGCAAAGCCAAGATACAGAAACATTGTGTGGGAAAACAAATATGCCCTCGTTACTTCCAAAGGAATCACAAGCATAAGAAGCAGCCTAGTTCTCATGATGTGTGACGTCTGATATAAAATGTGACATTTTAGCTGTTTACTGGTCAGATGAGGGTGAACACAATGCCAAAGAGGAAAGACATCAACAATGATCCTGGGGAAGTAATTGTCAGTTCAATTACAGCGATCCCTTGCCAATTTGCGGTTTAAGATCCGCGGTTTTAGTTATTTGCAGATTTTTCAGACATATATTATTTTAAAAACATTTTTAAAAACGCAGAAACATCACAAAATGTTGTGCGCGTTTTCTCACAGTGAAGACATGCCGTGAGCCAGCCTGGCCCCTTTAAGAAGATAGCCTTATGGGTAATGATGTGGCCTTATGGGTAATGTAGTGTGTGTGTCGTGGGACAGCAGAATGAAAACGGGGTTGGATGAAAAGTGTAGTGAGCATCAACAGCAGCCCAACGTGTATAGATTTACATTCTCTGTTAACCGACAGGAGCCCAGCAATACAACCTGTGTGATGTTACAAGTTCCTGCAGTGCCAGAATAAAGTGCTCGTTCCATGCAGAGAAAAACTGACTTTTTGTTTTGTTGTTGTTAGCGTGTTAGCCGCTAATTACGAGCCAAATATAGCACAATACCAGCGGTTTCTTTACTACGGTTCAGAAGACCAGAGGCTGTGAAGGTAACAGAAAGACCACAGTTGAGCCTTTGCCTTATTTCGCTGCAGTGCCTCGCTACTTTTTTTGGGTTTTTAAACATATTTTAAACACATTATTTAGGCTCGGGGGGCTCTGGCTCCAGTTCGCGCATTTTGATTTTCGCAGGGGGGCACCGGTCCCAATAACCGTGAAAAATAAGGGATCACTGTAATCCAAGAAATCCAAGACGACTTACAAACAATATTGAGGCCAACAATTGACGGACAAAACAAACATTCAAAAGTGAAAAAACTTTAAAGGCAGCTGGCAGTCTTCCCAGGTTCTCCCCAAGGTCCGACTGTGCAGTACTAAGAAAAATTATGAAACAACCCCGGAGGCTAAAATTCAGATGTTACGGGCTTCAATTAGATGTAAGATGTTACAATTCAGGGCAGCAGAGTCAGAGAAGGACTGAACAAGAATGGCTTGTTTGGAAGCATCGCTTGTAGAAAAAAGGTCTTCTCTCTAAAAAGATCATGGAAGGAAAACTGAGGTTTGCAAAAGTTGCATCTGAACAAGATATAAAACTTTTGGACAAATGCCCTTTGAACAGACGAGATAAAGGTGAAAAAGGTGTTGTAAATGCTCAGGCACAGTCCAGACTTGATGAAACTAAGACTTGACTAAATGAAATGAAATGCTGTATAGTTTAGACAACGATGGACAAAACAAATGCTTGCAAACCTGAATGACCTGAAGCAGTACTGGGAAGCTGAATGATGTCTGAGACTGATGTTGACTACTTCACATTCAGTCAACTCATGCAACAGCAAAAACAAATGTTTCATAACTGATATAATGAAGTACATTTTTATTATTTGGTGTCTCGATTCCAACCTCCACCATGTCCAACAGATTATACCCACTCTGGCCGGAAAAAGCAAGTTAACCCTTTGGACTTAACTGTGATTCTTCATCAATGTGCCATAAAATAAGATCTGCTGACATCTCAAAAATAAATTTAACCTCTCATCTCTTTCTCCGACAACCTTTAAACATGTTTTTTCTCTTTTAAATACACCATTGAACTTTTACTGCTTTCAGACACAAAACTTGTTTAACACATTGCATCATAGCAGCAGGCAGAAAACGTGACCTTTGAATGCCATTGTATCAATCTTAGCCAACATTCAGACTCATTGGTGCTAAAGGGGACCTTTAAGGACATCTGGCCTCTTTGTTCTGAAGCTGGCTGGTGGCTCCTGTCACCCATCTCTTCATTCCTAATGCCACATCCAGACTGCTCACAGAGCTGAAGGACTCAGAGCAGTTTGGATCAAGAGGCGGATGGAAAGTCCTGAATCAAGGGAGGCTGAGACGGAGTCCTCTTCCTCTGATGATCACCAGTCAAGCAGTGTTCACCAACTCTCCTCCTCCAGACGGCCATTGACCCAAACCAAACTGCTACTTAAGCAGTGACGATGGTTGTGATTTCAGTTCATTTGCTCCTGTAGATGCCTCTGCAGGGTGTTTCAGTAGATGACTCCATCATCACTAATCTGCAGAGAAATTTTTTCCTCAGCATGAGCTCAATTTTGTTATTATTACAGCTTCCTGCCATCTCTTTTTCCAAGTTCATTGTGCTCCTGAATGAGTGCTCTGGTGAATTGCGGCGATCGATTTGCACTTTTTACTCTTATCATCCATTTAAATTACCTCACTGTGCAGCTGCAACCTGCTGTGCTGCTCTTCAGACTCAACACTCTTGTAAGGACTCTGCCAGTCTGCTACCTTCAGTCATACTGGGGAGGCTCGTGGGTCATAAACCGGGCTCACTGTAGTGTTTCTGACACATTCAGATGGGCCACCTTAGTGCTAAAATAGCGGTTTTCGCTCCTTTGTCTATAAAGGGTATCAGAGGCTGAACTGGAGTGAACCATGTAGAGGGTTGTATTTAAGTCCAGACTGTTTCCTCGTCTGAACTAGTTTGCAGTTGTTGCTGCAGTTATTCTCTGCTAAAGCTGCTCCATGGTGGCTCATAAACTGAATCGTTGGGCGTACTTGGTCGTTACTACACCAAGCTGGAAGCTTCATGACCCGGTATTTCCTGTAGTTCATATAGTTGTAAAATATATTTCAAAATATGCCGTATATTAATGTCTCGGGTTCAGCAGGGGGCAAATGTTTCCTTTGCTGTATTTTAGCTCCTGCTGGAGGTGCACAATGTTCCAGACCTTTCTGCCGGGATTACCTGTTCATTCGGACAGCAGGCCGAAGCGGAGGGTCACGTTAACGGAAACAGGATCATGTGTCTCTCTCCAGCTGGGAAGGAGGTCCCCCAGATACCGGAGGGACAAGGTGAGTGCAGCCGTGAAAGCTAACAAATGGAGGATTCAAGTCGTACAACACAAGATGTGCAGCTTTACTGACCAAGACTGATGAGAATATCACGTGAAGGGCTGTGAATGTAAATTTTACAGACTTTTATGGGGGGAAAAAGGTATTTTTAGATATACCGCCAATGTTTTAATTGTTAATCAAACAAGTTTGGTGAGTACAAGGAGCTTTAGAATTTATTTGAAACACCAGGTGGTTCTTTACAGGAATATGATAAAAGTATTTGTGTGTTGTTTTTTTTTTCATTTTTATTATCTTCACTTACTGTTTTCATTCTCTCTCTCTTCCTTTTTATACCAACTGTGTGTGTTTTTAAAAGTCTCCTCCTCTGTCTTTCTCACATTTTCCCCTCCCTAACTCCCGTCAACTCTACCATATTTTTCTGGTCCCTGCTGTTAACTCGCCCTGCTCTCTCTGTGCCCGCTCTCTTTCAGACTGGGCGGGCGTCGAGCTTCGCCTGAATTCAAAGGAGACTGGTCGAATAGTCGCCAGCACGGAGGTGAAGTTCTACAACTGCAGCACACATCAAATGTGAGTAGAGCTGCCCCCCCCACCCCCCACCTCCCCGTCCTCCCCCATTTTTGATTTGTTCAATAGATGGAAGAACACAACTTAATTTAGGGCAATGATGTCATGATGCACACAACCTCTCTTAAGATTGTGCTGTTAGATAACCTCTGAGTTCAATTTAGCTGTCAGGTTTCATCTAAATCAACATGATGTATTTGTAATGGCCTCCTTATTTAGACTTTGCTTTAAGTGGTAGTTATATATACAGTCATGGAAAAAATTATTAGACCACCCTTGTTTTCTTCAGTTTCTTGTTCATTTTAATGCCTGGTACAACTAAAGGTACAATTGTTCGGACAAACATAACGATAACCTCAAAGATTGCTCATAAGAGTTTTATTTAAGAGCTGATATCTTACCATTTTCCATGGTTTTCTTGATTATTTCCTAAATCACTTGAGTTTTTACATCAATAGCTATGGCATTGTACTGCCAAAATCACTGCTTTTATGCATTCAGTGTTTTCTTTTCTGTCTGTTTTAGTCACATGATGACGTTTAGTGGTACCAGGTATTAAAATGAACAAGAAAGTGAAGAAAAAATGGTGGTGTAATAATTTTTTCCATGACTGTATATATGTATATATATATATATATATATATATATATATATATATATATATATATATATATATATATATATATATATATATATATATATATATATATATATATATATATATATATGTATGTATGTATGTATATATATTAGGGCTGGGCAACGATAAAAATTTTTTAACCAGGATTAATCGCATGATTTCCCTGATTAATCACGATTAATCGCATTGTATACACAGAATCAAATAATGAATTCAAAAGAAACGTAAGGGTCACTTTTATTTAAATGTTCTGCTGCCATATGAACTAAAGTGCCATAACATTTGTTTTTCAAACACTTTTAACATCAGCACTTATCAGTACCACATATTTAGTGTAAATCTCATCTCAAATAAAATAAAGCTTATTGCCACTGCCAGGGCATTAATGTCATCCTGTTTTTTTATGAAAAAAAAAGAAATCTACCAACAAAATCCTGAGCCACAATCAGAACATTAAAACAGGTAATTTCTGAGGTAACAGCAGAAACTTTTAACTGGCAGTTCAACTTGGCAGTTGTTACAAATAACCTTGTTTCTGTCGAATCCTCTGTCTGGGAGAACTTTAAAATGAAAATGTCCATGTTAAAGTTCTGTAACTTTACTGTCTTCATGTCTGTTTTAGCTTTTCCGCATGTTTTTCCGGCAATTTTCTTCCTGTTCTGCAGCAGTCAGATAGACTTTTCAAAACAAAAGCATGTGAGCAACATGCATTAAAATAAATGTCGGCGTTAATAAATTAATGAGTTAATGTGATAATAATGCATTTTTTTGCCCTGCCCTAATATATATAATACATATACATATAAATAAATGGATGAAGGGTATCAGATTTTTCTTGACCTTTCTGATACTGCCATCAAAATATAGAGAAACATATTTATGATTGTTTTTCATTGCTTTGTAAATTATTGCTCGATCACCAGTAAATCATATGGAAAAACAACATTATACTAATAGAACCGTCCGTGGGTCAGTGGGCAGAGTCGGTTGTCCATCAGCTGGAAAGTTGGCATCTAAGACCTCTAAGACATGCGATATGGAACATTAATGGCTTAAGATTGTGACCAAGTCAAATCTAAGTTGTCAAGATTTTTCAATTTTACCTCTTGTGTTTTACATTTACATGACTATCTGGACATAAAATGAATTAAATAAAAATGTCTGTTTTATTTGTATTCAAAGTTTTAAGCTTGAAATGTTTCTGGAAAAGTATTTTTAAAAAAGTTTCAGATTTATTGTGAACTAATTGTGAAGCCTGTGTTGATTTGGATGCGTTGAAACACCAGATATTCATGTTGCTCATCTTATAAAGGCCGAAGTAAAACAGCATCAGAGCTCAAACTGACTCAAGCCAGTGGTCCTGACCAATCAGAGCAGAGCTGCACATCAGCAGTTTATGAGGACTTTAAAGTGATGCCATTCAGCAATATAGTAAAGGGTCAATTTGAGGCTAATGTTCTGCAGGGCTTCTCAGCCACAACAGTGAAAGATGAAAGATAGAGTCTGATAACATACTCAATACCATTCTCACAAGATTGGACAGTGAATCAAGTGAGGTATAATAGCACAAATCATTATGTAGTTGAGACTTTTCTCACATTTCTGTCAGATTGCTCTAGTGATTCATATAATAAAATTGGTTGCATCAAAATAGAAAAATGCTAGTGATGAATGGGAGCAGTTGGAAATATCACTTCTTTGCAGATTTTAGCGTGTCGTAGCTCGTGTGATTGAAGCCTCTTTTGTTTTTGTTGCTTCCGGTAAAGACCTTGGTTGAAATCACCTCTGGATATACAGAATAGTTATCTTTAAGTTCATCTGCACTCACTATCTCCACTTCCACCTCTGAACTTTCTGCTACACGAGTAAAACAAGAGGCTGCTGCTCAGGCTTGAATCGAAATGGAATAGAGCACATTGAGTAGACATTTTTTAAGACATGACGCCGACACGTTCGTTTGACGTCAGATTAAGAGAAAATGGTGCATGTCTGAAAGGGCCCCTGATGTGATGAGACATTTTTCAGATATCGCCTTGGACTTTTGTTTGTGCAAGAAATCTTTCAGTACAGGCAGAATTATTAAATTAGAAAATTATCGTCAAATCATATTGCCATGCTCTGCTATCTTAAGTTGCACCCATCATGAATATTCACACCTGGAAACAGCTGCCAGCGGTTTCAGCGGACTGCTACATAGATAAGCAACATTCCCTTTAAACCTAGCTTTGTCTCGAGGGACCGTGCCTGAGAATTGTGATTGCAAGACTGTCTATACATTTTTTGTCTTTTCTCTGGTGCCTTAAGGATAAAACAATCGTGTTAATTAAACATCACTCTATTTAAATGCCAACCGGTGAACAAGAATCTGTTTTGACTTTAAGCCATTCTGCAAATGTCAGTGGTGTTAATCACAACAGTAAACTATGACCAGAGTTTGTCTTTGTGAATAACAATTACTAATACCTACCATGGTGGATCTTATTAGGATGAATGTCAATTAGAGGCTTTGTGCAGCTTTATAAGATGTCTGCAAAACAGTAACTTTCTCCAAAGAGACCCATTTATACGGAGTTGAAAAGCTTCTCTTTTTTATATGTAAATTAATGGAGTCATTTAGGAAAAAGCTGGCACAGGTTGAGTGCTTTTGTGTTTTAAAGCAGTGGTCTTCAACCGGGGGTCCACGACCCCTAGGGGGGCCGCGGAGGTACTGCAGGGGGTCCTCCAACTTAAAAAGAAATAAAAGCAATTTTAACCAAAATAATTTGAGAGTTAAAAAAAAAAAAAAAAAAAAAAAATATATATATATATATATATATATATATATATAATATATATATATATATATATATATATATATATATATATATATATATATATATATATATATATATATATATATATATATATTGTTTGGACAAACATAACGATAACCACAAAGATTGCTCATAAGAGTTTTATTTAAGAGCTGATATCTTACCATTTTCCATGGTTTTCTTGATTATAACCTAAATCACTTAAGTTTTTACATCAATAGCTATGGCGTTGTACTGCCAAAAACACTGCTTTTATGCATTCAGTGTTTTCTTTTCTGTCTGTTTTAGTCACATGATGACGTTTAGTGGTGCCAGGTATTAAAATGAACAAGAAAGTGAAGAAAAAATGGTGGTGTAATAATTTTTTCCATGACTGTATATTTATATATATATTTCATTGTTGGAAAATAACAATAATAGAAAATATTGTCTCATACCAACTAATAATAATAATAATAATAATAATAATAATAATGATATGCATGAAAGTTTTATCAACCATAAACACATGTAGGCTAATAACCCAGTCAGGAATTGGTTAATAAGGTGAAATAAGCAGAATAAAATACATCTAAAAGTTATTATAAGCCAGGCTTAAAATGTGACACATTAAAAAAAGGGGGAAAAAATAAGAATTACAAGCAGGGGTCCCTGCTCTGTTTTTCTATCATCCAAGGGGTCCCTGGGCTAAAAAAGGTTGAAGACCCCTGTTTTAAAGTGTTGCTGAGATTGAACATTTTTGTCATTTGTAATATTTCAGTCAATACTGACCAAAAAAATGCATTCCTCATGTAAATATGAAAAATAAAACTAAAATATGTCTGTGAAATATACCTTGAAATAACATTTCAAACACATGTAATATCCATCTGTGTGCAGAATTTTATCTGGAGGCATTTTCATCTAGAAATGAATTAAAACACTTGTTTGGTGAACGAGTCGAGTAAATCTGAGAGTCGTTTGCATAGCTGTGGTATGTTGCCATGTATGATTTGAATCTCAGGAAGCATGTAAAGGTTGAACAACAGTGGTCCAAGAGCTGATCCCTGAGAGACTCCACATTTCATGGTGATAAGCACAAATTTGAGCTAATCAGTGGTACCGACACATCTTCAAAATGATGTGAATCAACTGAGAACTGGATCTGATAACCCCATCCAGTTTCCAGTCTGTCAAGAAGGATTTTGTTGTCTAGAATCAGAATCGCCTTTATTGTCATTGTATTGCATACAACGAAATTTGAGTGCAACTCCTGGTGCATTTGTGTAAAATAAAATAAAATAGGAATAAGATATATAAAATATAAATATAAGATATAAAAGTGGCAGGTGCTATGTAAATATATGTACATTCAAAAGCTGTACAGTAGACATTCACTTGAAATGGTGGATGAATCTTATTGCACATAAGTCCCATTGTAAAATATTGCAGTAGTAGTGCAGTTCAGTATTGGTCATTTGTGATTGTTCATTGCAGTGATGGCTTGCGGAAAGAAACTGTCTCTGAGTCTGTTTGTCCGGGTTTTGTGTGACCTGTACCGCCTGCCTGAGGGTAGCAGGTCAAACAGGTGGTTGCCAGGGTGGGATGCATCCCTGATGATGCTGGCAGCTCTGCTGCGGTAGCGAGAGCTGGCAATGTCCTCCAGGCTGGGCAGAGAGCAGCCAGTGATCCTCTGGGCTGTGTTGATCATTCTCTGCAGCGCTCTCTTGTCTGCTGCTGAGCACCCTGCGTACCAGGCTGTGATGCAGTACACCAGGATGCTCTCGATGGTGGCTCTGTAGAACATCACCAGCAGCTTCTCCTCCAGGTTGTTCCTCCTGAGCACCCTCAGGAAGTGGAGTCGCTGCTGGGCTTTTTTCACTGCCGCCGAGGTGTTAGCAGTCCAAGAGAGGTCCGCGGAGAGCTGCACGCCCAGGAATCTGATCGAGCTGACCCTTTCCACACAGTCCCCCTGGATGTAAAGTGGGGCTGGGTCTGCTCTGCTCTTCCTGAAGTCCAGTATTATTTCTTTTGTTTTTGTGGTGTTCAATGGCAGGTTGTTGGCTGAACACCACGCTGTCAGTCTGTTTACCTCATCTCTGTAGTCAGACTCATCCCCCTGAGATGAGCCCGACCACGGTGGTGTCATCCGCAAACTTTATTATGGTGTTTGAGAGATGGGTCGGAGAGCAGTCGTGAGTGTAAAGAGTGAACAGGAGGGGGCTCAATACACAACCTTGGGGGGAACCGGTGCTGAGAGTGATGGTGGAGGAGAGGTGGGGGCCAAGTTTGACGGACTGAGGACGATCCGTCAGGAAGTCTTTAATCGACAGGCAGATGGGGGTGGAGATGCCCAGGTGGGACAGTTTCTGGACCAGGATCTCCGGGATGATGTGGTTGAAGGCTGAGCTGAAGTCCAGGAAGAGCATCCTCACGTAGCTCCCCAGGTGCTCCAGGTGACTCAGCGCAGTGTGGAGTGCTATGGTTATAGCATCCTCAGTGGATCGATTTGCCCTGTAGGCAAACTGGTGGGGGTCCA
Source organism: Hirundichthys speculiger (assembly GCA_018398805.1). Classification (NCBI taxonomy): domain Eukaryota; kingdom Metazoa; phylum Chordata; class Actinopteri; order Beloniformes; family Exocoetidae; genus Hirundichthys; species Hirundichthys speculiger. Next base: position 56,040 of record JAGFBZ010002582.1, on the reverse strand, counting down.
GAGTGGGAGGCAGATAGTTCCTGATGTGCTGCGAGACCAGACGCTCGAAGCACTTCATGACCACAGGCGTAAGTGCAACAGGCCTGTAGTCGTTGAGGCTGTCCGCTGCTGACGTTTTGGGGACGGGGATGATGGTGGAGGCTACACCGAGCTGGAGAGCTAAGAGCCGCTGCACCCGTGCGCGCCGCCATCTTGATCATGATTGATCATGCCATCAAGATCATGCCATCTTGATCTACATTGTCAAAGACTGAACTTATGTCAAGCAGCACAACAACAGCTGTTACCTGTGATCAGATTCAATTCAATTCAATTCAATTTTATTTGTATAGCGTCTGTTACAATGTCAATTGTCTCTAGGTGCTTTACAGAGACCCAGATCATGACCCCTGAGCAAATATTAACTTAAAATATAATATTGAATCCTAAACAAGGATAATGGCAGGTAAAAAACTCCCACAGAGGGAGAGAAAAACCTTTCAGCCGAAAACTCCACTTTAAGAGGAAGAAACCTTGAGCAGGACCTGGATCATATGCCAGCCGGCACCTTGAACACATCTACGCACACAGGTGGAGGTAAACGCTGGGATGGACAGAGGAGATAAATATTTTTAGGATGTGTCAGTTCTGTGATGTTGCCTGAAGCCAGACTGGACTGGACTAGACTGGTTCTGTCTCCAGGGCCATTCGCATTGAAGTAGTTCAGCTGAATTAAAACAGCTTTATCAATATTTTCTTTGTTTCCAGTAAAATGAAGATTATAATTGTTTAACATTGAAGGATCCAAGTTACTTTTCTTTAGAAGAGGCTTGGAAGAAATCCCTGAATAGAGCGAGGCATTAACAGTTTTCAGCACATTTGTTTCTAAATAACTGTTGTGGATAGCAGGATGTTTAAACATAAGGTATTGATCAAGTAAAATTATCATATTTTTTAAAATAAAAAACATTTTCAGGATAAATTGTATTTTGTTCAGGGGATTTTCATTTCTGCCTTTCAGAGACTTTTATTTAATAATACTAAATTCTTTTAATTCAAGCCACATTTGCTCGTTTCCTCCCAAACAACAAAATTTACATTTATTTATTTGAGGACACTATAATTTCATAATGCCAGTTGTAACATTTTAAGAGACTTTTCTTTTTGTAAAGTTGCATTTTTTCCCCATTCTGTGATGGAGCGGTGACATGTCCAGAGTGCACTCTGCCTCCAGCTGCAAAAACAGCTGGAACTGTCTCCCTGCTCTCCCTGACTGACCCTGAACTGGATGAAACGGGAGCAGAAAACGGATGGATCCATTGATGAACGTTGCTTTCCATGGTCTTTTTTTTCCATTTCATACATTTAGGTGAAAAGTCGTAGTTATCAGACCGGGTCAGACGGAGCAGTGGCTCTGCTGTAAAGTGTCCATGAGCACATTACTGCACATTACCTATATTACCAGTTTTATTGATCTTTGAAAGTATCTGTGGCAGCAGTATGTATAGACACCCTCACACTGAGCTCTCCAGCAGAGAAAGTGCAGTGAACTGTGAGCAGCCTGCACATTTGCAGTGCTGTCCTTGAGGCGGGCTAAGAGGTTGTGGACTGCGGGAGAAAACAATCGAACGTTCTGTTGCTTCGAACTTTATTTGAGTGCAAATTAACATGGAGTTTTAATGGGCCTATTTTCAGTCTCGAGTCCAGACTCATTTTTTCCGTCTGACAACAGAAACAGAGAAACTGTGTGAAAGAGAGCAGCTTTATAGTCAACTGAGCTGGTGCCTGTTGTCAACTCGTGACAATTCGCTCCGTCTCACATCACGGATGGAGATGGAGAAGAGTGGCCTCACTGTAGATATCAACCTCTAGACTGTTGCTGCTGCATAGCCTTTGGCAAGTTTCAGACTGAGTGTTTTTCAGAATCAGCTGATTGCTGGTTTGTTCAGATTAAATGGATCACTGTCTTGTTGTTTATCATTATACTACGGTCCTATGAAATTCGCGATCACGGAATCGTGGAATTGGAGATTAAAAACGGAATTCACTTTAAATGCGCAATATAACAGAACTGAACGTCAATTTGCGTAAACTCACAAACTGAGAAACTGAGACCCCTGAGAAAATGGCAGAGATCATCTTAAACGGCTTGCTTGCCAGTTAAACCATAGACGACCAGAGCGTGTTTACTATAAAAATATTTATATGTATATATCAGTGCAGAGGAGGAGGAAGGAAGAGGAGGAAGCTCTACAGCAGAGTCCCAAACGAGCTGCACATGAGAGCTGCTCTGATCTGGATGAAAAGACGCTCCATAGCGGTTAGCAGGTAGCGCAACCTGCTCTTAAAGGCAATGGCTGCTGACGCACTGATTGGTTTAACAGGTGGAACGCCCTAACCACTCTTATGGATAATGTAGCGGGTAGCGCAGGTGGGATAGGGGGTTTAGGAAGTTGGAAGATTGCGTTCTTTGCGGGGGAACACCCCTCCCGCTACCCGCTATCCCTTAATAGCAGCTTTAGGAGGCCTGGCGGAAGATGGGGCCCACAATCTCTCCAGCGTGTCCTGGTTTGCTCCGTGGTCTTCGAACGAGGATCACTTAATGAGTGAAAAGCACAAACGTAAAAAGGCGAGAGTCACTCACTGAGCTAAACACAAAGAGGCTGACAATTATTTATTTAAACGGTGATGTCTGTAATAGCTGGAACACGTAAAGAAAAAAACACACACGGACACACATTCATACACACAACCAGTGTTCAGTGCTTTGGATTTCTATCTACTTAAGCTATAGTAAATATAGTTTTTGCTTTTATTAGACACATAGTTTGTCATGACATACCTGAAAAATCTCAGGTACAAGCTAAAATGATTAGTTTACTGCTGTTGCAATTTATTTGTCTTTTTTTTTGCACTTTAAATTGATTTTACCTATTTGAGGTTTTTTTTTTCTTAGTTATTTTTTTTAACATAAAAAGAACTTTTGGATTATTTTTGTTTATCAAAAAAAATGAATGTTTTGTCAGACACAATATGTTTAAAAGTATGAAAACATTATAGTTTACAGTTATAATTGCACAATTGTCTATATTTCATTACTTTATATACTGTCTTGGGGTTATATTTGCATAAAATGCTTAAAACTGAATTCTCAAAGATTATAAACCAAAAAACACCAAAAATGAAAAAAATTAAAATGGAATTTGAGAAAAAATAAAACGGATTTCATAGGGCCCTATAATAGCATTAAAGTCATTTACCTGTTCACATTATGTGATTGGTTGGCAACACAGGTTCACATTCTACAGGATCTGACAGTGACTCGGTCGCCGAAAATCGCATTTTACCAATAAAACACGTTGAAAATGAAGGATGACCATGCACGAAACGCAGTTGATCATTTGAAAATGATCAGAAGAAGGAGACAAACGTTGCCAGCTGTTTGTGCCTGATTTGTACAGAACACAAATGAAAAAAGACATGAGAAGCTACGGATTAGTACAGCGTGTAACAGAGATTGTCAGAGCTACAGATTGGGTTGAAAGTGAGCAAATACAATCTTTTGTACTGAAGGAATAGCTGCCTGGTAGTATTTGGTATGGTACGTTGTCCGTGTCCCCTTCGGGATTCCCTTCCTCGTTCCCAGTTCCTTGTTCTCTCATCAGCTGTAGCTTGAGCAGGGATTTCTCCGTGGGCTCCAGTCATCCGTCTGCAGTGGCTCCATGTTGTTGGTCATGATCAAGCGCCGTCTCCTGACCACCTATCAATTTGCTACCGACACAATGGTCACCTCTGCAACTGGCAAATCAGGCCTAAAATCATCTAGATTAGACGACTGAGTTTAAAATAAGGGTGAAACTGTCACTGAGCGATCAACAATGGCTTAGCAACACTGTGCTAATCAATTCCTTTACTCGTGTTCTCCGTCTTTTCTTTTCTTGCCTGTGTTTTCAGGAAATTATTGCACAGACGACTGTCAACATTTGTTTCCTGCCTCAGATAACTATTAAATAATTAGGTGCATTTTGAGCGTGGTTATACCTGTGATTTGTTTACAAAATGTGGTTTTGGAGGCCAGTCTGGCGATCAAGTCGTCGTGAGGTCGTGTGGCGTGTGACCCTCCGCCGGTGATCGATCCCGTAGTCTGAACAGGAAAGTGACTTCAAGACTCTCAATTACAACACAGCAAGTCATGTAATCTGAAGAGTCCAGCGATCAACCTGACTCTGAAACTCTTGCGTTGTCTGACATCTGTCTGACTCAAACTGGGCAATTATTATTATTGTTATTGTTGTGCACCAACAGAGGGCGCTGTAGCACACTGCTAAGTTTTGTGTGCAGAGTAAAGGTTTATATTTTCTTAGAAGAAGCGATCTCTGGAGAGAAAAAGGAGATGTACATGCGGTCACCAAGTTAAGACTTATAAGTTTAACCAGAATAAAGAAGACAACCAAGCATAATTCCTCTCTGTCGGTACTTAGCCAACGAGGTCTTGTTATATCAGTTTATCTTACGAGAAGTATTCTTACTTGTCCACCATCTTTATTTTGTGTAAGTTAATTATTGTCTTGTTTGTGCGGTTTGTGAATCTGACCAAGCTAGATTCAATAAATCCATCAGTAGAGAGAGCCACTTGTGTCTGTCATGCCTGGAGGAAAACAGCGTGGTTAAAGAAAGCATAAACAGCAGAGGAATAAATGTATCACTGAAAAAATTCCCCTGAAATAAAGAAATGTGGATTTTTACAATGAAAGTCAATGGATTAAGTTAAATTGCTAATGGGTTAAAAACAAACACACACACAAAAAAAAGTTATATTTCAATTTCAGGCAAATTTATTGATCTACATGGCTCAATTATTCATCTATTTAACACTGACAGACATGGCATCCCATACAACTGTAATGTAAATTGCAGTTAAACAAAAAAGAACATAAGATTTGATTGATGAAGCCTTCATAACTAAATCCAGGAAATTAGCCCTCCGTTGAGATGAATGCCATTCATTCACAATGCTCTTTAAATGAAACACTAATGCCACAATGTAACCATATTAAGCTATTAGTAACAGTCGGAAGCTCATCACAACTGCTCTACACCAATATGGCCTCCATTAGCTGCAGGGTGACCCTGTGTGCTCCTGTGATTAATATTTCATAACATGCTCCTAACCTCCTTCCCCAGCTCTCTCACCACCACCTTCACCTCAGCATCACATCACCCTCCATAATTAATTATCCAGTGTTTTGCAGCACCCTGACGGTCCGGTTCTATTAATACCCGGTCCTTAAATTCTTTTCTCACACACCAACACATATTTTTATGTCCATGCTGGCCTAGGGCAGTGAATTGATATCAAAAATTAATGATGCTGCATTACATTTATTGGCATTTGTTGCTTTCTATGAGCCGCAGTAAAAGACTGCTGTTAGTGGGTTTATGGCTTCCTTGTGGTTGTGTCTGATCAATTTCTTTATTTCATAATTTATTTGGGAGAACGCACAGCAAATACTGCATGGATCTGCTTCTGAACCCCTCTGTCCTTAATTCTAGTCTCTCCCGTACCTCTTTTGGTATTTCAGGAGATGTAGGCCTCCCACCTCTGCCGCGTCATCGCTGCATTTCATTTTCTGTTGTCCAAAATGTGATTACGTTGAGTCAAAGGAGGTTGTTCAAGAGCAGCTTTAATCCACAGTTGACCGCCAGCTGTCAGCAGCTGAAATGAGGCCAGAGATGCTACACAACTCGACTGTGAAGTTGTCACTTTTACCCTAGATTTGGTCTTACATGACCCTCTTTTAGATGACTGACTTAAAAAAAAAAAAGAAAGTCCTGATCATGAATACTGTAAAATGCATGACGCGCTATAATGATAAATTATGATTACCCATATACACTATATTACCAAAAGTCTTCTCTCACCTGCCTTGAGTCACATATGAGCTTTAGCTCCTCCCATTCCTAATCAGTATGACGTGGCTCCACCCTTTGCAGCTAGAACAGCTTCAACTCTTCTGGGAAGGCTGTCCACAAGGTTTAGGAGTGTGTTTATGGGGGTTTTTGTCCATTCTTCCAGAAGTGAGGTCAAACACTGATGTTGGACCAGAAGGTCTGGTTCTCAGTCTCTGCTCTAATTCATCCCAAAGGTCTTCTATCAGGTTGAGGTCAGGACTCTGTGCAGGCCAGTCAAGTTCATCCACCAGATTCTTCCATCCATGTCTTCATGGTCCTTGCTTCGTGCACTGGTGCACAGTCATGTTGAAGAGGAAGGGACCAGCTCCAAACTGGTCCCACAAAGTTGGGAGCATGGAATTGTCCAGAATGTCTTGGTCTGCTGAAGCATTCAGAGTTCCTTTAACTGGAACTAAGGGGCCAAGCCCAGCTCCTGAAAAACAACCCCACACCATAATCCCCCCTCCACCAAACTTTACACTTGGATCAATGCAGTCAGACCAGTACCGTTCTCCTGGAAACCACCAAACCCAGACTCTTCCATCAGATCACCAGATGGAGAAATGTGATTCTTCCCTCCAGAGAACGTTCCTCCACTGCTCTAGAGTCCAGTGGTGATTGCTTTACTCCACTGCATCTGACTCTTTCCATTGTTCTTGGTGATGTCTGGCTTGGATGCAGCTGCGTCACCATGGAAACCCATTCATGAAGCTCTCTGCTCTGTTGTTGAGCTGATCTGAAGGACACATGAAGTTTGGAGGTCTGTAGTGATTGACTCTGCAGAAAGTTGGTGACCTCTTCTCACTATGTTCTTCATCATCCTCTGACCCCGCCCCCTCAGTTTACCTGTCCTACCACTTCATGGCTGAGTTGCTGTCGTTCCCAAACACTTCCATTTCCTGATAATCCAGCTGACAGTTGACTGTGGAATATTTAGGAGAGAGGAAATTTCACCGCTGGATTTGTTTCTCGGGTGTCATCCTATCACAGTTCCACCTGGAATTCACTGAGCTCCTGAGAGAGACCCATTCTTTCACAGATGTTTCTAGAAACAGTCTACTTGTCTAGGTGATTAATCTATCCACCTGTGGACGTGGAAGTGACTGGAACACCTGATTCTGATCATTTGGATCGAAGAGCAAATACTTTTGACAGTATGGTGTATCTAATAGTATGGCTGCATGTCCTTGATACTAATGTCCTTGATACTAATAATCTCTGCACTGGTGCTTTTTTTTGTTTTACTTTATATATCAGTGACAACATTTTCTCTGCTACGAGGACTTTTTTTTTCAAGTGCTTTATTCTAACAGGCTGCTATCTGTTTGCAAATAAATTGAGGGCTTAAATTCAACAGAAAAGTTACAATCCTCCATCAGTTGGTCTTTCCGAGAATGATGCAGTGGGTTCATAGGACTCAGCAAATACTTTGTAAATGCATAAATTCTCAAACTGCATCTGGTGTCATTAAAATGTTGCAGATTTTCACATATTTATAGACAAATAATAACGTGTGTATTTTCTCCTGCAGGTGTCTGTCCTGTGTGAACAGCACGTTTCGGTGCCACTGGTGTAAATACCGCAACCTGTGCACCCACGACCCCAGCAGTTGCTCTTTCCAGGAGGGCAGAGTCAATGCTTCAGAGGTACACAAGCTTAAAGATACGGCGGCTGATTTAAGTGTGGCTTTAAAGACCGGCATTTATCTGCTGAAATGTCATAGTGTTACTTTACAGATACAATAAAACATAGCTTCACTACAAAGAATCAACAAGATTAAAAGCTTAAAGCAATGCCTGCGACTTTGAGGGGTCACATAGGGAAGGTTTGAGCTGAAGACCGAAGCCAGTTCACCAACATGGTCTTAATAATAATACTGATTGTGATGATGGTGAGCAGTAAGCAGGTGATACAGATTGTTAAGGATTAACAAAAGGGCTAAAAGGGCTTTCATGTCATGCCGAGATCCTCTTGGCATGTTTGTTTCCATATGAGAGAATCAAAAAACTGAATTATTGTTTGAGCGCCTTCTTGTACATTAAGGCCCCAATCGTACACTTCCCCTTACCCGTTAACACTAGACACTGCCTGAAAATTGTGGAACCTCCGCTAACCGCTAATGCAATCTTCCGCTCGCTAAAGCCGCTACTCGTTGTGCCGACTCCATTACTCACTTTGTAGGTGTGGCAGTGGGCGTGTCTTTTGCCCTTTCTGCAAATTCGGTATCTTGCGATTGCGGGTTGCGGGTGGCGGGTGGTCTGACCACCTGCTACCCGCAACCTGCATGTCGGCACGTACAAGAGCGCGTCCAAATGGCATCTATTGCATCCACCTGGTCACATGTGGACGTGCACAAACGGCTCTACCTCTGGAATTATCTCTTGTATAAAAAGTGTGATTTGGCCTCAGTTAAACCCCTGAGAAAATAGCAGAGATCGTCTTAAATGGCTTGATCACCAGTTAAACCGCAGATGACCAGAGTGTGTTTACTGGGAGGACACCAACTATCTGGGACTTTCAGGTAGCTGATAGGAATTGTCTGTGTAAAAATATTTATATGTATATATCAGTGCAGAGGAGGAGGAGGAAGAAAGAGGAGGAAGCTCTACAGCAGAGTCCCAGACGAGCTGCACATGAGAACTGCTCTGATCTCAATGAAAAGACACTCTATAGCGGTTAGCGGGTAGCGCAACCTGCTCTTAAAGGCAATGGCTGCTAATGCACTGATTGGTTCAACAGGTGGAACGCCCTAACCACTCCCATGGATAATGTAGTGGGTAGCGCAGGTGGGATCGCGGGTTTAGTAAGGTGGAAGATTGTGTTCTTTGCAGGGGAACGCCCCTACCGCTACCTGCTATCCCTTAATAGCGGCTTTAGCAGATCTGGCAGAAGATCGGGCCCTGAATCTCTTTTCTCATGTGTCAGAGTGACATCAAAATAAAACACAATCAACATGATTAGAGCAATCCAGTAACATGTGAAATATTTTACTAAAACCCACTAACATGATTCCCGTGGGTCTAACGGTTGGTGGATAACTACGGTCATGAAACCACTGAAACATGCTCCTACAGTCTTTTGTGGATAACTTCCTGTAGTCAAAAGTGTAACATGCAATATGTGAATACAAATTATAGTTGAAAGTGTTTATGTATCTGCCCCATCTGCCCTGTTAATCCCTGTGACATAATAATCTGACAGATTTATGTAACAGAGTTGGGGCAGACAGATGAGCGCTAAAACAGAGACAGATACACGGAATGAATTATGTAATTACCGTGTATTAACTCTATGAATAGATATTATTATTTAAATTAGACAGTATACTCACACATCTTGGTATGTTTTCTTTTCTTTTTTTCCTCAACAGGACTGCCCTCAGCTCCTCAACTCCGGGGAAATTCTTATTCCGGCCGGCGAGGTCCGACCCATCACTCTCAGGGCTCGAAACCTTCCCCAGCCGCAGTCGGGCCAGCGGGGTTACGAGTGCGTGGTAAACGTGCAGGGTGTCAGCCACCGCGTCACGGCGCTGCGCTTCAACAGCACCAGCGTGCAGTGCCAGAACAGCTCGGTATGACCTCAGACACCCTCACAGCCACGAATTGAGACGGGCAGCCTGGAAACTCTGTAGGCGAGGCGCGCGGTGGTGCGGCGGCATCACCGAATCGCGCCCGAGGTGTGCGGCATTCAGGGGAGAAAAGTAGAGGAAATGGAAAGTGGAAGCGATGAGGAAAAGTGAAAACTATTCATGTGAGGTTCGGAAACTCTACAAGGGAGCAAAATCAGATACAGAAGAAAATTGTCATAGCTGAAGCCCACATCTGTGTGACTTCACCCCGAAAACTGGATTTTGTGAGACCAATTTGAGAGGAGCACATCCCTGGATTTGTTGTCTAACATCATGTAAAATCGCAGTTTAAATTTTGAATGAGCAGCATGTCTTGCTGCATTGTGACAATATATGAAAAAGCCATTATCCTCAGATGTGGATGATTGGTTACTGCAGCAGTGGTTTGTGTCTCTACATGTCAAAGAGGAGAGGAGCAGACAGCCATGGCAGAAAGTGACAGATGGTTAAAAGCATCATCTCTCTGCTGCCCTTTCATCCTCTCATTTTCCCCAATCACTCTCTCTCTCTCTATCTTTTATATATATATATATATATATACACACACACTCGATCTGCTGCCTCGGTTTAGCCTTTTCTCTCTCCTTGATTCTGCTTCCTGGGCACTTTCTCAATCTCTGTTTCTGCTTTTTCAGTACATGTATGAGGGTGTGAAGATCAGTGACCTGGCAGTGGACCTCTCCATTGTATGGAACGGCAACTTCATCATCGACAATCCCGAGAAGATTAAAGGTGCCTCTGCCATCCATCACTGCCAAGCCTCAAGAGTGTAAAGCACTCAATCCGCAGGGGATAGATAGTTTATAGAAAGCACTTCAAGGCTCCTGGAGAACCTTGAGAGAAAGTTCACAATAGCAGGGAGCGTTATCAAAGAGCATCCAATCACTTGTGCGCCCGGAGGGGTGAAGGGTGAATTTTCATATTTACCCAGCTTGGCTCCCTGGCTGGTTTTGGTTTCCTTCGAGTCATCATGCAAGAGAAGGCATTTGTCAGTTTTGATGGTGCGCTTTATATTAAACTCATCCATGGAGTCAAGGACAGACGCAGCGATGGCCGTGAATTGAAATGGGGCTATTTAGGCAAGTGTCTTTGTATGGCAAGAAATATGAGAAACTTCCAGCGATTTATGATAGAGAAAGGCCTAAATGAGAGGTTTACTGGATTGCTTTGGCATCAATCCATTTAAACAAATGCATATTTTAAGACATTTGAAAGAATTTTTTAAAGACTTTGAAGTAGCTGTAAATATCAGCTAACCGACTGTTTCTTTTTTTTTTCCAGGAATATTGACTATATGTTTCGATTGGAATATAATTTTCTTTGGAGGAGAAATGTTAGGCACTATTAGTTTAAAGAGTTTTTTTGGAATGTTTTCCTAATAACGACTGTCATGCTTTGGTCAGAATACTGTAGAGATACAGTATAAGAGGTCCATTTTCAACCATATTATTACAGCTATGTTCACAGCAACTAAGCTCCACTTCACTTCAAATTAACATGATAGCTTTTTTAGGTCCATTTTTTGGTACAGCAAAAGAGATGACCTTTGGGAACGAGGCCAGGCAGACATATCAAGCAGTTTTACCCCTCTCATGGTTTACTCCAATTTTCCAAAACTACCATCTCATTCACAGACCTCTTAAAGGAGCAAGAGCTACTTGCGTCTTGCTTGCACCGGTGGGCTCCAGGTCCATTGAGGGGTTTAAGTTTGTGTTCATAACCCCTAATATTTCTGTGTAAGCCTAATAAATGGGGATTATTGGGAGCCTAGACACCAAAACTTATGTAGTTTGTAACTTAAGTCTTCACTGCAGTCAGCGTCATCTGACTGACATGCGTTTGGATGGACATGAAGATGCACAGACTGACTCCTCTCTGATCCAGATCAGTGATGTCACAGAACCTTGAATAATCTTCACAGCTCACTCGAGAAGTGTCTGAACTAAGTTAATCTCAAACATAGTAACAGGGTTGTGTCACGTCATGCTTTTAAAGGGGTAATCACTGATACAACACCCAAATGCTCTATAGCACAGATTCAGAAATCCTTTGTTCACTTAAAATACAATTATAAAACTGCTCCCTTTAGCATTATTTATCTAATTTTAAATGGATTTTCTAAGCTTTTACCGCCTGGTTTAAGAAGTGATATCCTCGTCTACTGTAATCTAAAAGGCATTAATTCTGTGACGTGTTTTTCCCACAGTGCATCTCTACAAGTGCAGTGCCCAGCGGGACAGCTGTGGGATGTGTCTGCGGGCGGACAGGAAGTTCCAGTGTGGCTGGTGCAGTGCCGAGGGTCGATGCACCATGAAGCAGCACTGCCCTCCCATTTCGCCCTATGCCAGCCGTTGGTTGGACCTTTCCACTAGGAACGTCAAGTGTACAAACCCGCGCATTACAGAGGTCTGTGCTTCGTTTGGACTGTACTTCGTCCATGTTAAAACACGAATATACGAATTCACGCAGGCATAAAATTTTAGATTCTTCATCCACGTGGTTGAAATTTGATTTGTGCTCTGTAGCATCAGATCAGTACTAGGGGTGTGAAAAAAAAATCGATTTAGCGATATATTGCGATTTTCGGCCGCCAGATATGATATCAATTTTTCAGCTCCTAATATCAGAATCAGAATCAGAATCAAATTTATTGTCGCCACTGAGCCAGCGTCCCGACACAGCAGAATTTGACTTCCCAGTTCACCGTCCAAGAAACATTCAAAACAAAACAACACAACATATGGACAGGAGTCAACGGTGCTTGGGTCAGCGCTATAAGAGCGCTTCAATTTAACAGAGGAAGAAAGATAACATTGGGGAAGGAGGGGTGGAGGTTAAAAAAAGAACATCTCCCACTACGTGTCAAATGGACACGTCGTGAGAGGGGAAAAAAAAACACCTCAGCACATTTAATTAAGCATACAGACTTAACACAGGACATTGATAGAAACATGATGGCAAATAATATCAATTTTTTTAGGAAGATTCATTCATTCACTTAAATGTGCAAAAACACTAACAATGAACAATAAATAGGTTGTTTTGAAGCAAATAGTTTTGACTCAATTTGTCCTCTGAATGATCAATATCATCTGATGAACATATACAGCAACTTGATTTTTCATCTCTACTTTTAATTTTGATATTAACTGGGTAGAATATCGCAATATCGTGATATTGTGATAATATCGTACTGTGGCCAAAGTATCACGATACATATCATATTGCGAGGTCCTTGCCAATACTCACCCCTAATCAGCACGATTTAATTTAATGGGAAAAACGCAGGTTGAACATCGTGGCAAATAAATCAAATCTAACAGCCAAGAGAGCAGGTGGAGATACAGAAAAACAAATGAATACGAATAGAGAAACTAACAGTTTTGGACTCTTAAGTGGCTCATGCCTGACAATCTACATCAACTGTTTTTTCTGGAAAACCTCAGATAAGTTTTGGATACTGTTTTCTTGTGGAACTAAACGGGTCTTAAAAATAATCTTAACTCTCTACAGGACTCGTTTACGATAATTTTGTGACTATAAATATCCGTAAAGATGCGTGACAACTTCAAATCAGATGGTGCCTGAGAACAAAGTCAAACTTGCAAACTTGGTCCTGGCTGTTCCTCCAAATGTTCTCCTCAGCGCTGCATCCGAGAAGCGTGCCAGCACATCTTGCCAGACGCTGCGCGCACAGTCGTCTGAGCTGTAAATATCAACGACAAACACATTTTATCCGTGGCAAACGTCCAGTTTCCCAGTCGCTTCACCTGCCAGTTGAATACCTCAAGCGTTCGACGGCTAAACAAATTCAGAGTGTTTAGAAAAGGGTGGCGATGGATCTTTTATGTCCCAAACCCCTGTTCATCCTCCTGAATGAGGCGCAGTGGGTCAGGCGCTGGAGATGCAAGGCTCCTCCACTTCAAAGAGCCGGGAGCCTTTGATGTCCCTGTCACATTATTAGCGTTTCTGAAGGAGCTGCAGCAGAATGAATCAACGACCAACTGCAGCTCCGGAGTGAAGGGAGAGTCACTTCAGCGTCGCTCCTGCTCTGCTCTGCAGGTTTGAATGTAGCCCTGCTGGAGGGTTGACGTTACGCTGGAAAAGACCGTGAATAGGCTGCTCAAGGCTTTGTTACTTACTGCATTATTCATTTAAGTTTATCTTGAATTATAGCAGATGTCAAGGCCTTCTGAATAAACCCACTCGGTATGCAAGAGGTGCACATGTGTACAGGATATTCGACTTGTTGTTGTCGATGTTTTGGGGCTGTGCTCTAGTAATTTAATCAGACAGTCTGTTGTGGTGGTAAGATATTTCTGCACAAGTCAAATATAGCTTTATTTTGCTGAAATTTTCCATTTCCTTTCTACACAGGTAAGCCCGGTGGCGGGGCCTCTGGAGGGGGGCACACTTGTTACCATCCAAGGCATGAACCTGGGTCTGTCCTTCTCTGAACTGGAGGGCAACGTGGAAGTGGCGGGAGTGGCCTGCACCCCACAGGAGGAAGGCTACATAACTGCAGAGCAGTAAGAGAGACTCCTTCCCCTGCTCAGACACACAGGCACCCATACTGCAACACTTAGACGCTGTACATAATTAAACACGCATGCACATTGAGAAACCTACACACATGCCACCTTTTTTTCCTCCGGCGTTGTTTTGTTTCCTCAAAAGCACTGAAACATTAGCATGGTCTGTGTGTCGGCCCGGTGCCCCCCCCCCCGAGCCTCATCTGATTGCAGGATTGCGCGGGGCTCGGCACTGCTCCAGCGCAGCCTGAGCTGAGGGGAGACACGGGCAGTGCCTGCGTCGCTGCTGTTTCAAGGCTGTCAGCGCTGTTGTAATTGAAATGCGCTGCGTGTCGCTGACTGGAGGTACAATCTGTTAGCCATGTGTTCCTCTCGTGGCCGTGCAACGCGATACGATTGGACTTCGGGGCCGCAGGGACTTTATGTATGTCCTTATTTGAGATAATATGGGGGAAAGAAAAGAACGTCCTAGCTAGAAAATATGATGCTCGCGTGGCGTACGGGTAGAAAGGGATGGGCAGGGAGGATTCATGGCATTGTCTCACTGCACTGAGGAGTGAGTTTCTTGAGCAGAGCGGTGGATTCACCAGGACTATTCATTCGGCACTGCTTTAAAACATGGCATTACCGCTGTTACAACTATTAATTTTAGCATGGGGTCAGTTGCTATGATGACTTATTCATGGCATACTTCATCTTATTGACCTGACAGGCAATACTGATTTATTGAAGAATCCCCTATGTTGTCATAGTAACAGGAGGTAATGGTGGGTGGCAATCGTGCTTGAGATGAGGAGGGGTGTAGTTTATCATTTGACTTATATTGCTGTTATAGGTTTTCCATTAGGAAGAGAGATGGGCCTCTGCATTGACCCACGACTTGTATGAAAGTCTGCTTCAATCACAGCAGCCAGAAGAGACCGTTGTCTGCCAGCGAAGCTCGTGACGGATGCGAACCGGTGCGGAGATGTCTCCGTGCGCTTGGATGGTGTTGTCACTAATTTGTGCGGTGCAGTGTTGTACCTGAACGCATTCATTTAATGAAAGTTCACGAACTAGTTCGTATTTTGCACGAACGTGAACTGAACGCGCTCTCTTTCCCCTCGACGAGCGTCGGTTGCGTCGGACGAGTTTGGGCCAATTCCAGTTCCTCCCTTAACCCTCAATCTTGACCCTCCAAAGTAAGTGTCAGGGCTATCTCGTCACTTAGAAATGTAACTTGAGTGCAGTTACATCTCCAGACTGTGGGGGGCAGCCTTATGCCAAAGCTACGTCTAGTCTGTCAAGAAAACGACGACGAAGAAGAAGAAGGAGAAGGAGAAGAATACGTAGAAGAATAAGATACTATAAATATATATAACCAAGACAATAAGATTGTTTCGTAATATTTCTATCTTTATTAACTACGAAAATACTTACATTTGGAGCTAGCTTTTTTAGGTGCCATCCTTTTCGAAGACGTCTTGGCAAAAATACGCAATGCCTTCTAGGTAGCCCTTACTCCCAAGGGTGGTGCCGGAGAATCTCAATATTGAGGGCGATACAGACCTCAAACTTGTCCCTCGACTTGACTTTCTAAGAATCGGGACAGCACTTGCCCTTAGCGGGAGCACGCATTTTTGAGATTGAGGGTTAAGGGAAGTACTAGAATTCACCCTTTATTTGGGCAACTGTGAACAACGCTCTTTCAAAGTTCACGCAGGTCAAAACTGTGCCAGGTTTCCAGCGAACCTCATTTAAAAAAAAAAACCACAAACGAGTCTAATATGTATCTGAGGAAAGTAATCAAACATGGCGACACGGGCTGTCACTTCTGTCACGCTAACAATTGCGTCATCAAAAGTTTAAAACAAGCATGAAGGAAGATGAAAGCTGCAGTTGCTCAGAGCTAAATGATTGAAATATTGAAATGGGGGGAAAAAACATTTGCACCCTAAGGACCTGTTTTTGTCTTATAATAAAGACCATTTGGCAGCAAGTTTTTCCATATATTTTTAATATACACTAGAGAGAAGCTGAAAGGGAAATTACAGTTTTACATGGCTGTCCCTTCAATGCTAATGTGAACCCTGGTTGGTTCAGGATTCTGAATTGGACACATAGTTTTCAACAGTTAAAATGGATAAAATAATTGCCGTTTGTGGTGGTGTAGTATATGGGCAGTGGTAATCATTTTGACAAATAATTGCTCGCAGCAACATTAAAAAGGAATAAGAAAAAATAACTAAAAATGAACTATTTACCTCATTTTTTTGAAATGGTGAACTCTTGTTCCAAATTTTGAATATGAATTATGAACTGAACTAGTTCATTTTAATTTCTGTGAACTATGAACTGAACTCGTTCGTGTAGAAAGTGAACTTGTCCAACACTAGTGTGGTGCCTGCGCTTCTGAGATACATTCAGGTGTGTTCCTGGTCTGGACAGGATCGTGTGCGAGATGGCTGCAGCTCCTGAAGGAAGTGCACCGGGTCCCGTTAGGCTGTGCGTCGGCGAATGCAGACCGGAGCTACGTGCACTGTCCTCCAAACTCTACTCATTTGTGGTAATTCAAAGACTCTTTTTTTTCAATATGCTCTGAGACACTGTTTGTTTTGAATGCTTTTGCTCAGGGGTGTCAAACTGATCCGTTAAAGGGCCGTATGGCTGCAGGTTTTTCTTCCATCCATGCAGAAACACAGCTGACTTGTTTCATTCAATCAACTGAACTGGTTTAGACCTTTAATGAAGACAACTAGTTGATTGACTAAAACAAGTCAGCTGTGCTGCTGCATGATTGGAACAAAAACCTGCAGCCTCACGGCCCTTTCACGGATCAGTTTGACACCTGTGCTTTAGCTGGACTGATAATTGCTTTGCCCTGAATGAAACGAGAACAAACTGGGTTTTCTGTAGGTCCCCACCATGCTGGCTCTGACCCCGGGCAGAGGGCCTGAATCTGGGGGCACCAAGGTCACCATCGTTGGGGAGAATCTGGGCGCCGGCAGTACCATTAATGTGCACTTTGGAAATCAGACCTGTGAGCTCTTCAAGTGAGTAAGATTTCAGAAACCTCAGTGAGATTACGTACTGTATGAGCAATATTAAATTAGCCTTCTTTTGTTTCAATAAAAAACAGTGTGGCATCACTATTTTAAAAGATACGGTTATACATCAGAGTATCAAAGTAAATTACTGTGCATTTATAGATATCTATTTAAAGTTAGAGTCACATGGTAGCAGTCAGGTAGGTGAGGGAAGGAAGCTATTAGGCAGAGCACCCTTTAATTACAGTTTCCATACCTCATGTGTCTGTAAGAAGGAGGAAATGGAACAGACTGTAATGATCTCCCCCCTCACACCTGGCTCATAACTGCATGAAGTTAGGGATTAGCTACTGCGACAGTGACGGCGCTATCGCAATAAAAGGCACTTGCAAGTCCCTCTGTTGTCACATCCACCAGGAGGTCGATGTCGGAGATCGTCTGCTCCTCTGCTCCATCTGCGACGGGAGCGGGACCGGTGCAGGTCAGCCTGAGAGTTGACCGGGCCCAAGTTCCCGGAAGTCTGGCTTTTGAGTACATAGAGGACCCCACGGTGCAACGCATTGAGCCGCTCTGGAGCATCACCAGGTAATCACACGCTAAAACATGCAGATGTCAGCTGGAAGCACTTCTTCTGTTTGAAAATCCTTCCGCTGTCGACGGAGTTTGTTTGTGATGTGATGTTGCCTCGCAATGTCAAGTTGTTTGACCCGTGGGAACAAATGTTTCCAAGCATCTGTAGTACGAGGTTGTCTGTGGTACTAAATGTTCAAACTCTAAAACAATCATTCCCAAACTTCACAATACTAAGGCCCAATTTGAAATGTGAAAAATCTCCACGGCCCAGACAAATCTTTAATCACAACTGTGATCAACATACAGGACTAGAAGCTACGTTGTGATATTAATGTAGAGGTCAACAAATAAGATGACACTTGTCCTTTTAAGTTAAGATGACAGTAGAATAACATTTAACTGGTTTGTTTTATTACTTCTTGATGTTTTTTTTAATCATCTCATGAATATTTTACAGTAATTAAATTTTTTTTTTTTTAAAAGATAATTTTAATGACCTCTCACGGCCCACCTGCAGTACCGCAACGGCCCACCAGGGGGCTGCGGCCCACACTTTGGGAATCACTGGGCTAAAATTTAAAACAACTGTCGTAATTCCCAAACTGTCACAATTCAGCTTTGTTTAATTAAATTGTTATAATATGATGCAAATATGCAACTATCAGTATAATGCTGTCACTTTGTCTCCCGGTGCAAACCTGATTGTGAGGTTAAGGAGTTACTGTCAGCATTTCTAAATAAATTTCATAATCCTTTAAGTTACAAACTAGCATGCTCTTTGATAATCAGGATTTTGAAACGAACCAACTAAACAGGTTCAGGGTGTTTCTTGTTATAACAGAGGCCATATGAACAAGAACTGATTACGCAGTTATTTAAGATGCATAAAAATAGATCCCAGCCCAGTTTATCGTTTTTTCCTCAGACAGATAAACTGCTCCATGTTGACAGATGATGTTTGCTGATGACATTGTGATCTGCAGTGAGAGCAGGTAGAAGTAAACCTGGAGAGATACGTGGTGAAGGAGGGTGTGTGAGAGTTAAAGGGAATCAGGCAGAATGGTGAGGATCAAGAAGTAGAGATGAAGAAGGTACCTGGAGCTTCAATACTTGTGCTCAACTGCTCAGAGGGACGGGGAGTGTGGAAAACGGGTGAAGAAGAGAGGACAGGCGGGGTGGAGCGGGTGGAAAAGAGTGTCTGGAGTTATCTGTGGTAGAAGAGTAATAGCAATAGGAAAGGAAAAGCTTTACAAGGTGGTTGTGAGACTCCCCCTTGGTGACATCATCAATGACCAAGAGACAGGAAGCAGAGCTGGAGATGGCACCGGTGAAGTTTTTCAGCGGGAGCGACAGGACTGGATGGGATTCAGAAAGAGCAGATCATGGGAACAGTCAAGATTAGACGACCAAGGGGTAACGTAAGAGAGGCTAGTCTGAGGTGGCTTTTTTTCTTTGTGCCAAATGATGCAGAAATTGGCAGCGAGCTGGACAGAGCAAAGCCTGATAAATCAGTGTGCGTAACTCATTTCAGTAATTTCCCCTCGTGTTTTTGGCTCTGAAAGGAAAAACCCATCACTACATATCCAAAATCAATGAGTCCAAAGCTTCCAGGTGCTAACTTTCTACTCCAGCTCATTTAGAAATGCTGACAGTAACTCTTTAACGTCAGAATCAGGTTTGCACCGGGTGATAAAGTGACAGCGTTATACTTATAGTTGCATATGTGCATCTTACTATAACAATTTAATTAAACAAAGCTGTCAAAGTTCAAGAGGTTCAAGAGAAGTTTGTTGATCAATAATTCATTGATAATGCACTGATATGAATTAGTATAAAGTAGGGCTGTAGCGATACACTAATCTCATGATACGATACACGGTATTCTGCTCACGATAAGATACATATCGATATTCATCTTACAATACATTTACATAATCTTCCAAAAGATTTTAAAGGGACAAAGTGATTTTGGTGACATCTTGTGAGTATTCCAATGACTTTGTTTGAATTAATTGAACTGAAAGCATCAATTACACATTATGTGGCTGACAGGCAGCTTGCAAATGCTGGACTAAATGAATAAAATATTTGTTGAGAAAAATTGTTTCATTTATTTAATCAGTGCAAATTGTTTCTTGCAAGCTTTTAAAGGTGGGACACGGGGGTTTTGAAAGAAGCTTAGAATATTGATACCCGCGGCTGAAAAATCGATACTCTCTGGAGAAATAAAATATCGATATATATATTGCAGAGTCGATAAAATTGCTCAGCTCTAGTATAAAGGGCAGATTATTACAGTCCAACAAGAAGATCAGATGCTTGGTCATGAGTATCAGTCTTGAGGAGTGCATTACCTGCACTCCAATAGATAAAAGATGCCACTTAGTTTGGGTTTGGGGGGGGATTACCCTGCAGCTCAGACTCCAGAGAGACTGGCCTTCAGCCTGGTGACCAGAGGAGCTTTGTGAAGCTGCAACCCCTCATCACAAATGTGCATTTCCACCACTATGAGCTCAGGCAGCCTTTGAAGTGAGAGAAGAGACGGATCGGCGCTCTGTCAGCTCGACCAGACTGGCCGGTTTTAACAGCATTTCTTTCCTCCGTTTGTCCCTCTTTATCTCCTGTCAGGCTCATTAGTTTCATACTTTTTCAAAGTTTGCACTGCATCGCAGGTTATGCAGAGATTAGAGAGTGTTTATTTTAATTACATCCAGCTCCGACATGTAAACAAGCCGCACCTGTATTCATGTCATGCCAATCTCGCAGTCACGGATGAATATAAAACAGCAGCCAGCTGGTTCTCCGTTTGATCTGCCTCTTTTGCCCGGTAACAAAGAGGGAGCTACCAGTTTTTCCTCCTCAAACATGCATTAATGCAGATTCTCTGGAAAATGTTGACGAAAAAGATTGGTCTCTCTGTGGTCGCCGCTCCAATTAAATCATGTTGGAAAGGCAATTTGCATTCATGCGCAGGCTGCCTGGAGACTGGTGTGCTTGTTTGACCGAATAATTCATGTGAAATCGCTGTATTTCTCTTCCCCAAACAGCGGACACACCACCCTGACGGTGACCGGGACCAATCTGGATGTAGTTCAGGAACCACGGGTCCGAGTCAAATATGCCGGCCATGAATCTGTCAACGTGAGTGAGACAATCCCTGATATACTGCCTCTTTTATTGACAGGGCCATAAAAATGAACAGCTCTTGACTGATGGCCTGCTATTTATGGTTTTCTCGCTATTTTTGGTTTTTCGTCTAAGAGGCGGACTTTTTTAACCGCTTTGGCTGTGAAAATGAGCCAAACAAAACAGAAGAGGTTGGGAAAAAGGGGGGTTTGTAAAGAGCAGCTCTTTCCAAAATGACATTTAAAAAAAAAACTGGGATGAGTGATGGATGGTGTTGGTTCTTCTCCCCTGAACTGCTCGGGCAGGTTCCTTCGATGTGATTGATTGTACTGAGGTGTCGAAGCCCTGGTGGAAAAGTCGTCAGCCCCAAGTTTTTGACCAGTCAAGGATTTGCCAGAGGACTGAAATTTTGGCTCAAACCTCAAAAATCAAACATTGAACAAGAATCTGATGAGATAACTTTTACTTCAGGGGCTTGAAATTATATCTGACTGGAAAAGTTTAGCATTTTTTTTTTTTTGAAATACAGTCAGTATTGTGTGTTAGAGGCATGCTCTGAGCCAATTAAATATATTTTTTATTGATGCCTACTCAAAAATTTGAGCCGGTCAATTAAAACTACACGTTCTCCGCTGAGACACGAGGGGATTAAACATGAACCTTTGACCAAATGAGCTGCCAAAAACATGACTGCTGGTAAATTTAATGAGGCCATTCTTTGCCAGAAACCTGGTTTACCTGAAAACTTTAGCTGCTTCAAACGTGAAGGAACAACTCACTCGCTCCAATCATCACACAATGGGCTTCGTGTAAAACGTTTTTTTGTATATATATTATTGCATTAATAGTTCAGTTGAATGGTATTAAAAGACATGTATGGCTTAATCTGATTGGATGGGATGTTCATTAATTGCTTTTTAAAAAAATGTGTCTAAGGAATTCATAAAAAAAAGAAAAGTTGATAATAAAACAATGCCGGTAGCATTTTTGCCACTAATGTTGTACATAATAATATGCACAGTCTGGTTTCCATATTCCTTTAATAACACCTGACACCTGATCTGATTCCTCTCCAGGTGTGTAAAGTTCTGAACACCACCACCATCAGCTGCTTCGCCCCGTCTCTGAAGCTGGAGTACACCGCCGAGCAGGAGACGATAAAAAAAGTCGACGAGTTTGGCTTCGTGTTCAACAACGTCCAAGCTTTGCTCACGTACAACAACACGGGCTTCGTCTATTACCCCAACCCTTACCTGGAGCCCCTCAGCCTCTCAGGTGTCCTGGAGCAGAAACCTGGAGCTCCCATCATCCTCAAAGTAAGTTGAAGGAGCTTCCAGAAGCTCTAAGCAGGAAAGTCCAACAGTATTTTTATTGTAATTTCTCAGCTCCTGAATCCACATATGCTTGTTTGTGTGTTTGTTTTCACCCAGTCTCCCTGAAATAATCAAAATTCTGCCCATTCTGCCACATTAATGTGGCGTTCTCATATTATGTACATTTGAAAGTCTAATCATTGCGGATATAACGGCTCCCTCTTTTCGTGTCCAGTGTTACTCTGAAATACAACATCAAATGCTTCCTGTCACACCAACAACAACAGCTCTACTGGCGCTTTGTGCAGTGATTTTCTGCCTGCCCCGCTCTCTGTGTACCGACAGCCGCTGCAGTGAATATCAATCTTTAGCTCCATTTGCTGCGGAGTGCCAGCATGAAATATCGGTTCGAGTCTTAAAGCAAGCTTGAAAGTTATTTAGCTGCCCCCCCCACCCCGCCCCTCGCTGGTAATGCGTTATGCAGCACAGAAAGCGGTTCCTAGTTTTCTCCAGGTAAGCTGGTTACAGTAATTTCACAAATGTTTAAGGATTCCATCTTGACAGCTTGACATTAAAATGCTCCACATTTGAGGGGCAAGAAAAGGTGAATGTACAAAAAGAAACCCTGTAGATTAGGGCTGTAGCGATACACGATACTCGGCTCACGATACGATATATATCGATATTCATCTTACAATACATTTACATCATTTTCTGAAAGATTTTAAAGGGACAAAGAGATTTTGGTGACATCTTGTGAGTGTTCCTGAAAGCATCAATTACACATAATACAAGGCTTAAAGTTGAAAAAAATGCTGAGCCTGAACTTTTTTCCGGGGGTGCAGTGGATCCAACGCATACACACTATAGGCAATTTGGCGAACAACATTTTGGCATTGTGCTTAGTAATGTACAAGATGAGCTTCAATTTAAATGTGAATTTTATAAAGTAAATTTTATTAGGTTATAAGTGAAAACATGTGAAACTGGGTCAAGCCAATTCATCTGATTCATTTAACAACCATTTAATTCAGTAAAGGGCAATATGTACAAAAAAAAAACATAAATTGCAACTGTTCGATAATTTTTGTTCAAAACAATGGCAAATTAAGTGATACGAAATATATTCCATTTAGTCAAGACTTGTCTCCTCTCTAACATATTTGCAGAGGCAGTTATTACGTTATTAGATGTTATTATCCTGGATGCATCATTATAAAAGTGAACCATTACATTCAGTATTTTTCCATGTTTTGGGTGGTTGCTTCATCAACATTCAGAGAAAATGATGATTTCAAATGATGGACAAAATGAATAAAAGACGTGTTGAGAAAAATAGTTTCATTTATTTAAACAGTGCAAATTCTTGCTTGCAAGCTTTTAAAGGTAGGACACGGGGGTTTTGAAAGAAGCTTAGAATATCGATACCCGCGGCTGAACAAAATTGATACTCGATAAAATATCGATATATATCGCAGAATCGATAAAATCGCTCAGCTCTACTGTAGAGGCAACTGAGAATCCCAGTGCCCTTAAAGCCCCCATTTCACACTGGCTAATTCTGCACGTTGAAATTTCAACTAAAAGTTGTTAATTCTGCATTATGTATTGTGCTGCAGGGGCGCAACTTGGTACCATCTACATCCGGTGGAGCCAGACTCAACTACACGGTGCTGATCGGAGACACGCCCTGCTCTCTTACCGTGTCCGACACCCAGCTCCTCTGTGAGCCACCAAACCTCACTGGGCAGCACAAAGTCCTGGTCAGTATCAGCGCTGCACTTACCCATCTGTAGTGCGGCTGGCGCTCTGTGGGTCAGCGTCCGTCTCCACGTCACTGTGTTTGTGGGTCACAGACAGGCTCTCAGTCAGTTGTTGGCTTTCTGTCATTGTCTGTCCCTCATGGTCTGGTAGCTACGACATTATAGCGCAATGTCCTCTACGGTTATTGA
The DNA here is from genome assembly GCA_018398805.1 of Hirundichthys speculiger. NCBI lineage: Eukaryota > Metazoa > Chordata > Actinopteri > Beloniformes > Exocoetidae > Hirundichthys > Hirundichthys speculiger. The sequence goes on along the minus strand of JAGFBZ010002582.1, from coordinate 31,959 downwards.
CAGGCACTCTTGCAAAGAAGGACAGAAAGAGCTGAAAAAAAAAAAATAAGCCTGTGCGGTTGGAGTTTTTTTTTTTTAATTCAATTGCAAATGTTTTACTTTATATACTCTCACATCTCTTTCATTTGCCTTTTTTAATTCTTCAAAACCTTTTAATGCATGATCGACCCTTTAGTTTTGCTTTACTGTTTGATCATCCATTTATTTGATGCTTCTGGTGCTATCATGCAGGTCCAGGTGGGAGGACTCCACATCTCTCCAGGAGAAGTTCACATTCGCTCCGACAGCCTGCTAACCCTCCCTGCCATCGTCAGCATCACCGCCGGAGGAGGGCTGCTCCTCATCATCGTCGTCATCGTCCTGCTGGCCTACAGGCGGAAGTCACATGAGAACGACCTCACTCTGAAGCGCCTGCAGATGCAGATGGACAATCTGGAGTCCAGAGTGGCTCTGGAGTGTAAAGAGGGTGAGTGAGCTCTTTATAGACCCTGTTCATTACAAGTCACTCCCAAATTAACTTCTGATTTGTGATTGCACTAAAGCATCATCAGAAAGCTGAGCTCAAAAAGACAAATTAAAAAAAACAAACCTGCAGGTTTGTTTCAGGGGCTGAGGTGAAATTTAGAGCGAAAAAACTCATCCTGAGTTTATGAAGTTTATTCATTTGTCATTTTACTAATGTTAGTTATACATTTTTGAATGAAATTATTTATTTTAATTTGAGAAGCTTCGATACCATTTTTACCGATACAGATTCTGATTCTTGAGCTGTGAGTATTGGCCGATACTGACTATCGATCCACGTATGATATCAAACAAAAATTGCACCATGCCTGACAGTAATCTAATTATCATCGTTATAAAAACATCCAAGCCTTTTTTGTCTATATTTATTTCCAAATAGAACAGAATAAAACAGTATTGCAAAATCAAAAAGTATTTCTTTTTGCTGGTAGTGTAACGGAAGTAACCAGTAAATAAATCATTAAATATAAATTACTTGGTATCGGTTGGTGCCTGGACTCCTGTACTTGCCGATACCAATACCGATATTGATACCGATACCCTTATTTTTGGCAGTATCAGAGCTATTTCCGATACTGGTATCAGAATCGGAACAACACTAATAATAACTAGAAAATTTCGGAGAAATTTTGAGGCGTGGCCAATTAAGCCGCCAATTAAGCCGCCCGTCAACGCAGTGACGAGGGTGGCCTGCAGAGTCCTGAACCAGTGACCAGAGTGGCCTGCAGTGTCCTGACCAAAACCTGATAGAAGACTTCTGGGATATTGACCTTCTGGGCCAACATCAGTGTGTGACCTCAGAAATGCACTTCTGGAAGAATGGTCAAAAATCCCCAATAAACACACTTCCTGGAAGTGTTGAAGCTGTTCATGCTGCAAAGGGTGGAGCCACATCGTATTGATTAGGAATGGGATGAACTGAAGCTCATATGTGAGTCAAGGCTGTGATCATTCTCATAATATATCATATACTGTGCCTGAAGAACAGGCAGAAAGGGGCGGGGCTTCAGGGGAGGCAGTCACATGTGCGGCTCCTCCAGCGTGTGTATGTGTGTCTGTGAGAAAAGGGAGAGAGAAAAAAAAGGCAGCGACCTCCTAATTACACTGTCCAGTCAGTCCAAACCTGGATTTTTGTGTCCGAACAAACGGCTGTAATTTAAAAGCTGAATACGTTTTTAAAAAATTCTTGAACCGGAAGCGCCACAAGGGTTTCAGCTACGCAGTGATATATATTTTATGTCGTCAATGTTTTCCCTTTTTAAACTAGAGCAGTTTTAAAAAGTATAAATTTATCATCTGGAGCTGGCAGCCTGTATATTCTGTAAAAATCCGATTTTCCATGTCCTGAACAAACTGCTGTAATTCAAAAATTGAATACGTTTTTGAAAAAATTCTTGAACCGTGAGCGCCACAAGGCTTTCAGGATTCCAGGGATATATTTCTTGCTTCTCAAATCTTTACGGTTTTTAAATTACGGCAGTGTAAAAACACGAAAGTTTTTTGTTGTCAGACGAGAGAAATCAGAAATGTCCCCATTGAAATACAATGGAGCCGGGAAGGACCAGGTTGAACTCTAGGTTGATTTGAAAGAAAACTGAACACCACACAGACACAATAGTCACATCATCTGAAAGAGGTCAAAAATGCCTACGTTTTGATGTATAATTTATGTAGGTTGGGCACAAGGAGTGGACGTGAAAAAGGAAAAGGCAGTTTTAATTTTTTTTTTCTTCTCTCCTCGGAGCTAGAGTGCGTGATGACATCACTAGAGTGAGGAGGGTTTTTTGAAGATTTTGTAAAAATCATAAAACGTAAATCGCGATTTCTCAAAGACCGTAAATCACAACAATACACGGCTTCAGTATGTTATAGGTCAAAGTCTTGTGACCCGTTTAAACTTTGAATGGTGTCTCTGAGATGAAATATGGCCGTGCTAGACAGGTCCAAAGATGGGTGGGTTTTGGGTTTTTTTCTTTTTTCTTTCCTGGAATTCTGCCAAATCCCATTCATTCCTATGGGACAAAAATTCGCCGTTTTTTGGGATTTTCGGGAATACCGTTCGACGGAACGCCACCAAAAGTCATAGCACACCGAGTCCGATCGAGCCGGTCGTTTTGATGTATTTTTTGTTGGGTTTTTCTCAAAGCTGCGGGCCGTGAAAACCGTCAAAATTTGCACGGAAGACGGAAGAATAATAAGTACCAACGAGAATAAATAATCGGTCGAATAGTAATAGGTGTGGCTTCAATGCTTGCATTGGCCATGCTTCGCATGGCCAATGCTGCGCATTGGCCACGCCTAATAATCATCAATCCACAGATGTGTATTTGGCAGCTTTAAGATGATATTCGCTATAATTCTCCTTATTTTTCAACCAAAGCAGTCTTAATTATATTAATATCAGTGTGAGGATTCAGGGTTATAAGGGCTTGGGAGAATAAAAGTATTAAATGTTCTAGTGTGTAACATTTAGAGTGAACTTCAGTTGGAAGGATGGGATATAATATTGATAAGTTTGCATCAGTTTAGAACTGCATGAGAATCTTTTTTTTGTTATTTTTTGCAACAAATTTTTAGGTTCATTAAAAAACACACACACACTAACTCTAGAGCTGTTGCATGACTCTACTTCTTACTTACTCAATGAAGACAAACAAAACGGATAGTTCTATTACTTTTGTGTTTTTACTTGCGTTCACACACACAGACAAAAATGAATGACGAACATATGTAAGCTTAGCCACGCCCCCAGTGGCAATCAGACCCATTGAGAACCGCTGGGACCGTAGTAAAGGTACGCTTGTTTTAAACACCAGAAAAGCAGGCTCATTGTAATGTTTGCTTTTTTTCCCAGCGACCTCAAATATTCCTACACATTTGAAAGGGAGGGGCTGAGGTGGGGGTGGGGGGTTTATCTAGTTAGGCGTGGCCCAATGCAAAGCATTGGAGCCAGACTACTACTATTCGACATATTTATTCTCGTTACTTCTTCTTATTTTTAGTTCTTCCGTTTCTCCCAGAATTTTGACGGCTTTCACGGCCCGCAGTTTTGAGAAAACCCCAATAAAAAATACATCAAAACGACCGGCTCGATCGGGATCGGTGTGCTATGACTTTTGGTGGCATTCCATCGAACGGTTTTTGCGATAATCGCGAAAAACACCGAAATTTAATCCCATAGACAATGAATGGCAACTTTAAATACCACCCCTATTTGGTCACGTGACATGACATCATATACTTTGTAAATACGTGGAGCGGCCATTGTTCATGATGTGAACAACGTGTGGCTGCAGATTTTTGTTCCAACCATGCAGAAGCACAGCTGACTTGTTTCAGTCAATTAGTCGTCAGCTGTGTTCCTGCATGGCTGGAACAGAAACCTGCAGCCACACGTCCGTTTGACGGATCAGCTTGAGACCTCTGTCCTAATGTATTTACTCAGAAGAAGCTCAGTCAGAGCTGTGCGCACGGCTACAGCTCCGACGGACCCCAAACCCAAGCGTTGATGGACTGTATATTTTGCTTAGGGCGGACTATTACTCTTACTATTACTCTTTTTAAAAGCTAAGTCAGGAGTTGTGATTAGTAGCTTATGATAAGAGTGTAAGCACCGTTTACGTTAGCTCGTGAGCTTAGCGCGTTAGTTCGGCTGTCGGGGCTGCTATATCGATTATGTTCTCACTTCAAACGGACCGATCAGGTCTCGAATTAAAGCTAGCCGAGAACACGTCTCCTGGGCGATCCAGGCTGGCTTGTTTTGTCCCGATGTTGTGCACAAGAAGCTGATTTATGGCAGAAACTGATTTCCGGTCTGTGAAACGCACAGCGCAGACCGGAGAAATTAAGGCGAACACACACCACCGGTGGACGCCGCGCGTCAAAACAGCCGTCTCTATTATGTGCGCCGCCGCGGGGCTTTAAAGCCTGAAAAAAAAGGCGAGTTTACCTCGAAACAGCAGTTCAGTGCTTCAATATAATGTTGGCTCAACTACAGTTGTTATTTATTTGTGTAATTTTTGCTTTTCACTGTTATTTTTGACTGCTCCTTCTCTGCTCCAGGCTGTAGCTCTCTGCTGCAGCGCTGAAACGCGTTTTATAGTAAAAGTGTCTGATGCGGGACGTTTCACTTCCTATAAATTCTTCAACATAAAAGTCCAACATTATTAGTTTCATTGGAAGCTTTAATTTTGAAGCAGCAAACTCAGGAAGTGTTGTTTTCATCGTCAGTACCTTAACAGGACGACTCAAACAGAGCAAACACGAATAAACGGTAAAATAAAGCAGAACACACAGCGATACAGGAGAAAACTAAACTTTAAACCACAGAAATCATTCATTGCATTTTTATGACGGTATTGAAACCAGGTATGGACTGGCCATCGGGCGTACCGGGCAATGCCCGGTGGGCCGACGCACATCTGTGGGCCGGCCCAGGTCTGTCATAAAAAAAAAAAAAAAAAAAAAAAAAGTATATAGTTTTTATTGACCGCGACGGTAACGGACTGGTACTCGGCTCATAAAAATCTCCGAGGGGGGGGGGGACGACGACACACTCAACAAACTCAAGAAAGAGACACTGACAGGTAATCAGACAAGCGCTCCAGTGCTGCGCTGATGTGAACGCAGTATGTCCCCGGTGTATGGTGGGCCGCCAGGGACCAAAAATGCCCGGGCCATTTTTTGGTCCCAGTCCAGCCCTGCTGACAGCTAATCAGACAAGCGCTCCAGTGCTGCTCTGATGTGAACCCGGTATGTCCCCGGGGTATGGTGAGCCGCCAGGGACCAAAAATGCCCGGGCCATTTTTTGGTCCCAGTCCAGCCCTGATTGAAACCCATAGTAAATGGGATTTGGCAAAAGACTATGGAGCCCCGTTTGGGTCATAATTCAATGAATAAATGAGTCTATTATTATGAAATACAGGCGTTTATTATTACGAAATACGAATCCATTATTATGAAATACATGTTTATTATTATGAAATATGTCCCATTATTATGAAAAAATTGTAATTATTATGAAATATATTTTTATAATTATTTAATCTTAGTTTAATGCATAATAGTTTATTTCAGAAATTGCTTTTTTATCTAGGAATTAGCTTTTACATAATGCCTTCAGTTTTCATAAGAATGAGCTTTTACATAATAATGATATTTTGCCACTGGGCGGGACCAGTGGTTGACCTGCATGCTCATTGGCCGATCCTTCTCCATTCTATTGATTCGATTTACGTTTAAATAATAAATAATAATCACAGCCTTGACTCACATATGAGCTTTAGTTCATCCCATTCCTAATCAATATGATGTGGCTCCACCCTTTGCAGCATGAACAGCTTCAACACTTCTAGGAAGTGTGTTTATTGGAGATTTTTCAACATTCTTCCAGAAGTGCATTTCTGAGGTCACACACTGATGTTGGCCCAGAAGGTCAACATTCTAGAAGTCTTTTATCAGGTTTTGGTCAGGACTCTGCAGGCCACTCTGGTCACTGGTTCAGGACTCTGCAGGCCACTCTGGGTCGGCTGACGGGCGGCTTCATTGGCGGCTTCATTGGCAGCTTAATGGGCCACGCCTCAAAATTTCTCCGAAATTTTCTAGTTTTTAGTTCTTCTGTTTCCGCGCGAATTTTGACGGCTTTCACGGCCCGCAGTTTTGAGAAAAACCCAACAAAAAATACATCAAAATGACCGGCTCGATCGGGATTGATGTGCTATGATTTTTGGTGCCGTTCAGTCGAATGGTTTTCGCGATAATCGCGAAAAACACCGAAATTTCATCCCATAGAAAATGAATGGGAACTTTAAACACCACCCCTCTTTGGTCACGTGACATGACATCATATACTTTGTAAATACGCGGAGCGGCCATTGTTCATGTTGTATCAGGGAAAATAATATCCTAATGCAGAGGCGTCAAACTGATCCCTAAAGGGGCCGTGTGGCTGCAGGTTTTTGTTCCAACCATGCAGAAGCACAGCTGACTTGTTTTAGTCAATCAACTAGTTGTCGTCAGCTGTGTTTCTGCTGGTATGAACAGAAACCTGCAGCCACACGGCCGTTTCACAGATCAGCTTGAGACCCCTGTCCTAATGTATTTACTCAGAAGAAGACGTGCCGCGATAAGGATTTGCAGATCGAGTCCTTGGATTGTGCACAGGAGTTATGATTAGTAGTTTATGTCAGAGCATCGGAGCATCGTTTATCAGTTAGCGCGAGTTTAGTAAGCGCTTAGCTGCATTAGCTCACGGCTACAGGGCTATTATTATTAGCACTGTTAGCACGGCTGCCGGCTGCTGTATCGATTATGTTCTCACTTCAAACGGACCGATCCAGGTCTCGAATTAAAGCCAGCCGAGACCACGTCTCCTGGGCAATCTCGGCTCGCTTGTTTTGTCCCGGTGTTGTGCACAAGAAGTTGATTTATGGCAGAAACTGATTTCCGGTCTGTGAAACGCACAGACGATTAAAGCGAGGAGTGGAGCTTCTGTGGCTTTGCGGCAGGCTTCATTGCTCAACATGAAAACATACACGATGTCGCCAAAAGTATTCGGACACCTGCCTTGACTCACATTGCATTGGAGCCAGACTATTGCTATTCAGCATATTTATTTCCCAAAAATCCCCCAAAACTGCGAAATTTGGTCCCATAGGAATGAATAAGATTTGGCAGAATTCTATGGAGCCCCGTATGTGTCATAATTCAATGAATAAATGAGTCTATTATTATGAAATACAGGTGTTTATTATTATGAAATACATATCCATTATTATGAAATACATGTTTATTATTATGAAATATTTCCCATTATTATGAAAAAAATGTAATTATTATGAAATATATTTTTATTATTATTTAATCTTAGTTTAATGCATAATAGTTAATTCAGAAATTTCTTTTTTTATCTAAGAATTAGCTTTTACATAATGCCTTCATTTTTCATAAGAATGAGCTTTTACATAATAATGATATTTTGCCACTGGGCGGGACCAGTGGTTGACCTGCATGCTCATTGGCTGATCCTTCTCCATTCTACACTCTGACTTCGACTAGTTTTGGCTGGGAGGTCCCGTTAGCAGCAGGCTGTGGCATGTCACATGTGCATGTCAACTTTTAACTGTAAACTGAGATGCCTTCTGCCACCTGCTGCCCTGGAGTATACACATTGCACCTCTCGCCCACTATCGAGATTCACTGTTCTGTTGCTAATGCCTGAATGAAAGAGCAGCCAATCACATAAATGGCTGCTCTTTAAAAGCCATTATTATGTAAAAGCTCATTCTTATGAAAAACGAAACCATTATCATAATAATGGGAAATATTTAATAATAATAAACATGCATTTCATAATAATGGGAAATATTTCATAATAATAAATGCCTGTATTTCATAATAATAGACTCATTTATTCATTGAATTATGACCTAAATGGGGCTCCATAGCATTCCGGCAAAAAAGCCCAAAGCCCACCCCTCTTTGAACCTGTCTAGCAAGGCCATATTTCATCACAGAGTCACCATTCAAAGTTTAAACGGGTCACAAGACATTGACCTATAACATACTGAAGCCGTGTATTGTTGTGATTTACCGTCTTTGAGAAATCGCGATTTACGTTTAAATAATAAATAATAATCACAGCCTTGACTCACATATAAGCTTTAGTTCATCCCATTCCTAATCAATATGATGTGGCTCCACCCTTTGCAGCTTGAACAGCTTCAACACTTCTAGGAAGTGTGTTTATTGGGGATTTTTGACCATTCTTCCAGAAGTGCATTTCTGAGGTCACACATTGATGTTGGCCCAGAAGCTCAATATCCCAGAAGTCTTCTATCAGGTTTTGGTCAGGACTCTGCAGGCCACTCTGGTCAGTGGTTCCACTGACGGGCGGCTTAATTGGCCACGCCTCAAAATTTCTCCAAAATTTTCTAGTTGCAATCTACAATTTATAATGCTACACGTCCCTACGTCCTGCACACTGGACCTTTGGAGGGAAGCATTTCATGCACTTTTCACTGGTTGTGAATAATCTGAATAGGAACAGTAATTCTGCAAATATCCGACCTGTTGAGAAATTTTGCCCTTTAAACACCGTTGCCAAGGATGTGCTACACAGCTCTGAGCAGAGGAGCTGGGGGGAGTTACTTACATTTGTTTGATGATATCCTGGTAATTATCAGAGAGGACATCAGAAAAGAATCGAACTGGAATTAAACTGTTAATCAGCAGCCCACAGCTCAGACTGTATGATTTTAGAGAGAAAGTATTTCCAACCTGCAGACATAAAAAGTACATATTCAGAAATAGTAACATCAGTAAAGTGCCGCACGTGATTTCGCTTTTATGTAATTTTATATGGGTTATAAATTCTTAATGACGTGACCTTGACCACGACTCGGTCCTGTCGAACATCATAGACCGACGTAAGTGGTCTTTAATGTGAAATAAACAAAACCAACCAAAGATATCCAGGAAACAAGACGCAGGACTTTAGGACGCCTGTTTTTATCAATGGTCGGTCTGTTGAACTTGTGCATCAGTTTAACCGTCTCTGCAGCGTGTGACCTTCAGGCAGCGTGGTAAAACAACCGCTCAGCGTATGCATTTTTATTCAAAACTTTGAAGTTTTAATGCTGACAGCACTTTTATGAGAACATTTTACTTTTTTTTTTTTTAATCTGTTCTTTTATTTTCTGGTTTGTGCCTTAAAGATCTCTAGAAATTCTTCAAGGTCGGGGCTTTAAAGAAAGGCCCGGCCCATCTTGGCTGATTCAAGCCATCCTCTTTTTGAAGTTTTTATGTTGCTGCCATCTGGTCGCGCACACAGTCTGCCAAATGCAGAACGAATGGACCTAAAAATTCACTTGTTCCTGGTGCCATTTGGCTTTTTTAAATGACTCCTTCTAATGTGTGTGGTATTAACTCTGCTATTATTATTTTATGTGGCCTGCATGCGTTCCTGCTGACAAATTATCCCTTAGGGATGATAAAGACACCCAAGATCTAAGATCTAATTAAACAAAACAATGTAAATGACAGACGTTGAGCTGTGCTTAATGCTGTGAGAGGATCGATTAGAACCGTTTTTGGGGGCGTATTTATTGCACCTCCATCATTTGCAGCTTTTGCAGAACTTCAGACGGACATCAACGAGTTAACCAGTGACCTGGACAGAGCCGGCATCCCCTTCCTCGACTATCGCACTTACGCCATGAGGGTTCTCTTTCCTGGCATCGATGACCACCCGGTGCTCCGGGAGCTGGAGGTGAGGAGTGTTTAAAGTAGAGCTCAAATCCAGTTTCTCCAGTTTGACGTCCAGCCTCCACCACACGCTAAACAAAACTGATCTTGTTCTGTTGTGTTTTTTTTGGTAGGAGCTTTCAAACTGCTGTCCAACAGAGCAGTGTGAGCAAATTAGAGTCTGTTCAGTGTAGTTCGGGGTCAACTTGCTACATGTTTTTTTTTTTTTTTTTAACACCAGCTGAGGAATGTGTGAGGAGAATTGCTGCCTCTCATCGCTCCTCAGTGATGCGCACGTCCTAAAAAACGTTTCTTCTCTGCCAGTTCATTTTGAATGCCTCTTTTTATTACCGTTAATAAGATAAGATTAGATAAGATAAGATATTCCTTTATTTGTCCCACAATGGGGAAATTTACAATGTTACAGCAGCAGTGAGAATAGCAATAAGAAGAGAAAAGGACAACAATAAAATAGGATAAAACAATAATAAAAACAAACAATAACTACAATAGAGAATATATAATAAATAATAAATAATAACTCTGACTTTATTTACAAGGATATGTTGGTAGTGATTACTACACCTGAGAAGTTATTGCACGTCAGTGAGTATGTATATTGCACATGTCAATGAATATGTATGTATGTCCATTGGGAGGGGGGTTGCTGAGAGCGGTGCTGATTGTACAGTCTCACAGCAGCAGGGAGGAAGGACCTGCGATATCTCTCTTTCACACACCTGGGGTGAAGGAGTCTGCCGCTGAACGAGCTCTCCAGTGCTGTAAGGGTGTCCTTCAGAGGATGGGAGACACTGTCCATCAGAGATGACAGCTTAGCCATCATTCTCCTCTCTCCCACAACTTCCACCGGGTCGAGGGGGCATCCCAGGACGGAGCTGGCCTTCTTAATGATCTTATTCAGTCTCTTTCTCTCCGCCACTGAGATGCTGCTGCCCCAGCAAACCACCCCAAAGAAGATGGCTGATGCCACCACAGTGTCATAAAAGGTCTTTAGGAGTGCTCCCTGCACTCCAAAAGACCTCAGTCTCCTGAGCAGGTAGAGTCTGCTCTGGCCCTTCTTGTAAAGTGCAGTGGTGTTATTAGACCAGTCCAGTTTATTGTTCAGGTGAACACCCAGGTACGTGTAAGATGTCACCATCTCGATGTCCTTTCCCTGGATGTTCACCTGTGTTGGAGGGGCATGTCCTCGCCTGCGGAAATCCACCACCAGCTCTTTGGTCTTCCCCGCATTGATCTGGAGGTGGTTCCTTAGGCACCAGTCTACAAAGTCCTGCATCAGTTCTCTGTACTCTCCGTCATCCCCATCAGTGATGAGACTGACGACGGCAGAGTCATCAGAGAACTTCTGCAGGTGACAGGTGGGTGTGTGTTGTATTTGAAGTCTGCAGTATAGAGGGTGAAGAGGAACGGAGCCAGGACCGTTCCCTGGGGGGCCCCCGTACTGCAGACAACTGTGTCTGACACACAGTCCCCAGACCTCACGTGCTGTGGACGGTTTGTCAGGTAGTCCATAATCCAGGATGTGAGGTGCTGGTCTACTCCTGTGTGGTCCAGCTTGTCCCTCAGGAGGGACAATAATAAATAATAAACGTAGGAATTGAATTTTGCCACACTTAATACCCCATTTTGAATCAAATCTGATGGCGAGCCAACTGCAGCTTTATTCTTTTGCAAAAAAAAAGGACTCAAGGTCAAAATTGGATGGTGCTGCAAATTATAATTGGTTTAATCAGCTGTCATTATACTCATGATTACATGCATTTGCAAAGACTTTGATTGCACTACATCGTCATCAAAGTAAAGGCTCTTCATTAGTGGAGAAAAAAGTGAAAAAAAAATCAAAAGGACAGATAAGTTGCGACTTGTGCAGGTTCATCTCACCGCAATATAAAGGCTGTAGCCGCATCACCTGCTGAGGATGTTTGTGAGAATTTCTGTCCATATTTATTTCTGTTTTCGTCTGTCACGACTCATCCTTGAGCAACTGCTGCCTAACGAGCGTGTGCATCTTTTGTGTGTGTTCACGACCCGTGCAGGTGCCCGGCAGCGGACAGGCGAACGTGGAGAAAGCCTTGAAGCAGTTTGCTCAGCTGGTGAATAATAAGGTTTTCCTGCTGACATTCATCCGCACGCTGGAAATGCAGCGCTCCTTCTCCATGCGTGACCGCGGCTACGTGGCGTCGCTCATCATGACCGCGCTGCAGGGGCGGCTGGAGTATGCCACGGACATCCTCAAGCACCTGCTGTCAGACCTTATAGAACGAAACCTGGAGAGCAAGAACCACCCCAAACTCCTCCTCCGCAGGTATAGCTCACTGCTGCTAAAGGTTGCATTACATAAATCCGCTGATACAGTCATGGCCAAAAGTTTTGAGAATGATACAAATATTACATTTTCACAAAGTCTGCTGCTTTAGAGTTTTTCATCAGGTGTTTCTATGTTATAATGAAATACAATTAGAAGCCTGCTGCCATTCCTGAGCCAGTTCTGCACTGGTGGCGGCCCGATCCAGCAGCTGAAACACCTTCAGGAGACGGTCCTGACACTTGCTGGACTTTCTTGGGCACCCTGGAGCCTGTTTGGCAATAATTGAACCTCTGTCCTTGAAGTTCTTGATAATTCGATTGACTGAGGTGCAATCTTACTCACTGCTATAAACTTCCCTGTTAGGCCCGTTTTTGTGCAACGCAATGATGGCTGCTGGTGTTTCCTTGTAGGTAACCATGGCTACAAGATGAGGAAGAATGGTGTCACGCACCATCTTCCTTTTAAAGTGTCCAGCCACTCAATCATGACAGATTGATCTTCAGCTTTGTTCTCATCATCACCCACACCTGTGTTCATGTGTGTGACACCTGTGTGTCATTCTATTCATGCTAGCTGGTCCTTTGGGGCTGAAATGTAGTGGAAATGGGTTTTTGGTGCTAAAGCTTGTTTTCAACGCAACAACGGACTTTGCAATTAATTGCAGTTGAGCTGATCACTCCTCTTAACATTCTGGAGTTTATGCTTATTGCCATTATAGAAACTGGAGCAGACTTTGTGAAAATGTAATATTTGTGTCATTCTCAAAACTTTTGGCAATGACTGTACAGTTTTTGATTATAATTCTCGACAAAGGATTTAAACTGTGATCCGTTCTTTATATGATGTGATAATACTTATTTTTTGAATAGGACAAAAAAAATGTTGGTTCTGACTTTAAAAATCATCCCTATGCAGTAATATGCAAAACTTGGCCATTTTGGTGACAATAAAATGATAGTAGTGGGTCTTAGCATTAGGCAAATACATCAGACAAATAATATCAATTTCTCACCCTGCCCTTATTCATTTACAAAAATAGAGCCAACTTGTCATTCCCCAAACGGGAGTTTACTGGTCTCTTCTATTGTTGCGGAGGAATTTGGGCCTATTTGTCTTTACAACATGGTTTCGGTTCATTGAGATTTTTGGCCATGTGCTTGTGCTCTGCTCTCTGAGGTCCTGCCACAGCATTTCAGTTGGGTAGAGATCTGGATTTTCATGAGGCCATTCAAAAACCTTGATTCTGTTCTTTTTTTTTCAGCTATTCTAATGTAGATCTGCTGCTGAGCTTTGGATCATTGTCCTGTTGTGTGGCTCAGTTTAACTGTCGGACAGATGGCCTCACATTTGCATCTTTAATACGCTGGTTGACTCGGTGACTGTGAGGTGCCCAGTTGTTGTGTCTGCAAAACAACCCCTAAATTAAAGCTGCAAGCAGCGTTTATCGGGCCCTCGCACCCATGGCCACCACCCTCCTCAGGTGTCCACCACCTTCCCAAGCTAGTTGGGAATAAAGACAATACAGTGAAAATTCCATTTGGTTGTAAAATGGAAAGGTTGTTGTCCAAAAATATGAAAAGAGAAAGAACTGTAGTTGAATCTACTCAGACCTGAGTTCTAAGTTACCAAAACAAAGCTGTAACTGTCACAGCTGTGTATCATCTCAAAAAAATATAGAGTCAGAGATCTGATGTCCATAGCAGATTTAAAGAAATGTATCCAGCCTTCATCTCATGCAGATTTGACTAACATAATGATCTTTTGTCTGATTAGACAGCTTCAGATTATGATGAACCCTTTTGCCAGAGTTCTACCAAGAACCAGAAAATATGAGCGCATTACTGCTGTTACCTCAGACTCATCAATGCACAAAATTTGTATGGTGAATGAAGACTTTTATCAGAATGAGCTGGCGGAATCCAAAGCTGATCTGATAAAGCACAATTAGGATACAAAATACACGAAATGGTCCTTTGACGAGACTGTGGCACTGTCCAAGATTGTCAGATACACTTGTTCAGAGTGAACGAATCATCAAATATATGCTTCTTCAAGCACATTGGATAAAGCATGTGTAAGTTAGAACAACTTTTCCATTCATGGTTAGAGATCACACTGTATCATTATCACGATGACATCCTTTGATAAAAAGTTACAGTTTTCACTGTCAGTCATCATCAGTGTCTTTACTACTGATTGAACAGGTTTGAGATATGTCAGCTAACCTCAGTAAGATCAGGGATGGCTAATAAATGCCTAAAACATGACATTTCCTGTTGGCAATAGAGGTGGTGCTACAACTATTCCCGAATATTACAGGTTCTAAGTATACAGAATTGGACTACGATCATACACATCCGTTTTAGACCAGATTAAACAATGTATGGCCGAGTTATAGCCATGGGGCCATGATTTGCACTGGATCCTATAATGTGATGATTGTCGTTGCAAATCTCAACTGTTGTGAAAAAGCAAAACCTTGCACAGTGGTTAAACAATAATCAAAATTCAACCATTAACATTTATTCTCAGACAACTACATACATTATTGCCTCATAACTGCTGTCAAACACGTTTATTTTCCTGCATCATGACAGGATACTTTTGGCATTATGATATACTTCTTGTTCACAACTTTCTATCCATCCATCCATCCATCCATTAATTTCCGCTTCATCCAAAGTCGGGTCGCGGGGGCAGCAGCTTCAGCTGAGAGGCCCAGACCACCCTCCCCCCGGCCGCCTCGACCAGCTCCTCTGGGAGAATCCCGAGGCGCTCCCAGGCCAGCTGAGAGATATAATCTCTCCAGCGGGTCCTGGGTCTTCCCGGTGGTTTTCTCCCAGTTGGACATGCCCGAAACACCTCTCCAGGGAGGCGTTCGGGGGGCATACTAGCCAGATGCCCGAACCACCTCAACTGGCTCCTCTCGATGTGAAGGAGCAGCGGTTCTACTCTGAGTCTCTCCCGAATGACTGAACTTCTCACCCTATCTCTAAGGGAGAGTCCAGCCACCTTGTGGAGAAAACTCATTTCCGCCGCTTGTATGTGCAATCTCATTCTTTCGGTCACTACCCAGAGTTCATGACCATAGGTGAGGGTTGGAACAAAGATCGACCGGTAAACAGAGAGCCTTGCCTTTTGGCTCAGCTCTCTCTTCACCACAATGGACCGGTACAGAGTCCGCACCACAGCCGACGCTGCAACAATCCGTCTGTCGATCTCCTGTTCCTTTCTCTTTCTGCACCTATGTTAATTGATAATTATCATAATTCTTTCAACAAGACATTTTTCAAGGAGTACTCATCAAAGGAGCTCCATCAGCCAACTTGATTATAAACAGTGCATTATAAACATCTCAAATTCAAGAACACTCAAACAGGTTAATTGTACAAAGAGATTCTGTATTTCCAACATTGTTTATCAGACTGTATCTTCATTACATTGAATGGAACCTTGGAGCTATCCAGCAGCCCTTTTTAAGCCACTTTTTTCATTATTATTTTTCTGTTATGGTCAATACAAAAGTTTTTTCTACACTTTTAAATTTCCTTTGTGCCAGGAATATGCAATGCACACAGTCTTGCCTTTTCTGTATCAAACAAACTAGTTACAGCCTTAAGCTTTACACTAACAGGGAATGAAATGATCTTTTTCTGAACTCATAACCATAATGACCCACAAAAAATAAAATGTTTCTTACAGGAATACCCCCTTTTTCCCACAGAAGTGTGTAACAAAGACCACATTACCACAATGTGTGGTGATGATCTGATACAAAGAAGTACATTTTGCAGTTTAGCTTGGGAAACGTATGTAGATTGTACACAAAAAAAGTGAGGAGAATTTGACCTAATGTCTTGGAGGTGCTTGTTTACATATGACTCCTGGAAATGACCAAAATAGTCATAAAAATGCACATTCAATTGAAAATACAGGACATTTTTGTGGTATTAGAGCATGGTGCCAAGACTTTTTTAGTCAGATGCATCAGGCACACAATGTTCATCCCTGTAGGTCAAACCTGATACTAGGGCTTGTCAATGAAGCAGGTGAATGAAGCAGGTGGCTCTATTTAGCCCATTTTTGCACACCAATGCCCAGAATCCATGAAATATGTAATTTTACATCAAACCAGACGCATATATATATATATATTATAATTACTATATTAAGGCCCCTTGATTCTGGCCCCAGAAAATTTTAGAGCCACCTCTGCTAAATGAGCAGATTCTCATCTTTTAATAATCCTTCAAGTTTCTCTGCCCACAGATGGTGCCAAAGACCAGTCAATGATTCCCAACAATGCCCCCTCCCCCCTCATGAAGTTAACTGCTGTCCTTAGGTGTGAAATTCCTCACAGCAGTTATCTGTCAGGCACAGAAGCCAGAGACCAGGGTTTATTTACCAAAATATTTATGTAAAATCAGAAAATTGTCTTAGAAATCTAGAAAAAACACAGAAAAATTCTTGTATCTTAAGCTAACTGTCCTCATAATATTTTTGGAATTTCATTAATATTTTCAATTTAAAAAATTTCTTTTTATACAGTCGCTCTAGCACAAGTATGCATTAAAATATTCGCAATAATTCAGTACA
Organism: Hirundichthys speculiger; assembly: GCA_018398805.1. NCBI lineage: Eukaryota > Metazoa > Chordata > Actinopteri > Beloniformes > Exocoetidae > Hirundichthys > Hirundichthys speculiger. The sequence goes on along the minus strand of JAGFBZ010002582.1, from coordinate 15,266 downwards.
TGCCTCTAAAATTCCCAAATAAATCATCCACCATGCTGGCATATCCAGCTAAATTACTGCTAAGTTTGGTGACTATAATTGAAAAATTAGGTGCCATAAAAAATAAGTTACACTGCCAGAATTATGCCCGTCGGTTACATTTGACATTTTGAAAAATATAGAGTGGTGGACTTCTGAATTGACCATATGTTGCAGTGTATGAAATGTTTGGTTGAGTGAAAGGAACATGATCCTTCAGTCTTAGCTTCTTATGACCAACATGTGATTTTTTATTAATTTTTCATTTGCGTGCGACAAAACCATCCACTTCGTGTTTGACGATGAGCAGCACTGGCACCGTTGGACGTGCATACACGAAATTGTATATCATGAATGAGCACCCTTCTGACTTCAGTCTGACCGCTTCTCAGGCTGATACGATAAAGAGGGAGGTAGATAATGGACATAATTAGACCAAAATGATATTCCTATGACCAGATGGTGGCGCTATGGAGTTCATCCAAGATTGTCATATACACTTGTTCAGGGTAGAAGAATCACCATACATATAGAATTTAGTGCAGATTGGACAATGCATGTGCAAGTTATAACAACTTTTCCATTTGTGGCGAGACATCAAACTTAACCGTACTCTCACAGCAACGCCCTTTGATAAAAAGTTACAGTTTTCACTGTCAATCATCTTCAATGTCTTTACTACTGATTTGAACTGGTTTGACGTCTGTCGACTCATCACACTCAAAGCAGGGATGCCTAATGCAAAACTTGACATTTCCTGTTGCCAATAGGTGGCGCTACAACAGTTCCTAAATCTGATAGCTGCTATGTATTAAGGATTGGACTAAGATCAAACTCATCCGTTTTGGACCAGATTAAACACTGTATGGCCGAGTTACAGCCCATTTCTCTTTCATGGCGAGTCTTCGAAATGACATCAAATTTCGCCGAGTCACTGCAGCCACACCCTCTTGTAAAAAGTTATATGCTTCAAAAAACTTTCTTCGGCCATGTGTTTAGATTAGAACAAAACAAGTTTGGAGTCAATCGGACCAAATTTCTGGGAGGAGTTAGTTAAAGTACGAGGCCTGGAAATGACCAAAACATCGGAAAAACTGCATGTTCCATTAAAATATCCGACTTCCTGTGAGAGTTAGAGCATGGGTACATGAGACTTTTTTGTAGGTCTGACGGTGATACATCAGTCACACAAAGTTCATGTCTGTAGGTGGAAGCATATCGAGGGGCTCGTCATTTTAAAAAACAAGGTGGCGCTATTGAGCCACTTTTGTGTGCCCATGTGCAGCACCCATAAAATACATAAATTTCACAGACAATGAATGCGTGTGCAAAATCTTGTGAGTTTTCGAGTATGTTAAGGCCCCCAAAAAGGCGATTCATTTCGGAGAAGAAGAATAATTAAAGCTGCAAGCAGCATTTATCGGGCCCTCGCACCCATGGCCACCAACATTCTTAGGTGTCCATCACCTTTCCAAGCCAGTTGGAAATAAAGACAATACAGTGAAAATTCCATTTGGTTATAAAATGGAAAGGTTGCTGCCCAGTTTGAATCCAAATTATGAAAAGAAAAAAAAACTGTAGTTGAATCTACTCAGACCTGAGTTCTAAGTTACCAAAACAAAGCTGTAACTGTCACAGCTGTGTATCATCTCAAAAAAAATAGAGTCAGAGATCTGATGTCCATAGCAGATTTAAAGAAACTTATCCAGCCTTCATCTCATGCAGACTTGACTAACATAATGATCTTTTGTCTGATTAGACAGCTTCAGATTATGATGAACCCTTTTGCCAGAGTTCTAACAAGAACCAGGAAATGTGAGCGCATTTCTGGTGTTACTTCAGACTCGTCAATGTACAAAATCTGTATGGTGAATGAGGACTTTTATCAGAATGAGCTGGCGGAATCCAAAGCTGATCTGATAAAGCACAATTAGAATACAAAATACATGAAATGTGACCAATATCATGGTCCTTTGACTAGACTGTGGCACTGTCCAAGATTGTCAGATACACTTGTTCAGAGTGAACGAATCATCAAATATATGCTTCTTCAAGCACATTGGATAAAGCATGTGTAAGTTAGAACAACTTTTCTATTCATGGTAAGAGATCTCACTGTATCATTCTCACGATGACATCCTTTGATAAAAAGTTACAGTTTTCACCATCAGTCATCATCAGTGTCTTTACTACTGATTGAACAGGTTTGAGATATGTCAGCTCACCTCAGTAAGATCAGGGATGGCTAATAAATGCCTAAAACATGACATTTCCTGTTGGCAATAGAGGCGATGCTACAACTATTCCCAAATATTACAGGTCCTAAGTATTCAGAATTGGACTACGATCATACCCATCCGTTTGGACCAGATTAAACAATGCATGGCTGAGTTATTGCCATGGGGCCATGATTTGCACTGGATCCTATAATGTGATGATTGTCGTTGCAAATCTTAGCTGTTGTGAAAAAGCAAAACCTTGCACAGTGGTTAAACAATAATCAAAATTCAACCATTAACATTTATTCTAAAACAACAACATTCATTATTGCCTCATAACTGCTGTCAAATACGCTTCATTTGCCTGCATCATGACAGGATACTTTTGGCATTATGGTATACTTCTTGTTCACAACTTTCTACACCTATGTTAAATGATAATGATCATAATTCTTTCAACAAGACATTTTTCAAGGAGTACTCATCAAAGGAGCTCCATCAGCCTACTTGATTATAAACAGTGCATTATAAACATCTCAAATTCAAGAACACTCAAACAGGTTAATTGTACAAAGAGATTCTGTATTTCCAACATTGTTTATCAGACTGTATCTTCATTACATAGGATGGAACCTTGGAGCTATCCAGCAGCCCTTTTAAAGCCATTTTTTTCATTATTTTTTCTGTTATGGTCAATACAAAAGTTTTTTCTACACTTTTAGATTTCCTTTGTGCCAGGAATATGCAATGCACACAATATTGCCTCTTCTGTATCAAACAAACTAGTTACAGCCTTAAGCTTAACACAAACAGGGAATGAAATGATCTTTTTCTGAACTCATAACCATAATGACCCACAAAAAATAAAATGTTTCTTACAGGAATACCCCCTTTTTTCCCACAGAAGTGTGTAATGTGTAACAAGACCACAGTGTGACCACATTACCACAATGTGAGGTGATGATCTGGTACAAAGAAGTACATTTTGCAGTTTAGCTTGGGAAACATATGTAGATTGTACACAAAAAAGTTAGGAGAATTTGACCTAATGTCTTGGAGGTGCTTGTTTACATATGACTCCTGGAAATGACCAAAATAGTCATAAAAATGCACATTCAATTGAAAATACAGGATATTTTGTGGTATTAGAGCATGGTGCCAAGACCTTTTTAGTCAGATGCATCAGGCACACAATGTTCATCCCTGTAGGTCAAACCTGATACTAGGGCTTGTCAATAAAGCAGGTGAATGAAGCAGGTGGCTCTATTTAGCCCATTTTTGCACATCAATGCCCAGAATCCATGAAATATGTAATTTTACATCACACCAGATGCATATATATATATATATATATATATTATCATGACTATATTAAGGCCCCTTGATTTTGGCCCCAGAAAATTTTAGAGCCACCTCTGCTAAATGAGCAGATTCCCATCTTTCAATAATCCTTCAAGTTTTCAACATTAGATATAAAAATGCAGTTCCACCCTTTGACAATGCCAGTGTTTTAATTCAACTGTTTATATAGATGTCACTCCAGTTTTTAGTGCCACCTGTCTACATAGATGACATCCCAGTGTTTACCTACACCTGTCTATATAGATGCCATCCCAGCGTTTTCATCCACCTGTCTATATAGATGTCATCCCAGCGTTGACATCCACCTGTCTATATAGATGTCATCCCAGCGTTGACCTCCACCTGTCTATAGATGTCATCCCAGCGTTGACCTCCACCTGTCTATATAGATGTCATCCCAGCTTTGACCTCCACCTGTCTATATAGATGTCATCCCAGGGTTGACCTCCACCTGTCTATATAGATGTCATCCCAGCGTTGACCTCCACCTGTCTATATAGATGTCATCCCAGCGTTGACCACCACCTGTCTATATAGACGTCATCCCAGCGTTGACCTCCACCTGTCTATATAGACGTCATCCCAGCGTTGACCTCCACCTGTCTATATAGACGTCATCCCAGCGTTGACCTCCACCTGTCTATATAGACGTCATCCCAGCGTTGACCTCCACCTGTCTATATAGATGTCATCCCAGCGTTGCACCTCCACCTGTCTATATAGATGTCATCCCAGCATTGACCTCCACCTGTCTATATAGATGTCAGCCCAGCGTTTTCATCCAACTGTCTATATAGACGTCATCCCAGCGTTGACCACCACCTGTCTATATAGACGTCATCCCAGCATTGACCTCCACCTGTCTATATAGATGTCATCCCAGCGTTGCACCTCCACCTGTCTATATAGATGTCATCCCAGCATTGACCTCCACCTGTCTATATAGATGTCAGCCCAGCGTTTTCATCCAACTGTCTATATAGACGTCATCCCAGCGTTGACCACCACCTGTCTATATAGACGTCATCCCAGCGTTGACCTCCACCTGTCTATATAGACGTCATCCCAGCGTTGACCTCCACCTGTCTATATAGACGTCATCCCAGCGTTGACCTCCACCTGTCTATATAGACGTCATCCCAGCGTTGACCTCCACCTGTCTATATAGACGTCATCGCAGCATTGACCTCCACCTGTCTATATAGATGTCATCCCAGCGTTGCACCTCCACCTGTCTATATAGATGTCATCCCAGCGTTTTCATCCACCTGTCTATATAGATGTCAGCCCAGCGTTTTCATCCACCTGTCTATATAGATGTCATCCCAGCATTGACGTCCACCTGTCTATATAGACGTCATCCCAGCATTGACCTCCACCTGTCTATATAGATGTCAGCCCAGCGTTTTCATCCACCTGTCTATATAGATGACATACCAGCATTGACGTCCACCTGTCTATATAGGTGTCTCTGGGATATCAAATAACATGCTGACCTGCAGTCTGCAGATCTTCTGACCATCTCATTGTAGCTGCCTACATCTGTTTACATTGTCATTTCTGTAGTTCATGTACTAACAATGAACCAGTCAGAATAGAAGTACATGGAATTATTATTCTCCAGTTAATGGACAACTATTATTTATACATTTTAATCATATATAGTATTTTCATACATATATATATATATATATATATATATATATATATATATATATATATATATATATATATATTCACATTAGGGGTGCAACAGTACAAGTGGCTCACGGTACGCTCCGTACCGCGGTTTTTTTTTTGTTTAATTAATTGTTCCCGATCTTTAAATCCACATCCAATGATTTGTTCTGTGCCAAGACGCACAACTGGTAACAACTGGATCTTAGGCAGGTTTAGGGAGGTGGAAGTTGGTTCTGTTAACTGTTTTTACTCCCTCGCTGGTGTATTCAACAGCAAAACCAAAATGCTCCCATGCTGGCAATTTAAATAAGTTTTCTCCCAACTTCTCCGCTACCGCTGGCCATGCCTGCTTGTTTTTTTTTTTTTTTTTTCCATTTCCTGCGTCTATGAGCTGCAGTCAACCGGCCAAAGTGTGATAGTCTGGTCACTGTGAGTGAGCGGAGATGAGTGCACATTGACATGCAGTGGCGGGCCTGTTGCCTAAAAGGCATGTGTTACACTTGTACAATGACAACAACTTTCATCCAGGTGCCAGTGTTTTTATTGTCCAACGAACACAGTAAAACTGCAAAACAGAACATAGATTCTAATATGAGTATCGGCTTTCTGTGCTGCTATCTCGATCGTCTTGTGCTTTACGACTGAGCTTGTTTCCTGCTACGACAGGATTACGGCACCAGTCAGCCACATTACAAAGCCGACACTGCCCCCTTCTGACGCAAATGGGTATTGCGCCATAGTTACTTCAGGTGAAGCAGGTGAGTCCCTTACCAGTGACACAAAGCGTTTTAAACTACATTAATGAGCAAAATAATGTTGGGAGGACCTAGTTAATCACAAGAACCAATAAAGAAATAATTCTGGACATAATTTGAACCAGTAAAATGTCCAGGGTGCCACACATGCACGCTCACGTGCAAGTCCAATGCAAAGTTATTGGAACATAAATACCGCGGGACATAAAAGCGTCCCGTGTCCCGTCTCCTGTGCAGGTCGTACCGAACAGTACCGTATTTTACCCAGTACTTGTATGTCATTCCCAAGACAAATTAAATCTGTATTGGCTGCAAAAGGAGGCTCTACACCAAACTAATAAATTATTGTGCTCTAAAACAAAGTGTTTCAGTTTCATTGTCCAACCCCTGCAAGTATTTACAGTGTATTTTAACAGACAAATCACAAACTAAACGTTTCATACAGTATATGAACATTTATAATTATCTTCTGCTGCCACTAGATGGAGACAAAGACCATTCTTTAAAAGTAAACTCTTCAAGCTGAAGAAAAAAGTAAGATTAAAATATTCGCAAAAATTCAGTAAATGCCTCTGGGATCATTCTGACATGTACAGCTACATTGCTGGTAATTTTGGTGACTCTAATTGAAAAATTAGGGTCATAAAAAATAAGTTGAGCCGCCAGAATTATGAGAATCGGTTATCATTTGACATTTTGAAAAAAATAGAGTGGTGGACATCTGAATTGACCATATGTTGCAGTGTATAAAATGTTTGGTTGAGTGAAAGGAACATGATTCTTCAGTCTTACGTCCTTATGACCAACATGTGATTTTTTATGAATTTATTTCATGTGCATGCGACAAAACCATCCACTTCCTGTTTGACGATGAACAGCACTGGCACCGTTGGACATGCATACACGAAATTATACATCATGCATTAGAACACTTCTGACTTCAATCTGACCGCTTCTCAGGCTGATATGATGAAGAGGGAGGTAGATAACAGACATAATAATACCAAAATCATATTCTTATGACCAGATGGTGGCGCTAAGGGGTTCATCCAAGATTGTCATATACACTTGTTCAGGGTGGAAGAATCATCAGACATATAGATTTTGGTGCAGATTGAACAATGCATGTGCAAGTTATAACAACTTTTCCATTCGTGGCGAGACATCGAACTTCGCCGTACTCTCACAGCCACGCCCTTTGATAAAAAGTTACAGTTTTCACTGTCAGTCATCTTCAATGCCTTTACTACTGAATTGAACTGGTTTGAGGTCTGTCAGCTCATCACACTCGAAGCAGGGATGCCTAATGCAAAACTTTACATTTCCTGTTGCCAATAGGTGGCGCTATAACGGTTCCTCAATCTGATAGCTGCTATGTGTTAAGGATGGAACTACGATCATAGTCATCTGTTTTGGACCAGATTAAACACTTTATGGCCAAGTTACAGGCCATTTCTCTTTCATGGCGAGTCTTCGAAATGACATCAAACTTCGCCGCGTCACTGCAGCCATGCCCTCTAGTAAAAAGTTATATGCTTCGCAAACTTTCTTCGGCCATGTGTTTAAATTAGAACAAAAAAGGTTTGGAGTCAATCGGACCAAATCTCTGGGAGGAGTTAGTTAAAGTACGAGGCCTAGAAATGACCAAAACATCGGAAAAAACTCCATATTTCATTCAATATAGTGGACTTCCTGTGGGAGTTAGATCATGGGTCCATGAGACTTTTTTGTAGGTCTGAGAATGATGCATCAGTCACACAAAGGTTATGTCTGTAGGTGGAAGCATATCGAGGGGCTCATCGTTTTAAAAAAACAAGGTGGCGCTATTGAGCCACTTTTGTGTGCCCATGCGCAGCACCCATAAAATATGTAAACTTCACAGACAATGAATGCGTGTGCAAAATCTCGTGAGTTTTCGTGTATGTTAAGGCCCCCAAAAAGGCGATTCATTTAGGAGAATAATAATAATAATAATAATTAAAGCTGAAAGCAGCGTTTATCTGGCCCTCGCACCCATGGCCATTGCCCCCCCCCACGTGTCCACCACCTTCCCAAGCCAGTTGGGAATCAAGACAATACAGTGAAAATCCAATTTGGTTATAAAATGTAATGTAAGGTTGCTGCCCAGCTTGAATCCAGAGGTATGAAAACAAAAAGAACTGAAGCTAAATCTACTCAGAGCTGAGTTCTAAGTTGGCAAAACAAGGCTGTAACTGTTACAGCGGTCTATAATCTTAAGAAAATATAAAGAGTCAGAGATTTGATGTCCAGAGCAGATTTACAGAAACTTATCCAGCCTTCATCTCCAGCAGACTTAACTACCATAATGATCTTTTGTCTGATTAGACAGCTTAAGATCATGATGAACCCTGTTGCCAGAGTTCTAGCAAGAACCAGGAAAACTGAACACATTACTGCTGTTATCTTAGACTCATCCATGCACAACATTTGGATGGTGAATGAGGACTTTTATCAGTATGTGCTGTAGGAATCCATGGCTGATCTGATAAAGCACACATAGGATACAAAACACACTAAATGTGACCAAGATCATGATCCTTTGATGAGACAGTAGCACTGTCCAAGATTGTCAGATACACTTGTTCAGAGTGAAAGAATCATCAAATATATGAATGTTCAAGCAGATTGGATAATGCATGTGTAATTCAGGACAACTTTTCCATTCATAGAAAGAAATCTGTTTAGTAGAGCCTACAGTTAGTCTCAACAATAGTGTGTTAGGGCCAATAGTCATAGCTACAGTTACAGGAATGGATGAAGACCAGAATAGAGCAGACTGGTCTGAAACAGCCTCATCATAGTTATGCTGCTATAGGTCTACGCTGCAGGGGGACACCAACATGATCCATTAAGTTGTGTCTTCACCTTTTCTCTTCCCTCCTTTACCTTTCTTATTCAGCTGTATCCATAGTTACTTTTTTAATCTCATATCACTCCTGTAAAGTCACAATAAAAAGATTTCTATTTATTTAGATTTCTAGTAAATTACCATATTGGCTCAAATATAGGACACATCTGATTATAAGATGACTGCTATCTTTCAAATATCATTTTGGGATGAAAACAATAAAGTTATTCATAAAATAACGCATTATTGTACAATTACTAAATGAAACCAGAGCCGAACAGCAGTGAGGAAGACAGTAGTGGGTGTGAGGATCCACAGCCCTTTCAGCAAATGATGGAAGTAATTGTTTCAGTGATGAATATAAAAGATATTGGTCAGATTGTGACATTGCCAGATCACACACACCCCAAGACCTCACTCTCAGACACAGCAGGATGAGGCTGATGTCTCAGCCAATGTCTCTGAAGAGACAACACCAGGACCCAGCTATCAAGAAAGTCCAAGAAAGGGTGTGGAATGTGCTGGAAGGCTTCTTCGTTTTACACCAAATCAAGCCCAGCTTGACCAAGAAGAGGAAACATGTTTAGGACAGAGAGGGCTGGAACCCACCAGACTACATACAGCAGTATAGACCTTTTCGACTTAAAAATTGTGGACATGCGCCCCCTACTGGCCCCACCATAACTGGAGTGTGCGGTGCTCCACCAACTAACCCAAACACAGCAGCGTGGAGGATCTGTTTCGGATAACGCAGACATGTCTTGGATTGATGATGTTAGGCAGTGGCCTCCAGTTACAGATTAACGTAGTTTATAGCTGTTTTTAATGATTGGTTATGGAAATAACATGATCTATTCCCATAATCAAACACTAAAAACTGTGGAACGCTGCAACGCTGGTTATAACTAACGTCAACAAGCCATAAAGATTATGCTACTGTAACATTAACGCTAGCGGTAAATTAGGCTATGTGTTAATTAGGGATGAGCATAATTAATCGATTAATCGATGATTGATCATTAAGAATTTGGTCGAAGAAATTAATTTTCGTCGATGAACCGTATGTTTTTTTTTTTTTAAACAATCTGAACGTAGGTTCTCAGTGCACGTCCTCAAACAATGCGATGCATTTTGCTGTGCCACCGATAGAAATTTGGCAGCAGGGGGCAACATTTCACCGTCACCATACCCTGGCTTGACTCAGTTGTTACACGCGAGCTTCTGTATGTCATCGCCTAATCATGAAGCGGTCGCGGTGAAGTGAAGTGTGGCGTGGGATCATTTTCGTTTAGAAAATGACCAAGTGTACTGCAATCACTGCAATGCAAATTACAAATACAATTAATCGACAACGACAATGATGTATCACTTGAACAACGCGCATCCAAGTCTTGTAAAGGACGGTGGAGGCGGTTCATCATCAGCCTAGCCTAGCCTAGCCTCAACTCGGTGTTAGCACGGACCAGAACGAGCTGCAGCGCACATCGAGCACAGAACAAGCGCATCTTTTTAAGAAACAAAAAGCCTGTAATACTGGCGCCTTGATATAAATTGTCCTTGTTATGTAGTCTCCTTGATATCTCTTGTTTTATTATCGTTGTTTTTTTAAAGAAAAGAAACAGGAAATGTCACATTATTGTTGACCACTAAAATCTGGTTCACTGAACACATCTGGGCATGCGCGGGCCATAGCAACCAGGCCAAAGGGGAAAACAAACGTCACGCCGATATCGAGAATATTTGTGATAGTTTTCAATATAAAAATGTTAATGATTAATCGATTATTAATCATTAATTCTCCCGACGATCGAAGAATAAATCTCGACCAAATGCCCATCCCTAGTGTTAATGTTATATTTAATTTATTTTATCATTCTCCTAAGTCATTCATTCATTCATTCATTTATAGGCTTGTGCTAGTGCCGAGGGCTACAGTAGCCTCATATTGCTGTTCTTTCGGCCAGAATCGTCCGGGACTCTCAGCGAGACTATGAGTAGTATGAGATTGAATGTTAACGGAAACTCACCCGGCTGTATTCATTTGGAACAAAGTTCTTTCTGTTGATATTTTTCACCCACGTCTTCCTAACTTCTTGTTCTGCAAACAAGGCAGTCTTCGTGCAGGTAAGGCTTGTGTATTTCACATACATTCTTCTTCCATTGTTGAATTTTCACACCATTGTTGGCACAGTTTATGACCGAACGTGTATTCCCACTCGACCGACTCGACATAAAAATATATATTTGTAGAAAGAGAAAAACACTGGTTAATCTGCGAGCCGGTGAAAGTGTCGCTCTGTAGCACAACCCAGCAATGGTGGACGGGGTACTTCCGGGGGGCTGGCCTGAAAAGGTCTATATTGACAAATATTTGATGAAAATAATTGCAGATTGCTCTAATGCTACATCACTGGCTTGAAGTGGGGACCCACTAGGGTTGCCAACTCCCTGAAGCTGGAAAGAGGGACATTTTTTGGATGGGGGGTCTGGGGGGTCCTCCCCCAGAAAATTTTGTGTTTCTTAGATGCAATTTCCTGCATTTTGAGGCATTGAAAAGACTGACGTCTTGCCACCTTACCCATGCCAGAAATTATGATGTTTTCTTATCCAGACCACAATCCTACTTATTTCAGGATAATTTTGTGAAATTAATTATGCATGTTGTACACAACCTGTGTGCAACATGGGCCGGGCAGTTAGCTTTTAGAATGCCATCGTTTACGCTGGTGAGCAATTTGTAGACAGAATGGTGCTTTCTGAAGTTGACATTTGCATTGTCGGCAGCATATGCGATGATGTTTTCAACATTAAGACCATATGTGTCAAGACAGGAAAGGAGAGCCTTATGTATGCCATTCGCAAAGGTTTTCGTAATCCAACAACTTGGACATTACGCCACCCAACGCGGAAAAGTACCTCACACACATTGGAAACATTTTTCTGTTGCCCTTGTTAGAGGCATCGCTAGCGAGTGAAAAATAAAGGGGCTCACCATCACCTGAAGAAAGATCGGAGACTATTTTCCCCACAGTGCTTGGACCCAACACATTCATGGTGATCATCTCCGCTTTGGTTCTTCCCAACTACATCTTCTTAGCGACACTCGAGTCTTGAAATAAAGCCCCGTTTAATTTCACGGTGCAGTCAGCGCTGTTTATAGCTGTGGCCGTGTTTCATGGTGTGGTATATTTAGGACACCTCGCTTGCAGAACTTTTGTCAATTTCAGCAGTAGATGCGGCAAAGAATGAAGTGATGTTGCTTGCTCCTTTTGCTAGCACAGCCTTTTATGACACTCTGTGTCTTCATGACGTGATAAGTCGTGCTCGCCACCATGGCCAATCGATATCTCGCGGCGGCATATAAAGTACAAAATGCTCTTCCAGGGTTTGTAGTGGCTTTCCCATTCCTTGTTTTAGCTGTAAAGCCTCTATTTTTTAGCTGGTTCATCCATTTCCCCCAGTAAACTTCACTGATTACAACCGTTTCCCATAGCAACGTACACATGCAGGTTGGCGTAGCCTATCACAGTTCCCTGATCAGAATGTGTCATCATACACCAGTCTGTTATCATTGGACAAAATACTTTGTAAACATTGAGTTTTGGGGCATAGTAGCCTATCAAAACTCCCTGTTTAGAATGTGTCATCAATCAGCAGTCTATCACTGGACGAAATGCTTCATAAACATTCCATTAAAAAATGCTGTCAAGACTATGATTGAAATGCGGGACGAGAGAGCAGTTCTTCACGGGGCAAATAAAATTCACCTAAAAAAACGGGATGTCCCGGGCAAATCGGGACGGTTGGTAACCCTAGGACCCACTCAACATAACGCCTGATGATTTTTTTCTTTCATTTTATCTAAATACATTCACATAAAAACATAAACAAACATGTTTAGATTCATGGAAATAAGTCCGCTAGCTTAATGCTAACTTATATGGGAAATTGCATAGCGATGCTAGCGGTTAGCATGTACGGATTAGTGAATGTATTTTCTACTGTCAAACTCTGTTAATGAACGAAACATTCTCTAAATGCGGTGTTACAACATCTGAACATAAAAATAATACTCACAGGCAAATGTTTTCTGGCCATATAAAAAGGATGGGAGTTTTCCTGCTGTCTGTCTCTCTCTAACAACCTGTCAACTGAAACTCTCCCAGACATTTGTTGTCTGAACCAGCTACGGAAACACTGAAGGCACAAATTAGCATTGCTACAAGAAAATCTGTGTGCGTTAAACTCCCATAATTCGCACTACGCTTTTCTGTCGTCATATCTGTCATATCCATCAATTATCCATGCCTTTTAAAGACAAAGAACGGTCTTTGTCGCCATCTAGTGGCTGCTACCTTCTGCCGCCCACTAGATGGCGACAAAGACTGTTCTTTGTCTTGAAAAGCATGACAACTAGATCAGACTTTTTCCATTCATAGATATCAAACTTTGCTGTCCTCTCATGGCCACACTCTTTGATAAAAATTTACAATTTTCACTCTCTGGTATCTTTAATGTGTTTCCAACTGATTTAATATGGTTTGCAGTGTGTCGACTCATCACACACGAAGCAGGGATGCCTAATGCAAAAGATGACATTTCCTGTTGCCAATAGGTGGCGCTACAAGATTTCCTCAATCTGATAGCTGCTATGTATTAAGGATGGGACTACAGTCAAACTCATCCGTTTTGGACCAGATTAAACACTTTATGGCCGAGTTACAGCCCATTTCTCTTTCATGGCGAGTCTTAGATATGACATCAAACTTCACCGCATCACTGCAGCCACGCCCTCTGGTAAAAGTTATATGCTTCGCAAACTTTCTTCGGCCATGTGTCTAGATTAGAACAAAACAAGTTTGGAGTCAATCGGACCAAATCTCTGGGGGAGTTAGTTAAAGTACGAGGCCTGGAAATGACCAAAATATTGGAGAAACTGCATGTCCATTAAAATAGCGGACTTCCTGTGGGAGTTAGATCATGGGTCCAAGAGACTTTTTTGTAGGTCTGAGGATGATACATCAGTCAAACAAAGTTCATGTCTGTAGGTGGAAGCATATGGAGGGGCTGGTCGATACAAAAAAAGAAGGTGGCGCTATTGAGCCACTTTTGTGGCCCATGTGCAGCACTCATAAAATATGTAAAATTCTCACACAACTAATAGGTGTGGAAAATTTTGTAACTTTTGAGTATGTTAAGGCCCCCAAAAAGGCAATTTATTTTGGAGAAGAGCACTTCCTGTTTTATGATGAATAGCGCTGGCACCGTTGGACGTGCATACATGAAATTGTACATCATGAGTGAGAACCCTTCTGACTTCAGTCTGACCGATTCTCAGGCTGATATGGAGTTCATCCAAGATTGTCATATACACTTGTTCAGGGTGGAAGAATCATCATACATGTAGATTTTGGTTGCAGATGGAACAATGCATGTGCAAGTTATAACAACTTTTCCATTCGTGGCGAGACATCAAACTTCACCGTACTATCACAGCCACGCCCTTTGATAAAAAGTTACAGTTTTCACTGTCAGTCATCTTCAAAGTCTTTACTACTGATTTGAACTGGTTTGAGGTCTGTCGACTCATCACACTCGAAGCAGGGATGCCTAATGCAAAACTTGACATTTTCTGTTGCCAATAGGTGGCGCTACAACAATTCCTCAATCTGATAGCTGCTATGTATTAAGGATGGGACTACAGTCAAAACTCATCCGTTTGGACCAGATTAAACACTTTATGGCCGAAGAGTTACAGCCCATTTCTCTTTCATTACGCTAGCGGTAAATTAGGCTATGTGTTAATTAGGGATGAGCATAATTAATCGATTAATCGATGATTGATCATAAGAATTGGTCGAAGAAATTAATTTTCGTCGATGAACCGAATGTTTGTTTTTTTTTAACAATCCGAATGTAGGTTCTCAGTGCATGTCCTCAAACAATGCGATGCATTTCGCTGTGCACCGATAGAAATTTGGCAGCAGGGGGCAACATTTCACCATCACCCTACCCTGGCTTGACTCAGTTTTACACGCGAGCTTCTGTATGTCATCGCCTAATCATGAAGCGGTCGCGGTGAAGTGTGGCGTGGGATCATTTTCGTTTTAGAAAATGACCAAGTGTACTGCAATCACTGCAATGCAAATTACAATACAATTAATCGACAACGACAATGATGTATCACTTGAACAACGCGCATCCAGTCTTGTAAAGGACGGTGGAGGCGGTTCATCATCAGCCTAGCCTAGCCTAGCCTCAACTCGGTGTTAGCACGGCCAGAACGAGCTGCAGCGCACATCGAGCACAGAACAAGCGCATCTTTTTAAGTAACAAAAGCCTGTAATACTGGCGCCTGATATA